>OY992883.1:106565501-106993219 GCA_963921405.1 Cepaea hortensis | reverse complement strand
AGAAGAAGAAGAAGAAGAAGAAGAAGAAAGAAGAAAGAAAGCCACGAGTAAGAAGAAGAAGAAGAAGAAGAACGAAGAAGAAGAAGAAGAAGAAGAAGAAGAAGAAGGAAGAAGAAGAAGAAGAAGAAAAGAAGAAGAAGAAGAAGAAAGAAGAAGAAGAAGAAGAAGAAGAAGAAGAAGAAGAAGAAGAAGAAGAAGAAGAAGAAGAAGAAGAAGAAGAAGAAGAAGAAGAAGAAAGAAGAAGAAGAAGAAGAAGAAGAAGAAGAAGAAGAAGAAGAAGAAGAAGAAGAAGAAGAAGAAAGAAGAAGAAGAAGAAGAAGAAGAAGAAGAAGAAGAAGAAGAAGAAGAAGAAGAAGAAGAAGAAAGAAGAAGAAGAAGAAGAAGAAGAAGAAGAAGAAGAAGAAGAAGAAGAAGAAGAAGAAGAAGAAGAAGAAGAAGAAGAAGAAGAAGAAGAAAGAAGAAGAAGAAGAAGAAGAAGAAGAAGGGCCTGTAATTCTTCTTCTGAATAGCTGGAGCAAAAATATTCCAGTAGGTGTGCATGTGGATTAATGTCTGCGATCTGCCCAGACCTTAATCCGTGTTGCACGATTCCAGTAGGTTAATGTCTGCTCTCGGTTACATAAAATTCAATCCATCCTTTCTCAGATAGTCATCTTCCTCTTTCAACACATGGTCCTCACATTTTTTCCACTAACTTTTATCAATATTTAATAGCGCGGACTGTGATAGTATCTTGACGTCAGACAATTTGAATATATTATTGTCAGCTGCCACCTGTCCTTTAATCTTAGCCCACATAAGTTCTATAGAGTTTAAATGAGAATGATACGGCGGAAGTCTCAAGCACCTATGACGATGCTCTTATATCAACTTGTCGATTTGATATATCTTGCATTTTAGAGTCTGTTTTACGAGGGACAACAATTCAAGCTTGAAATACGTTTTGGGAAATGGTATGTTTTCCATTCGGAGCCATATCTTCATTGCTGCCTTGGTGCTCGATGTTGTAGGTATTTTGTCATCTTATTATGATAATCCATATTGTCTGTATGCTTTGATATGAACACGAGCCCAGCATTCTGTTGTAAGCCATTATGCGTATTACCAGCATGGGCCATGACCAAAAGCTGTCCTATACTAGTGGGCACATATCGCTTTATCTGTCCACCACTGATTGCCATTTCTTATCACTTGTGTGGTGCGCATTGATCCACATTTCATCCAAACACACTATGCCATAATTTTTTTTTTTTTTCGCATTTCTCTTATTTCACGTAGGTATCTGCTTCTCATGGCTCCTAAATGCGGTTGCTCGCAAAGATTATTTCTACCGCCCTTGTACTTTCAAATAGTGAAGATAATGTCCTTATAATTTTCCACAAAGTTGTTTTGGATAGCACTATGTTATTGTTCTTTCTGAATCAAACCCTAAGTTTTCTTACAGTCACTGTTTCTTTGGCATCCAGCATTTTTATAATGCTGGATAATCCTGGATATAAAATCCAAAAGTTTTATAATTTTAGGAGTCTCCGTGACGAAGTGATCAAGCCTTTTGACTCGGGCTCCAAAGGTCGTGGGTTCGATTCCGGGCTGCATCCTTCGGTTCACGAGTTAAATTTTTCGGAGAGTTCTGTGGGTCGTCGCTAGAGCTGCGGAGTTCGTGCTTTGTGCGATGCTTTACGCGCTGCGGAAAGAGACCGAGCCATATGGGATAGAACCAGGTGCAATGAAGTCGACCCTGTCGAATTTTAAGCGACTTTTTAAAGCATTTTTATAATAGCTCGCCTTATGACATCTTTGTCAAAGCTGTCTACAATAATCTTTCTACCTACCGTTTTGTTATTGCGTGGTGGTTTAATTCCAGATTCTTGCACCCATCGACGAAATTACCGTTTACTCAAACCCAATGCATGCACTGTTCTTTTTTCGGAATTTTTAATAGTATAAAACAGTTTCCTGCGATCAGCTTCTTGACAAAAATATGTGTACAACTTAATAGCGATTCTTTGAAGTGTACAATTTCGCATTAAATCCCATTGAAAAATATTCACACATTTCAATGTTAGCGATAATTGGTAAGAGTTAAAAACAAACAAAACCATATTAATCAGGTTTCATGAAATAACCCACATTTTGAGACACCTCTGAACAGTCTTAGTTTGAACAACGCGGGGAGTTGGCATAAGGCCGATCTCTTCAAAACACGTACAATATTCAACATTGAGCGCTGATTGTCTGGCTACGCTGTAATACATTTAAAATTATGAATTTCATCTCAGACCCGTAAATTATATACTGCAGATAAACAAACTTTGAAATCTGCTGTAAAATCTTTAGAACAAAATTTTATTTGTTGGGTGGACATAATGATAAGGTTATATATTAAATCTCATAATTTTCCCTCAGTTGGTTACTGAGATATGGATGTTTATATTGGGGCAAAAGAAAAAAGAACACTATACCACCTACTACCACCACCTAATAACTATTATATCCACTTACTACTACCACTACTAATCCACTGGACAAAAGAAAGAGAGGAATACCTATAACACACGAAGAAGAGAAAAAGCCACAGGAATGAATCATGTTTGGAGGACTTGGACTGAGTTGCATGGTATAATTGACGATGGGAGGGCTCGAAGTGAGTTCATTAAGGACCTATGCTGCAGTAGGGGTTACAGGACCATTCATTCATTCATTCATTCAGTAGCATGTCTTTTGAACAACCTTGCTCCCATAACAACCTTTCGGAAAACTTCTCTATCACAGGCAAGATGTCCCGCGTCCGACACACCCATTTGGAGACCATCCGCCACATCCTGCACCCATCTTCTCTTTGGCCTTCCTCTTCCTCTCTTCCCGGGCATATACCCCTCCATTATTGTTCTTTCCAAACTTTCGTGACGTTTCAAGTGATCAAAGTATTTCAATTTTCTTTGTTTTATCGTCTTTAATAGCCAACATTCTTCACTAATCAGCTCTTGGAGTATGGATGCATTTGTTCTTTTCTTTATCCAAGATATACTTAGAACTCCCCTATAACATTTATATTCAAAAACATTTTTGCAGGACCACAGAGGTTATTACTGAAACGGTTTCTGGGCCATAGTTTTAGTTTCTTACAACAGAATGACGCAGAAACAGCAACAGATAGTAAATGCTACCAAAACAACTAACTGGGTTGCCTTATGCAGTAACATGTGGCTGCTGGTTTTCTTGTGACTGCCGCTTCTATCGACAATGAATTGTATATTTCGTGACGGACTTTTGTGTTGGCAATCTGGCAACGGTATTATGCATAGCATACCTGTGCGGGCTGTTGGTATGTCGAGACCTCTGTCAGATTCACTTTTCACATTGGACAGTGAGGAGCATTTTGTGTGATATTCACTGGCACAGGAACGGAGTTTAATAGGGCGACCCTATGCCGTGAAGTTGGAAACTCGACTGACTGACTAACTAACTAAAACATCTAATGTGTACTTTACTGCCGGGATGAATTGGTGTACAAATCGTGGTGACCGGGATAGGAGGCAGTCGATAAAGAGGAGGAAAACTCACAGTGCAACCCCCGACACACCATAATCCTCAAAATCATGAACCAGCCATTGTCATCTCATTAGCCATAAGTTGTTTCACGCATGTCAGCGGGGTATTATACCCGCTGGTATCCCTCAAGAGACTGCATTTGCATCCCGGCCGCAAGGAACACAGAAATGATAAACTGCATCACTTGATTGTATAATGGCATTCGATTCGAGTACTTGTATGTATGATTTATGTTCTGTCTGGATAATACACCGGTGGTGAACAAAGCTGACAATACTCGTTCCGATGATAATGAGAGAGACACACACTGAGGAACATAAACAAAGAACACAGCGATAATGGTTTCACGCAAATGGGTGTACGTGTACTGTGTGTGTGTGTGTATGTGTGTGTGTGCGCGCGCGTGCGTTGTTGGGTGGCTGCGTGAGTCAGCATGTACACAACACATAAAGCCTGGAAGAGAAACAGGGTAATGACGACAACAATTGAATAATTAAATGAACTGACTGCGATAAGATGAATGGCACGCCATTGTATTCCGGTCTGTCGGCCTACCTATCTGCCTATCTCTCTGTGGTCGGTCGGTCGGTCGGTCGGTTGGTCGGTCTGTGGGTGGGTGGCTCGGTCAGTCTGTCGGATGGTTGGTTGGTCTGTCTATCTGTCTGTCTGTGTGCCTGCCTACCTCTATTACTTCATCTGGCCAAGCTAGACAGATATTTATCTCTCCGCCTTCCCCATGCTCTTCTCCCATCAATCTTGCCAGTCGTAACTAAGTTTTCCAGTGTCTTTCTCCTCATAGTATGTACAGAAATCTCGAGTCTACGCCTAATTACTCGCATCAGTTTACGATTTTCATTTGTTAGTTGTAAATTTGCTCACTGGTTTTTCTGTTCCAAAGTATTCGTTGCATTTTCAAGAGAAATCACATTTCCACTGCCATTAGATGTTTCTCAGCTTGTCCATGTTTCGCACGCACATACCAGTATAGTTTTCACCCTACATTTTGCTGTAGTAACAACGGCAATGGGTTCTATCATCGAGCATACCGTGCCAAACCCATAATTTTTAAAGCCCAGTCGGGCACTTTTAGGCTGGGTCGACCTGGGAGCCCAGGTCCATTTTGAAAAAAAAAATCAGAATTCACCCAATTGCGGATCAAACGCACTACTTACTGGTCGGCAAACGAGGGTCTAGCCACCATACCACCGCGGCACTATCTAAACGTGGGTAGGGATTTCATTCTAATATGTGTGTCTTGGACATTCCACTGCAGTAGTTCCCAAGCTTTACAAGCAGAGGGCCATATCTATTATTTTCGGTAGTTAAGCGGGCCACAACGTTATAAAACTATAAAAGTCGTGCAATATCATTCTTACCTTTCTTAACTTAAATTTTAAATCAGTTTCGAAAATCGCTATTAATGTAATTAATTTACAATTGCAACTGTTCTTCATAACCAGTTACTTAAGTTCAGTTGCCAGTTTATCAATGTCGGCACAAATCTGTCGTACCCAAAGTCATAAGAACAGCAAGGTTATTGTCGGTGAGTCTGGAACGTTGCTTGATTTTTTTTTTTTTTAACGGTCATTGCGGAAAATGACTGCTCGAGGCCTCGCGTGCTACTTTCTGACAGCCCGCGGGTCGTGGTTTGGTAACCTCAGTTCCATTGTCATCTACTCTCCGATTTCCAACAGTTATGTAAATTTATTTATTTATTTATTTTTTGCATATCCTTTTTTGAATAACGAAAACACAAACCATAGCATGTACGATTTATTGCCTGGCTGTCAACACCAGCATTTTACTGCTATAGTTCAGTAGTTTGCCATAGCTTTCTGAACCACCGGCTCCCATTCCAATTCGTTAAAACCCAGCGCAACCCCGTCGGCTGCTACATCGCGCCCAGCTGTGTTACGAACGGCGTCCATAGCCTCTTCGCCACGCGCGTTATTTCCATGCACGGCCTTCTTTTTGTATAACGACATCACATTGTATTCATTACGGACTCAAGGAGTATGCTTAGTAAGGTAGAGAAAGGAATGTTTCGTGTTGAATGGCTATACTCGCTTCAGGTTGTGAGAATTGTATGGATATTTTTGCCCTGGCCATGCGGGTGTGCGGGGTAATGAATGCTGTCCCGGCGCCCAATGAATATTGTCTCCACTCGAGTCGCTAACTTCGGTCGCTACTTCGAGAATGCATGAGTTGTTTTCATCCCGCTGAACTGTCTTTGTCCAGTCAACTGTATTTTAACCCGTTCTCAACCGTCTTACTGGTTAACATTGTTCATTTAACTACAGTAGTACCTCGGGATACGAACGCCTCAGGTCACGAACAATTCAGGTTACGAACAACAACTTCCAAAATTGTATGTCTCGGGTAATGAACAGTGCCTCGGGTGACGAACGAAGGCGAGAGAGATAGATAGAGAGAGAGAGAGAGAGAGAGAGAGAGAGAGAGAGAGAGAGAGAGAGAGAGAGAGAATGGATAAATACATGAGGGCCCTGGAGAAAGGAGATGCTATTAAGAGAGAGAGAGAGAGAGAGAGGGAGGGAGAGAGGGAGGGAGGGAGGGAGGGAGAGAGAGAGAGAGAGAGAGAGAGAGAGAGAGAGAGAGAGAGAGGTGTAACGCTGGAGACAAACGATCGCGTACAGTACAAACAGTACTACAGATGAGCTTGTGGGTCTTCAGAATGAACAGCTAAAAACATTAAAGTCATCCGATGATGAGGAGTCAGTGACCGTTTCGACTTTCAACTGCCAGGATTAAAGAAATTTGCAGCAAGTGGGCAGACGACGAAGACTTCATTGTGAACCATCATTGTGAACCATCATCCAAACAAACTTGTTGCTAAAGGGCAGTAACCTTGTGAATGATAACACGAAGGCCCATTTCAGAAAGATTCTCCAGCAAAAGAAACGAAACATTTCCTTTGATAGTTTCTTGGTGCAGAAAGATTCCCAGTCGGTTGCCAAGAAACAGCGACAAGATACTTCTGAAACCAATGATTCAGAATAACAAAGAAAACGACAAATTTCCCATGATCGTTTTCTTGGTAATAAAGAAATTAAATCTTTTTTTTATTATTTTACATTTAATTCATTTGGTTGTTTTCTTTCTCTTTATTTAGTACGTAAAGTACACGTTTTCTCTGCTTTTTGTCAGGTAAACGACCGGATGTTAATAAACAAGAACGATTCTTTCATCATAAAACTGAATGTCTTAATTTCATTGATTTCAATGTTTCGGGTTACGAACGTTTCAGGTTACGAAACGTGTTGTGGAACGAATTAAGTTCGCAAACCGAGGTACCACTGTATTTTTTATGTTCGCTCATATTTTGGAACATGGCAGTGTGGACAAGGGGGAGGTGGTCGTGCACCTGTGGGACCAGGTGGCGAAAGTGGGTGGGGTGGGGGAGACAGATCGAGAACCCGTATGGGGAAAGAATGATATTGCATGGGATCGGCAGGGGTTTTGAAAGAATCTCAAAACTAAGAGGGAAGACCAGAAGATCTTTTAATCAGATAGCGGTGGGAACGATTAGCAGTATGACTCTTCGCTGGCTGTTTAACGAGGGGACGGAAAACGTATGGGAATGTCCTTAGTGCAGTGATGTCGGTTCTAAGCTCAACTCATCTCAGCTCAACGACATCAAACGTCTCATAGATTTTGTTCGAAACGTAATTTTGATCGAACAGTGATTTGGATGGAACATTGAGGGGAAAACATAGTTCATGGAAGATCACGTAGAAGCAGACCAGCGCGGCATTGGACTAAAACAAGGAAACACAAACCAGGCATGAAAGTGAATGATGCAGAACTGGCGCGAGAATCTCTCTCATGGGCTGTCATGAGAATTACATTCTGTAACGATCTGCTGACTGATGATCCAGGAAGGCTTGCTGTCAGATCTCATCACAGAAGAGATCAAAGCGAAGTGTGGCATCATTAGTTGATCAATGGGTCGTGAGGTACATCCAGTTTCTTTAATGGGCAAGAACAGGAAAACTTTTTAACCTCAGGATTACAGTGGTTTTCCATTGAATACCAGTTTCAGAGTGATGTGCTTTGAAGTGAAACAGGAAATATACAGAGAAAGGGATCGGTTAAAACCAACATTCACGAATACGAAATACGTTGCATATGAATAGTCAAATGTTATAAAAGAAAGAGTCTTAAAATGAAAATTATCAAATGTTACAAAAGAAAAAAAAATGAAATGAAAGTAGTCAATTGTTCTTTCATTCATTCACTCAGTAGCATGTCCTTTGCATAACCTCGCTACCATAAAAACCTGCTAGAAAACCTCTCGATCATAAGCAAGATGTCCCACGACCGATACACCCTTCTCGATATCATCCGATACATACTGCACCCATCGTTTTGTCCGTACTCTTTTTCTCTTCCCGGGCATATACCCCTCTATTATTGTTCAATCCAAACTTTCGTGACGTTTCAAGTGACCAAATTATTTCCAGTTTCTTTGTTTTATCGTCTTTAATAGCCAACCTTCTTAAATATTCAGCTCTTGAAGTATAGATGCATTTGTTCTTACCTTTATCCAAGATATTCTTAGAACGCGTCAATAACATTTATATTCAAAGGCATTTATGCGCTTATCAGCTTGTTTAGTAAGTGCCCAGGTCTCACAGGTGTATGTTGCAATGGGAAAGATGCATGCTTTTAAAAATTTAATTGTCCTGTCCCACTCCATAATTTATTCAGTTGTTTCAGTCTTTGAAGAGCAATAGATACTGGTTTTTTTTTTTTTTTTTTTTTTTTATTTCATTGTGTCACCATTGTTGGTAACCAATGACCAAAGATATTCAAAATTTTCCACCACCTCCAATATTTCCTCTTTAACATATATTTCTTTCTCCATAGTAGTTTTATCTGTATACATTATCTTTGATTTTGATATGTTAATATATACATTCTGATTTTCACTATTAAGTTTGGTTGAGGTTATTATGTGTTCTATACTATTCTGTATCATCAGCATATCAAATCTCTGGTATGTCATGACTACCGATATTTAGGGTATCATATTAAATAGTTCCCTGTTTATACAGACAAATGTTACAAAAGAAAAAAAAATGTAACATGAAAGTAGTCAGTTCTGACAACAGAAAATTATACCATAGCATGAAAAAATTCAAATGTTACACAAGAAAAAAAGATCATAGCGTGAAAATAGTCAAATGTTATAGAAGAAAAGAAAACATAAGTAGTGTAGTATGTTAATTATCCCTGTTTTTGTGGGTGCGGACCCACATGGGTACCCATGGGTCCCTGTAGATGCCTTGGATCTTGGGTCTGAAGAGCGAAAGCATGTTATTAATACCTATTCAACAAAACTACTATTGGGTTGGGGTGGTGTGATTGCCGGATCGGATAGTATTAATGGGTCGGCAAACAGAGATTATAGGACGGAGTAGACAAGATACAATTTGAAATATATAGTTACCGAGCGCATAACAGGCGGTAAAGTGATAATCACAACTGAGAGCAGACGGTATCATGATAAATCTTCTCTAAAACCTCCAGTTCTAAAAGCGCCAGAAAAAACACACGTGTACGCTATCAACAAGTCAAGTATGACGTGGAATGGTACTGATTAATGATTAGGGAAGGTAGTAACATGGGTGATAGTAACATTAGTAGTCGTAGTTAGCTGTTGTGATAGTAATAGGGTTGGTAGATCCCTCGTGAATGTCGATCTTGAGATGGATCTAAAGAGGGGATTCGAACCCATTTGACTACTTTTACCACTACAACTACTAATACATCTACTACTGCTACAACAACTATAGTACTGGGACGTAGGAATCTGGCGGCGTGGTGTGAATGGCGGTGTGCGACATAACAGCAGCGGGGACGGGGGGGGGGGGGGGGTTGGCGGACGGTTGCTTGGAGAAGTGATTCATCTGTCGCACAAGGTTAGCTCATAACCATTAACACACGTGAAGGTGAACATCAGCTTTCAACAGTGCGTGTTCTCACATAACTATGGCAAACAGGCGTTTACAGATCACGACTCGCCGCAAGAGTGTTGCACAGTGCTGACATTATCATGGTGAAGTTGTGCTGATAGACCATACTCACAAAATCTTACTATGCTTGGTGCTGAGTTGATGTTGTGGTGAAGGGGTGGTGTGTTAAAATGTTTTGACATGTTACCAGTAAAACTATTTTTGTGGCGGACTTTCTTGAATGAATGGCTAATTATCATAGTCGTAATAGTTGCATTAGTAATGGTAGCAATAGTAATAGTATTAGTAGTAATAGTAGCATTAGTAATAGTGGTAGTATTAGCGAAAGCAGCAGCAGTAATAGTAGTAGTAGAAATATAAGAAGTAGTATTAATGGGAGTAGTAGGATTAATAGTAGTAGCAATAGAAGAAGTAGTATTAGTGGGAATAGTAGTATTTATAGTAGGAATAATGATAGTAGCGGTGGTGGAGTTAGTTGTAGTAGTAGTTGTAGTGACAGCAGCAGTAGTAGTATTAGTAGTATTAATAGTAGCTGTTGCATTGGTAGAAATACTAGGCTCTTTATATGAATGTGTAAAAATCACACACACACACACACACACACACACACACACACACACAATAGTAATGGTAGTGAAAGTAATAGTATTAGTAGTAATAGTAGCATCAGTAATAATAGTAGTATTAGCAACAGCAGTAGTAGTAACAGTAGTACGAGCAATAGAAGAAGTAGTATTGATGGTAGTGGTAGTATTAATAGTAGTAGCAATAGAAGAAGTAGTATTAGTGGGAGTAGTAATATTTATAGTAGTAATAATGGTAGTAGCGGTGGTGGAGATTGTTGTAGTAGTAGTTGTTGTGACAGCAGTAGTAGTAGTAATAGTAGTAGTAATAGTAGCTGTAGAATTGGTACATATACTAGGCTCTTTATCTGAATGTGTAAAAATCACACACATACACACACACACACACACACACACACACACACACACACACACACAAGTACAGATACATCACAAAAACAAATGCACACACACAGACAAGAACAAAGGCACACACACACACGTACAGAGACATTACAAGAACGATGAAGTACTGAGATGTACGTTTTAGTTATGTATCTATTCAACTGTTACTTGCAGCCAAGTATAGAATTTATCGCTTGGACAGATCTGTTTCAGAAACTGAAGCCTTTGTGATTTTTCTTCACTCGGATTTTGTGGTGCATTATTCTTTGGAGTTGATTTTCTGAATGTTCTATAGAATTATTACCGAAAATAACATATTGGCAAGACGCAGTTCTAACAGATGACTATGAAGTCGAGCAACTTCACTAGTCGGGAACGATGTCTGTTCCATTACTGGTCCCGGGGCCGCTGCTAAAGCAACACCTGCACTTATTATGAGAGCTCTAACTGGTCGAAGAGGTGTGCTTTTGGGGATAGTCGACTTGCATAGTTTCGAGGTTCCCACTAGGTGGTGCTTCCATATGGCAGCAGAGGCTCAGAACGCCGTGTGTGAAAAGTTGCATGGTAAAATGTTTTCCCTTACAAGTATAGGAATAGACATATCTCTAGAGCACCTAGAGAAAGAAAGAGACAGGCTGACCATCCACTGGTTACCCATCATGATTGCTGCCAGAAGAGTTAAAAACTGGTGCACAGTATTACAGGAGATAACAAGGCTGAGGTTTTCAGGATAAAGAATAGAGCTGGCAAGTGGGGTCACTCTGCAATCCAAAACAATTCATTCCCAAATAATATACGGAACTACACTAATGGTATTACGAATAATAACCATAGAGTGTTGATCACAATGCCGAGGAGACCAATTGTCCAACGTGTGGCCAAGACAACCACTGGACATATAAATGTTCCAGTAGACGACCACCGATAACACCAACAGCCGATACAATTTGTTTACAAAGCCAAGAAGATTTCCCACCATTCGTAAGAGAAACTCCACCACAGGAAAAATAACTGAACTGACACAAACTTTCTATAGTCAAATCAACACACAAGAAGACGGGAACACATAAGAAAATAACACACAAGGAAACAATCCAAAAAATGAACACTTTGTCGGTTTTCAAATCGTAAACAATCCAATGAAGACAAAATGGACTAACAGAAGACTGCTGCAGTCAAAACACTGCGTTGACACAGAAACAAACGCTCTATCACCAACTAGATGCATACCAGAAAAGAAAGAAACAGTCAAAGACACAATAGGCAGGACAAAGGAAACTGAACAAGAACAACAAGCAAAGAAACAAGTACAAGACGAAGAAAACACATACAGCATAGCAGACACCAACAAGTGATAAGAACGAGGATCAAGATAATTATCTCGCATAAACCTTTGCTACTAAAAACTTTGCCTGTGAATATATATAGCAATTGTATTTCATTTAATTGTTTGTATAAAAAAAACAATGACTAGTGATTTAATTATTATTACTTTAAAAATGTGTGGTAAACGTTAAACATTACAACACATTATCGCAGTTATAAACAAACACAAACCAGACTTTATACTACTACAAGAAACAAACATATGTTCAAAAACTTTCGCACAACATATCACCACATAGCTAGGCCTGAAACAATCATGATTTTAGTTTAGGCATACACAAAAATCAGAACAGGAACAGTTATTCTGCAGACACCAGAAAGGTGGGATATCATTAGAACACACATGAATGACCAGGGATGAATCTCCATAATACAGGTAGACAATACTATACATGCATATACCATAGTAAACATACATGCATCACTAAATTACAATCATCAACCAAAATTCCACCACGAATTAGACAATCTACTCACACAAACATACAGAGGACAAAATGTTATCCTTGCAGGGGATTTCAATTTTGTACTCTCAGAATGGGATATTGTGGGGGTGGGGGTGCAAAGCAGGAATTAAGACACAATTAAGGCGAAGTGACAGGAATGGAATACATCAACTGGCTATACTAGAGAATACCTTAGACATACACACAATTTAACAGACGCTTTCAGATACAGCATTGCAACAACACAAAAATAGGGCTCAATATGGTCAACCAGAATAGACAGATTATACATACCTTCCACACACCACACAATACACACAAAGCACATAAAAGAAACATTAATTTACACAGATCATATAGCAGTAATAGCACATATAGCAACAAACACTACAAAGTCAAGGCCATCATTATGATCACCACATTCGAAATTCAACAACACACTACTCCAACACACAGGTTATGTACAACACATGACACATCTTATTCTAACATACACAAATAGTACACCAACCGACAACATAACAAAAAATGTATGGGGTGGTTATTGCTGCTGCTGCTGCTGCTGCTGTTACTACTACTACTACTACTACTACTACTACTACTACTACTACTACTACTACTACTACTACTACTACTACTACTACTACTACTACTACTACTACTACTACTACTACTACTACTACTACTGTTGTTTGTCCATGAAGAGTGATGATGACTATTCAGTTCATCCAGTGGGGTTGAAAATATGGAACCATGAGATCTAAGATGGCTGATAAGGCCTATTTTGGCTCGAAATAATCTTTGACAATATGGACAAAGAATGCTTGACGTTTCTGGACGAGGATTTCCTGCAGTTTTTTTCTGTCATGCCATTTCTTCACAGCTCTTTCTGTCCTGGTTGCCTCACTCGTGACTGCACCCTTGCGTAATAATGCACGCCACGGCACTACTACTACTACTACTACTACTACTACTACTACTACTACTACTACTACTACTACTACTACTACTACTACTACTACTACTACTACTACCATTACTACTACTGCTGCCACTACTACTACTACAATTACTACTACTACTACTACCATAGCAACAACAACTCTTACCATTACTACTACTACAAAACTACTAATACGACTAACAATAACGCCTATACAACAACTACTACTTTCACTACTACTCATACTACAAATGCTATTACTATGTCACAGCGAGATGGTGAATATGGCGTTAACTATTATTAATTTCTACAATCCCACAATGGCCAATAACTCGAGGTTGTCTCGCTTAGTAAGTCAAATAGCCAAACAACAAGATGTATTATTCACGAGACCAGAATTCAGTATCAGAACCGAACACGTTTTCCAAGTCTTTGTTTCAATTGCTGATGAACTCTTTACAATTAACGTCATAAACTATGGGATAATTATAATGCCGTTTACACTTGCTTTGCGTCTGGGTGAGCATCTCCTTGATAATTCTTCAAATGCAAATGTGAATGTCCAAGATCTGGAAGAACACTTCGCTACATTTGAAAGCACGTATTTGACTGATAAACTACATCCTTGGATACTGCGACAACGAGGTGGATGGCCTAATTTCTATACTTGGTTGCAAGCTACAGTTGAATAAAATCCTAACTACAACTTACGTCTCAGTATTTCATTATCCTTTTGAATGTGAGCGCGATTACGTGCGTATTTACCACTAACTAAGTAGACAACGCCTTTCATAGACCCACACAACCAACGTCTCGCATGGGCAGATGCCCACATAGACAACGCCACACACGCCACAGCCACCAACCGCAACCACCAAACCTGTTTTAATTTTTTTTTTCTGTTTTAATTTGTAACCCTATGATGTTAGTGTTTACACCAGTACGAACCTCTACAGATAATTAATAACCGCTACCCACCACTTAACACCGAATGACACTACGCCATACCACTATAACCACCAACCACTAAACATGTTTTACTTTCTTAAGGTTTTCATTTGTAACCCTATGATAAAAATATTTACACCAATACGACCCTCTACAGATCACTAATAACCGCTACCCACCCCTTAATAACGAATTTTACTAAGCCATACGCACTACAAAAATTCACTAACCCATTCCCACTACAACCAGTACTACCGGCCCTCTTTACTTTTTAAGGTTTTCATTTGTAACCCGTGTAATGATAGTGTTTACACCAATACGACCCTTTACAGATCACTAATAACCTATACCTACCCTTTAATAACGAATTTCACTGAGCCATACCCGTTACAGTCAGTAATGCCGGCCATCTTTACTATTTAATGTTTTCATTTGTAACCCCTATAATGATAGTGTTCGGGAGCACTTAAAGTAGTAAACGTTTTAGTAGTAGTAATAGTAGTATAATGGGTTTGAATCTACAGGGACCCATAGAGACCCATGTGGCCCGTACCCTCAAAAACAGGGGATAGTTAATATACTACACTACTACCATAACCTGAAAATGTCAAATGTTATAAACAGTAAAGGACCCTTTGACACTCCCATGGCATATGGTGCTAAACCCATATCTTTACAGAAAAATCAGCACTCAGTGGGTGATGTGGTCAGTGCCATGCCAGCCATCTTTACTTCCCAAATCATTTCCTGGTACCTATCTTAGGCTGGGTCGACCTGTGAGCTTAGGTGAATTTTCAAACTCAGCCCCAATACGGATTTGTCCCCATGACCATCCCACCAACAGGCGAGCGTCTAGCCATAACGCTACCACAGCTCCTGGTCAAATACATGTACTTACGTTACCCAGTGGATAAGCGTGGACAATGGACAAGTCATGAGGATGTCGTATTGATGCATTGCAAATGTGTACATACAGACGAATGGGTCGTGTTCCGTGGACACAAAAACAAACATCGAAGTTTTAGAGAAGCCGGACATGAAAAGAGGACTTAAGACGGTAATTTATGACAGTAACTTTTGATGGCCAAGAACAGAGAACTTATGACAGTAAAATGATAGAGAACAGATAACTTATGACAGTAAAGTGACAGAGAACTTATGCCCGTAAAATGACAGAGAACTTATGACAGTAAAGTAACAGAACAGATAACTAATGACATTAAAATAACAGAGAACAGAGAACTTATTACAGAAAGATGGCCAAGGACGTAGAACTTATGACACTAAAATGACAGAGAGCTTATGACAGTAAAATGAGAGAAAAAGAGAACTTATGACAGTAAAATGACAGAGAACAAAGAACATATGACAGTAAAGTGACACAGAACTTATGACAGTAAAATGAGAGAGGACAGAGAACTTATGACAGTAAAAAATAGAGAACAGAGAACTTATGACAGTAAAATGACTGAGAATATAGAACTTATGACAGTAAAATGACAGAGAACAGAGAAGTTATGACAGTAAGATGGCCAAGAACAGAGAACGTATGACAGTAAAATGGCAAAGCAAAGAATTTATGACAGTAAGTTGACAGCGAACAGAGAACTTACGACTATACAATGACAGAGAACATAGAACGTATGACAGTAAAAGGGCAGAGCACAAAGAACCTATGACAGTAAACTGCCAGAGAACTTATGACAGTAAAATGACGGAGAACTTATGACAGTAAAATGACAGAGAACACAGAACTCATGACAGTAAAAGAACAGAGAACTTATGGCAGTAAAATGACGGAGAACTTATGATAGTAAAATGACAGAGAACACAGAACTCATGACAGTTAAATGACAGAGAACTTATGACAGTAAAATAATAGAGAACAGACAACTTATGACAGTAAAATGACAGAGAATATAGAACTTATGACAGTAAAATGACAGAGAACAGAGAAGTTATGACAGTAAGATGGCCAAGAACACAGAACTTATGACAGTAAAATGACAGAGAACACAGAGCTAATGACAGTAAAATGACAGAGAACTTATGAGAGTAAAATAACAGAGAACTGATGGCAATAAAATAACAGAGACAAACTTCCTGCGTATTAGCAGGACTTTAAAGCCGGAAGCAAAGAATAGTAACACTGTAACCTACCATCCATGTCGTTAAAAGAGATCTAGGAGATTATCGGATTATTTCCTAATGAAGATTCCTAACTAATAGCAGGCAATGATTGATTTCCACGATTTATAAAGTAAAATATATTGAAATAATTATATTTGAGGAGAGAGACGGTGAAAACTGGCAGTCGTGTGGCATCTGCCAGGTGGGGCCAATGAGTAATATCCGTGCAGGTAAATCTGAATATTGTTGACTGACATATTGCGAGGATCACATATTTGTTTATCGTGCGTTATCGAAACCGTAAAGCGATGCTAAAAATAGTAACACCATGTTACTTAATGTTAATCACAGCCAACGTCAGCATTTTTTTTTTTTATTTTGCAGTTGTGATCTCTTGGTAACATTACGTTCAGTAGTGTGTCATTACTTTCTGAACGACCATCACACATACCATTTCGTAAACAACCAACGCAAGACAGCTTACTGACAAATCGTCTGCCGCTGTACTTCGAACGCGGGTATGCAGGATTACGAACTGCGTCCGTAACCTCTTCGCCAAGTAAAACATATAACCTTCCGTCAATGTCGCCAGAGGCTACGAAGATGGGTTGGGGGTGAGACTGCCTTCCCCACTGCGTAGACAAAAACTTTACCTGCTAAATCTAAGCATGTTGGTCACACTAAAATGTGTCATGCTGATAACGTGGGCGGTCATGTTTCGCCATCTCACGCGATCACCAGAGTCGTGGATCACCTCCGTCTTTCTGTCTTGACCATGAAACGTGGTCAGGCCATCCGGATATTTACTTCTCTGCCTTCCCCTTGTTCTTTTCCCCTCAATCTTACTAGTTGTTATCAAGTTCTCCAGTTTATTTCTTCTCACAACGTGCCCCCAAAAAAATTGACTGTCATAAGTTTAATTTCTTTAACCAATGTACGGTTTTCATTTGCTTCTTGCAGTACTTGTTCATTGGTTTTTCTGTCTCTGCGTTTTCCTCAGAAACCACATTTCCACAGCCATTAAATGTTCTTCAGCTTTTCTGCTCATCGTCCACGTTTCACATCTATACAAAAGTACAGGTTATATGTACCACTTCAACACTCTGTTTTTCGTTGCAATTGATATCTTTATATTAGACAGTATGTTTTCCATTTTGCAAAAGAATGTTTGTTCTAATCTCTTCAAGGCACCTTCCATCATACGTTATGACTGTTTCGATATAGCTGTACCGATTCAATTGTTTAAAAATATTCCCATTTACTCTTATCTTACATTGTGGTATTTATTTCTTCTTACAACGACCATAATCTCTCCTCATAATTTAATTCTAGCCCTAGTTGTTCACTTTGTATAATAACCGTATCTACTAATTGTAGCAGATCCAGTTCATTGTCTACAGTCAATACTATACCATCCACATATCTAATATTATTGATGTTATTTCCCCCGATGGTGGATCCTCTCATATCTTCTAAGTGTCTTTTAACAGAATGTGTTCACTGTATAGGGACAATAGCGAAAGCTAATCCACGCACAACACCTGTCCAGCACGCTCTCATGTAGTAACAACTACTATACATGTATCATCATTGGCACCTTTCCGTCTTGACAGACAATAGTTTGTTACACTGTACTTCAAAAAGGCATAATAACTACAACCCATGGCGGTAGCGAATGTGACTGGCCAGACCAATTCGCGTTGTAAATGTTCATCGTAGTGGATGCATGTGAACACATGTTCATTTACACCATCACGCACCATCTTACGACTCACGCGCTTAATGTGTGACCTATCTCCAATCATTTTCTATGCAACACGTTCAACTGCGACTTGCTCCCAATGTGTAATATCAATGCCTGTATCAATCATGTCCCGCTTACACACATCTTTGTATCGTAGTAGAGGCCGACCCTGAGATCTCCTACCCATCTGTAATTCACCAAAAAAGATGTCCTTTGGTATTCTACCATCATCCATCCTCCTAAGTTCTATCCATCTAAGTCTACGAAGACTGAGCATGGAATAAACTGTCACACAACCTGATCTTTCCAATACTTCAGTATTTGTGATTTTGTCTTGCCACTTGCAAGTAGTTTTCGCAGACACAGCATATTAAAGCTGTTTAAACGTTTCTCTTGGTGTGAGTAAGTTGACCAGGCTTCACTGCTATAAAGAAGAGTACTAAGGACACAGTCTTGATAGACAAGGACTTTTGTTTTGGCAATAAGCTTCCTGTTCTCCCAGACTATTTTTGTTAACCTGTTCATTGTTGTTGCTGCCTTATCAATCCCGATGTTGATTTCCTGATTTGGGAATAATTTGCTATTTACCTCTGATCCCAGATATGTAAAATGTTATACTATCTACAGTTCGGCGTCGTGAATAAAGATTTATGGTACCCCATATGCACCTTGTGACATAATCTGTGTCTTTTGTTAAACCAAATTCAGAACAAGCGTTGGAGAATGCAGATAGTAGACGTTGTAATTCTTCCTCAGATTGGATCGTAATTGCAGCATCATCTGCAAGAAGCAACTCTCTGATCAGTACCCTCCTAATTGTGGTCTTGGCCTTCAATCTCTGGGCATTGTAGAGGCCGCCATATGAGCTTGAGTCAATGTATATACCATCAGCCTGATCACAAAAGACTTATTTCAGTAGAAGTGAACAGTATATTCCAGAGAGGGTGGGATAGGGAAATAGAGAAGTAGGGCAGAATGTCAGACGGGCCTGCGTGCCCAATTCTTAACCTTTGAAAATAAAGATTGTTCGTTCGTTTGTTCATTCTCGATTTCAAACTCTTCTGAAGTTGCACCATCAAACTTGATTAAACCTTTCATACCTGTCTGGAACGATTCGACAATGGACAGAAGAGTTGGTGGACAGCCAATCTTATTTAGTGACATGAACAGACCCTCACGACTGATTAAATCAAATGCCTTTGTGAGGTCGATGAAGGTAATAAACAGTGTGGTTGATTCTGTTTACGGCATTTTTCTTGCATTATACGTGTATGGCTTACGCTTGAATTCAAAGCGAGAGATACATATAATTGAGTGAAACACAAGAAAAACAAACAAACAAACAAACAAACAAACAAACAGGCCGAATGATGAGATCTGTCAAGCCGAAAAATCTGGCATTTCCCGGAAAAACGAGGTTGGTAAACCAAAGCTGAAGAAGTTGGTCTGGTTTGTGAAAGTCTTCTACAATCGGTCCGCATCCAAAGAGAATGGCGCGAGACCTTTCTCGGCCTTGTGGCTATGATCAAAGTGTAGTGCATGCACTTGACCTTGTCAGGGCCACCAGCAGAGGCTGCCATCCGAATAACACACAGCGATGTGGAACCTCATGGGGTAGATTCTGGGTGGAGGGGGAGGGGAGAGAGAGGAGATACCACATTGACTAAAGTATTTTCTCAGTTTCAAACCCCTAGAAATGACGACCGATCAGTGTCTGAACAAAAGAAAAAGCAAGGCTACTGAATTTACATATACAGTCAAACCTCGGTTTTCGTTACCTTCGGTTTTGGTGGATTTTGGTTTTCGTCTATTATTTCCGAGAAAGAAAAATCTTTCTCGGGTTTTGTCGGTTGCCTGGGTTTTCGTCGACCTGCCCACGGGACCTCGCTGCTAATTTTGTTAAAACAAAGGGATCCATGCGTTCTTCTGCTCAGTTTGGCGTTGTTTCTCGTTGTGTGAGCATCACTTGCTAATAAGTTAACCCCTTTACCGTTTGCTCCATCATGGGACCAAAGAAAGTTTCCAGAGCCAGCAGCCCTTCGAAGAAGAAGGCCAAGAACACGATCGAGTTGACGAAGGAAAACATTGAAGAATACGAGAGCGGAATTCAGAAATCGGCCTTATGTACGGGAAGTCGCCATCGACGATAAGTTCCATTGTGGCGGAAAGGGAAGTAATAAAGAAGGCTAATCTAGCGAAAGGCGTGAATGTGCTAACGAGATAGCAAACAATTGAAGATGTCCAACAGTTATTCGTCTTCCCCTCTTCTTCTTCTTCTTCTTCTTCTTCTTCAGCATTCCGAGCCATTGAGGTTCTTTGCTGCAGATACAAGCCGTCTCCATTCGCCTCGCTGGTTGACCTTCTCTTGCCAGTCGTTGATTCCAAGTGCTTGTAGGTCTGTATGTATATTATCTCTCCATCGTCTTCTTGGTCTACCTCGGGGTGAATAGTTATTATTAATTTGAAAACGCATACTCCTTGAACTTCTTCAGGCTCTGGACAAAAGTGGTGATGAACGATTTGTCTGTGATGAACAGCTACGCCCAGGGCAACAATCAATTCTAGGTTACTCAACTCTAGAAGATAAAGTTCCTATGATGTTTTCTTTGACGGTCAGTAAGTGTTTGGGCTGGACGATGATAACTTTCATGCCGTTGTCAAATAAAAGGATCTGGCAATGATTATGTTTTATGATCCACTCGACCCCCAAACTAATGCAACCTAGGCCAATTTTTAAAAAAAAAGCGGCAAGACATCAAGACAGCGATCAATTTGTGGCAGTGGACTGCCAGTGATATTCCGATCTATGTAAGTGCCTGGTTTTAATACAAATCCCGCCAATGTTCAGAATCCACTCTTTTGGGAAAGTCCTGGGCACCATCCGAGAGACGAGCATGTTCGGTGACAAGTCCTTGATACAACATCTGGACATTCTGAATGAAACTCTGGTTACAACTTCCAAGCGAACCTCCAATGCACTCAAGCTGCCGGTTACAGAATCTATATGCACTGTGGCTAGAATATGTGGCTTAATAAAAACACAACGCTAATTCATAAATCCCACCTCATCTATTGATGACGGCTGAAGTTGATGTGGATTAGCCTGATTGTCAGTGTGTATTTTGGTCACATGACGTACTGCAGAGCTCAACGTATATAGTTTAGTGTACTGATTATCAGATTACTTTTGTTGTCACTGCTTCCTTTGGTGACGACAGTTAGGTTTCCTTTGTGTGGTGACTTTCACTATGTACTTACAATTTGATAGATGTTTTATTACATTGGTTTTGTTCCCTGTATACATGTATATACTGTGTTTGCCAGGAGTGAGGTGCTGGAATCTCTTGCCCCCGGGTAGATTGGGCCCGTTAGCTAATAAAGCGGCCAATCTAGGAGATGGAAAACTCCGATTATAAACCCCTAAGTTTAAGGTGGACCGACGTGCCGAGGACTGAATGGCCACGGGTGAGTTGGTCGTGAACGTGGAACGTTTGGTATGCGGGCGGGGCGGCGCCAGGCGTATGGACTCCTGAGGGACATCCCCTGCCCCTTCCCTAGTAAGCAGGCAATGCTAGGGTGACCGTTTATTTTCTGCAATATCCAAACTTTGCCTATGAATTTATTTAAACACGGGAATCGTCGCCGGAGCTACGGAGCACGTGCTCTGCGCTTGACACATCACTCAGTGGCTAGCGAAGAGAGAGTGAGGAGGAGAAGACGAGGAAAAGGTGTGAAAAGACGGCATAGAAATAGGAGGGCAGGCGCCAGGAGAACAAGACGAAAAGTGGAGAGACTAGGTTTCAACCATGTAAGAGTTGGATACTGGAACTGTCGTAGTGCCAGGCAGAGAGGTCCTGTATTGGAGAGGCTAATATATGATTTTGATGTCCTCATGCTCCAGGAGTTAAATACAGATAAATACCATTGCCCTGGGTATGTCAGTTATATAAACCCCACTGGGCAGAAGAGACATGGGCAAGGTCTGCTGGTGAAGAAAGGAGTAAAGCATGTGGCACTTGACTTGAACCAGTGGAATCACAGTGCAAGAGAGGTCCAGGGTATACAAATGGAGATTGGTGGCTTAAGTTGGAACATCATAAATGTATATGCCACAGTGGACTGTTTTGTCAGAAAGGAACAATGGGACTGGCTTAAGGAATTAGAGGACTTACCAGGTGATAGGCTACTCATATGTGGAGACTTCAATGCGAGAAACAGAGATTGGGACAGTAGTGGAGAAAATCGACAAGGAATTGCACTTGCGGATGCCATGGTGGACTCCGATGTGGTCTGCATAAATGATGGTAGGCCGACTAGAATGGCAATGAGGCCTGGCGATGCAGATACTGCTATTGATTTGGCACTTGTCTCCCAGTCATCAGTCCTTGATGTAAGGTGGACTGTTTTGAATGACCATGGGAGTGATCACATGCCATGCTCAGTCCTGATCTCTAAGTCCAGGAAAGTTAAAGCTGGGAGAGCGCGCAAGACCTTCCGGTATGAGCGGAGCGACAGCCTTCTTGGACGCCTCAGACATGGGGCATGCAACAGGACTGTTAAAACTCCTTTTTTGCAGCCCCCATGGTGGACCCCAGAAGTAGACAATGCGTGGAAAGCAAAGAGAGCTGCAGTGAAGCAGCTAAGGAAATTGCGACAGACACCCCTAAGCTCACGAGAGGAAGTGGACATAGCGGAAAATGACAAGAAAGACAAGGTGGAGGCTTTCAAGCGATGTGCTGCAGAGGCCAAGAAAGTAAAATGGGAATGTTTTATGAAGGAGATTGGAGGTGATAAAACACTGCATACATTCTGGAAACTGTACAGACAAATGCAGAGAAAAGATCGGCCTATGACAGTGGGAACAATTTATAAAGAGGATGGGGTACGCGTGACAACAGACAAGGAGAAAGGGGAGGCGTTTCTCCAGAGATTTTTAGAGCAGACCAATCATAGTGATGTGGATACCAGGGATGCAGTTAGAGTGGAATTATCTGGCACAATAGAGAATATGCCTTACGAAGACATCATACTGTTTGAAGATGTTAAACATATTTTGCAAAAGGCAAAAGACACGGCACCAGGGCCTGATGGTGTCAGGTATGGCCACATGAAGGCTTTGAGCGATGTAGACCTGAAGGAGATGGCCGGCTGCTTTAATCAGAGCATTAGGACAGCTTCAGTACCGCAGGATTGGCTGCATAGCTATCTCATCCCTCTCCCAAAACCATACAAGGATCATTCAAAGCTTGGCGGCTTTAGGATCATCACCCTTCAAAATACATTTGGGAAGGTTTTAGAGAAGATAGTCGCTGTTAAGCTGCAGGATTTTTTGGAAAGGGGGAAGCTTCTTCCAAGAGGCCTGGGGAGCTACAGGCCAGGAAAAGATACCTGGTCAAATGCAGCCACCTTTGCCTTTGACGTTTATGAGGGGTTCCAGAGTAGACAGGAAACGATGGCGGCAGCGCTTGATCTTGAAGATGCGTACAATAGAGTTCGCTATGATATTTTGATGACCGCACTTATGGAGAAGGGGGTCAATCCCTGGTTGGTGAACTGGATAGCAGCCGTCCTGCATTCTCGTAAGGTTGCTCTCCGTCTGGGCGCATGGACCTCAGAGCCACATATTTTAACCCCGGGACTGCCACAGGGATCTGCAATCTCACCGGTGCTCTTTAATGTGTATACGAGCAAGACTGCATACCTAGAAGCACCAGGGGTTGGAAGGATTCTAACATTTGCAGATGATATTCTTGCATACAGGCAGGGGAGAAATAGGGATCAAACAGCCCAGGAGCTACAGGTGACAGTAGACAAAGTGATTGACTGGTGCACTGAAATGAGTGCTGTCATCAACCCGGAAAAGGCGGGGGTGTTGTGGTGCTCTCTGGACAACAGGATTGTGAGAGATGATACCCCAAGCCTCACGATAGATGGTAGAAGCGTCAACAGAGAGAACAAACTGAAGTATCTGGGAATCACATTTGACAGGAGCCTGTCCTTCAAGGACCATGTGGAGACGGTTGTGACAAGATCTCAAAAGGGACTCAATGCACTTAAAACTATGGCTGCAATGGACACAGAGCAGAGAATGCTCTTCACACTATACCAGCACTTGATCCTCTCAGTGATTGATTATGGACTAGGACTGCTCACTGTCTCAAAGAGTCAGCTGGTGAAATTAGAGCGCATACAGAATGACGCGATGCGGGTCATTCTGGGATGCACCAAAGACACTCCAGTAGTGTGTATGCGTTACATCCTTGGTCTGCCTACTGTTGCTGGTAGGCACAAGGTGATGCAAGCGAAGGCATACCTCAGAGTAGCTGCAGACACAGATCACCCGTTGCATGAGGCGCTGGACATAGTTAAGGGTCAGAGACTGATAAGAGGGAAATCATGGATGGCTCAGGCGGAGGATACGATCAGACAGGTGTGCCCCTTGGAGAACATCAGGCGAGGAGAGGAGTGGGTCAGAGTGCCAGCCGTGCAGTCAGACTTGTGCAGAGTTGTAATAACATTGAGCCGGGAGTGCAGGGAGTGGCCAGCAGGGGCCACGGAAGTGGAAATTCAGCAACTAATTCAGGAACATTCGCGCCCGGGTGATGTGATTATCTACACGGATGGGTCAGTGTTGAGAGGTAGGAGAAGTGCCTGGGGGTTCTTGGCAAAAACTAATGGTCGGCGTTTGGTGCAGGAGAGCCTGGCGTATGATGACACTACATCTAGCTTAAGAATGGAGGTGGAGGCGGTCAGTGCAGCTTTCCGCTGGATAGAAAACACGATACATACACACATTGTGATTGTAACTGACTCAGAAAGCATGCTGAGAAGGGTGAGAACAGGCAAGCTTCGTGCAGAGTGGCTTGCTTCGCTTCGGAGGTCACGGGTAGCAAGCATCACCTGGATATTTTCTCCTGGGCATGCCGGTGTGCTGGGGAATGAAGAGGCGGACATATTGGCTGGCTCGGCAAAACTTGGGGGAGTGTTGGTGCATGACGGGGCAGACGTGGTTGCGGCCTTGTGGGAGCACGTGTACACCTCGGAGGAGCAGATGGATCACCATAGAATGATAAGAATGAGACAGCGAGGTGTGATGAGGGGATCTGGCCAACGCTCGACGCTCAGAGGAAAGGCGAGACGGACATATAATCAGATTGCTACTGGAACTATTAGTATTGGAACTCTTCGCTGGCTGCTGGGGATGGGGACGGAGCGCTTATGGGAATGTCCCGAATGCTGTGATGTCGGTTCCTAAATCAATCAATCAATCAATTTATTAATTTGCATAAATCAAAAACAGTTAGATGGCGATTTTGTTTCGGATGCAGTCATATTTGAAAAAGTCAGACTGTTGTATGCCGATCACATTAAGAAAATGATTGGAACGAATGCTTAAGTACTTAGTGATTTAAAGGCCAGCATATTATGGTTTGAAAAATTCAAGAGGCGCGTTGGCATACATTGTGTTACTAGGCACAGCGAAGGTACGAGTTCGAACACGCCTGGGGCCGAAAAATAGTATTAAACACTATATTTATTCTCTGTAAAGTGTTTTTGGTGTGTATTTTGGAGTGTCTAGAATGAATTAATTGGATTGACATTGATTCAAATGGAAATAATTGCCTCGGTTTTCGTCGGTTTCGGACGGATTATTGACGAAACCCGAGGTTTGACTGTATATTTAAAGACACATTTCCTCACTGTCTGGTTCCATCGTAAAGACAACACTTGCATCTCAAAATAATGCTGTGAAAATGCTGCTTGTTAGCTCCAGAATTAAGAACATACACCTCGTGCGAGTGAATCGTTTGTTGCTTCTGAAGTGTTAACGCCTTTGTCAACTTGTAAAAGTCGTCCTTCAGTGCAAACTACGCCCTTTATGGGTAACTGCACATCTGGCAAGGCAGAAGAAAGTCAGGGGGGAAAGTGCTGTCACTATGAACAGCAGCATTTCCGCAGCTGCAAAGTTCTTTTGTGAAATGAATATAAACATGGTTGATCACCACCCTTTGTAAGCAATTCACCAGTCCTCCAAGGACAGCCACGATGAATCTCTTGCCACAGATTCATCAACAGGAAACTATTTTAATTTGGCTCTGATTGCAAGAAATTCAGTATCAGATATCTTCATTTACGGATATTGCAGCTCCAAAGCTAGTGTGCAGTCATCTGTAACAGCACCACGGACCGGAACTCCTTAGGCTGCAGTACAACCTGTGGCACAAAATGTATGTCCGACAACAGCACTACAACATCTAATAGTTTGTAACACTAGCCCTCTAATTTCGATAGCTTGTGTAGTTTCACATCTGTACGTTAGTTTCAGATTACATTTTGTCGAAAATATGAAGATGACCCAACTTTATTAATCGAAGTATCTGTCAACCACTGACCACCGTTGTCATTCTTACCAGAAGTACACAATAGTTGGCACACACGCTTCTTTCAAACAGCACAACATATTGGCAATTACCAATGAATTTAGAATATGTGACGTTGATCAAGCAACAATAAATCAACAAGTGCTGCTATGATTCTGTAAGTCAGACAGGTTTCGCCAGTGGCACTGATTATGATTCAAGTGCGGTCAAGAGCTTGCACACATTTCAGCAGCAATAACTAAATCTTAGACAAGGCAGATGATGATCTCCCTTGTGTATATGCAGTCGTCTGACTGATGAGCAGCAATCATTGTTGATTAGTTTGCTGCAGTGTCTGTTGAGCCATATTGTGTCCCCTCAACAAAATCACACGAACTGCATTTTTTTTAAAAACCCGTCAGTGAAGAAGTTTAAACATGCAGTTTATACGTCTGCTTTTCAAAGCCTTCGTGATAATAAAATATACCAGGGATTGATAAATCTGAGGATTGTGACCAACATTACTGTACGGCTGGAAGAGGCCATGATGATACTCATAACATATATATCATAAAAGGGTTCTTCACTTAAACTTTTTAACGATATACCCCCGTGACTCAGGGCCTGTAAAACGACACTCAGCTTAACTTTACTTAATAAAGAAACATCGTAAAATAAAAATAAACATACAAAAGAAAACCAAACACTAGAATTGCTTATAACTGAAGTATTTACACAAGTAAATAATAGTTATAATACTGAGGCAATACATGATAGCAGTTCTCATGGTTCACTAAACATACGGATAAATAGTACACCTCTAAACCAAAGAATTTAAATATACAGAAAGTGTGATCATAGTGAACTACTCTGAGTATACAGCGGGATTAGTGGACTACAACGAGTATCTAGCGGGATAAGTGGACAACTCCGAGTATCCGGCAGGATAAATGGACAGCTCCAAGTATCCAGCGAGATAAGCGGACAACTCCGAGTATGCAGCAGAAAAATTGTACTACTCCGTGTATCCAGCGAGATAAGTGGACAACTCTGCATCTGAGCAGGTCATCTCAATCACATGTCCTGACAGTTGAAAATTGCTGTCAAATGTTGATATAAAATACCCCTGTGTGGATGTGGAAGGAAAATGGAAACCATAACATTTTCTTTGCAATAATTCATGCATTTTTACACTCTAGAGTCAATGAACGACATTAATTGCCGCCTTAAGACTGTCACGAGCCACGTGTGAATATCTTCAGCAGATTTGATCCAGAACTTCAAGGATCGAGATTTGCGGAGAGATATAAAAGCTTACTGCAGGCGACAGGGTGCAAGATGATGATGATGATGGTACACAAATTGGTACTTGCTGATTGAGCTCTCAGGATGTGGAGAAGCATAATTGCCCACGCCAGCCGAAGAGGCACGTGATGATGATGATGATGATGATGATGATGATGATGATGATGATGATGATGATGATGATGGTGATGATGATGATGATGATATTTAGATAAGGCTGGGAAATGTAATAAAGATGTCAGCAAAATATCAGGTGCTTTTTTGTGCGCTCGCTGGCTTTGACCTCAAGGGTAGTCAATACACGTGCTACTTCTTCTAGACCACTGAAATTAAATGTGCGTGTGGGTTAGCTTTCCCTATTCCCAGTGTCCCCCGCCATCAGGCGAACCCACTCCGATTTATGAGTTACTTGTAATTTACATCCGAAAGTCAAGGACGAGAGGTCAACATTTTATGTCCAGCAGTTTGCCATGGCTTTCTGAGCGACAAGTCAAGGCTAAGTGTGAGTGATCGATGTGTAGAATGAACCCACTTCCCTGACATCAGCATACAGGAAGTGTCAGCGCTTTAAGCTTCATCAAGTATTTAAAACAAAAATTAATTTATGGTTGTAGTCACTCCTAATCCAGGATGCCTGACTGTAGGTCCGGTGATCAAGTACTTGAGGGACTCTTAGTTACTAGCACCTGGCCGGCCTGACAGATGATAGTTTGTTACATTGTGCTTCAAAAAAGATATAACCACAACCCATGGCGAGGACCAGGGATGGAGTTTTATCTCTCCATATCACAAAACCTGTATTGTATTGTGCAGCATGATCCCTCGCGCGGCCTGCTTAGTGTACTCAAAAGGAAAGGGAACATCAATACATCGGGAACAAGACAACCTACAGAAGCTGCCGGATCAGCAAAGCAATGCTCCAACTGTCCGCCTTTTGGAGCTTCAGTCTTAGATTATTTGCTGACCCAGGCTTAGGGCCTGGTCCGCCCTGCCATGACATTAAGTCTTTAGGTCGCATTAGGATAAAGTTGGTAAACTCCCAAATGCGCTCCTCTGCCCGAAGTCGTCGGCACAGTGTGGTGAGTCGGATTTGGTGAGCGTCGCAATCCTTTTAGCGGAGTGTGGTAGATTATGGAGATATATGAACCTCTTCGTGTTGCGTAAGAAAGTTCAGGACTCTTTTAAACGACCTATGGCGCATTGGGCATTCGATGCTGGAACTATGTTACTATAGACCACTCTAGAGCTATGTTACTATAGACCACTCTAGAGCTATGTTATTATAGACCACTCTAGAGCTATGTTATTATAGACCACTCTACAGCTATGTTACTATAGACCACTCTAAAGCTATGTTATTATAGACCACTCTGAGCTATGTTACTATAGACCAATCTAGAGCTATGTTACTAGAGACCACTCTAGAGCAATGTTACTATAGACCACTCTAGCGCTATGTTACTATAGACCACTCTACAACTATGTTACTATAGACCACTCTAGAGCTATGTTACTATAGACCACTCTAGAGCTATGTTACTATAGACCACTCTAGAGCTATGTTATTATAGACCACTCTAGAGCTATGTTACTATAGACCACTCTAGAGCTATGTTATCATAGACCACTCTAGAGCTATGTTACTATAGACCACTCTAGAGCTATGTTACTATAGACCACTCTAGAGCTATGTTACTATAGACCACTCTACAACTATGTTACTATAGACTACTCTAGAGCTATGTTACTATAGACCACTCTAGAGCTATGTTACTATAAACCACTCTAGAGCTATGTTACTATAGACAACTCTAGAGCTATGTTACTATAAACCACTCTAGAGCTATGTTACTATAGACCACTCTAGAGCTATGTTACTATAGACCACTCTAGAGCTATGTTACTATAGACCACTCTAGAGCTATGTTACTATAGACCACTCTAGAGCTAAGTTGCTATAGACCACTCTAGAGCTGTGTTACTATAGACCACTCTAGACCTATGTTACTATAGGCCACTCGGTGGTTGATGTGGCCAGTATCACACCTGCCGCCTTTACTTCCAGGACAATTCCTTGTATTCATGTTATTTATTTATTTATTTGCTTCGTGGCTTAGAGGTTATGACTTTTCTCCGTAATCTCGTTTACTCTCGTCGGTAACGTGATGACGGTAAGAATCAGCAGTGGTTCGAATCGCATCGGTAACTTACGGGGTATGTGAGCCGGCCGCTCAGAAAGCAATGGCAAACTACTGAGCGTAATCTTGCCAAGAAATCAACATACAGCTGAAAGATGCTGGTGTTGACAGCGATGTCCTGTAAAAGGATATGCAAAAAAATTTTTTTTTATTTATTTATTGGTGATTCATTCATTGGTATAATCAAGTCAATTTTAAACTCCGCCCGAAGCTATTCGAGTCCATGACCGCCGGACCGGTAGTAGAATGTCTAGCCAGTACGTTACCTTGGTTTTGTTATGTTGCGTATAATATACAAATAGTTGAAGTCATAATGAAAGTTTTCAAAATAAAAACATTTGTCAAAAATCCAGATTATGTGCATCTTGTTTTCAAACAACTGGGTGCATGAATTCCTTTTCTATTAATCCAAAAATCTGGCGAAACTTGAGAAATCTACACCGCTACCAAACTGAAAAGATATAATTTATATATCACGTTATAGCTACAGCTAAGACGCTCTCTCTCTCTCTCTCTCTCTCTCTCTCTCTCTCTCTTTCTCTCTCTCTCTCCACTCCATCCCCTCTCTTCTCTCCCTCTTTGTGTATGTGCGTGTGTGTGAAGGTGTCTATTATGTGTGTGTGGGAAGGAGTGTATTATGTATGAATAAGGATATATGGGCGTGATAGAGAGAGAGAGAGAAGAGAGAGAGAGAGAGAGAGAGAGAGAGAGAGAGAGAGAGAGAGAGAGACAGACAGACAGACAGACAGACAGACAGACAGACAGACAGACAGAGACAGAGAGAGAGAGAAAGACAGAGAGGGGGGGGGGAGAGTATGCATGTATAAATAAATTACTTATGTGATTTTTCTTCGTAGTCCCGCATACCACGTTGGAAACACAGTTGCAAACACAGTTGCAGGCTATTTGGAAGCAGATCACATTGCGTTGATTGTCATACAATGATATGAATGCCGGTTGTTCAGTAAGCAAAGGCAAACTTCTGAACGTAGCCTTGCCAAGAAATAACAGACAAAAACATGCTGGTATTGACTGCGGCGTCCTGTAAAAGATATAGAATTAACTACTGTGAGATCTTTGCCGTCTATTGTAATGTCCTCCGACATTTGTATCATTTCATCAGGTTTGGCTTTAGCTAATGCTATTTATAAAGTACTGCTCAAATATTATTTACACCTGAGAGTCATAATGGTGATGTGATTACGCAGCCTCACTCGCGCTCCGATGCTTGTGTGTTCGTTTCAAGCCTACGTCGTTTAGTTCACGAGTGAAATTGTCTCGGGGACTCCTGGGGGTCGTCGCTGGACCTACGGAGACAGAGCCACAAAGGATAAAAGCCAGTGCAATGAAGTCGATCCTCTTGCTTTTTAAACCATGTATTTACACACTTCCGGTCCACTGTATGGAGGATAGGCATTTGAACGGTCAAGGCATCTGGCGTGTGTATGCTTGTAGCTACCGTTTGCTTTAGCATTTTCCTTGTGTTAGACTGGTAATGCATGGTTCCGTCGCCCCACTACTGAGTTCGGTGCATTGCGTGACACTGTGAGCTGTGAATTTCCTGTGAAATGCTTTAACACCTGTCCGCGGTTGTTGTAACGTGAACTGCATGTTCGGAATGATGACGGCCGGTCTGTCGCTGAACTGACTGGGTTTCCTAATGCATTCTGGTGCATAGTGTACCTGTGCGTGCTGATGGTTTGTCGAGACTCCTGTCTTTTCCTTTCTTCACATAAGGCAGTGAGGGGCATTTTGTGCGATATTCACTGGCACAAGAAGGAGCATAATGGGGACGACCCGTTGCAGTGAAGTTGGAACCGCGACTAATTTATTATGTACACAGTTGTGTTCATTACTCCGTTATCCAAACGTTTTGACTTAGTTCGGCTGCATTATTTTGAAGACTTGAAAGTTCACAGCATAACTATCGTTCCCAATTATCTCATTTGAATGTGACGTGTTCTTCAAAAATGCTTACGCTGGACATTTCATAGCTGTCGGAAACCACTTCTGCAAAACTGGTCGGTGCCAGCCGTGACCCGTGCTTGCCAAGGACGTGTGTCTCGTAGGCCTGCAGCATCTGTCAAAACAAGAGAGTAAATGGATTTAGCAGATAACGGATATGAAAGCAAAACAGGTTCTAAAGGTATCATATAGTATGGCGTGAAAGCAAAAGGGCTGCTAAATATATCATTTAGCACTATGCGAACGCCGGCTTCGTGGCTTAGAGGTTATGACTTTTCTCCGTAATCTCGTATAATCTCGTCGGTAACGTGATGACGGTGAGAATCAGCAGTGGTTCGAATCGCGTCGGTAACTTACGGGGTATGTGAGCCGGCCGCTCAGAAAGCAATGGCAAACTACTGAGCGTAATCTTGCCAAGAAATCAACATACAGCTGAAAGATGCTGGTATTGACAGCGATGTCCTGTAAAGGATATGCAACAAAAAAAACTATGTGAACAGATAAAAATGCCAGATTAAGAATGCAGAAGGCAAGAGGGACTTTTATTGCACTAGGACATTTGTATAAGTCAAAGAAAACAAACTGCATAAAACTGAGAATATTCCATTCTAACGTTAAATCAGTACTGTTGTATGAATCAGAGACGCGGAGAACAACGACAAATATTACAAATAAACTACAATCATTCACTAACTGGTGAATGCGCAAAATGGAAGGAATAGAATAGTATGGCAGAATCACCAATGTGAAGCTCATGGAGAGAACTTGAAAGATACCAGTGAACCCCGAGGTGAAGAAACGAGGCTAGCGTGGATAGGACACACATTGAGAAAACGTAAGAATAAAATAAAGGTCTTTGTCTGGGATCCGCAGGTCAAGATAAACAGAGGAAGACAGGTGGAGAAGAGACGTAGACACATATATGAATAATATGGGGGTACATGGACAGAGATATATGGGATAGCTAAGGGCAGGCGGACTAAGAGTGAGTTGGTTGACGGCCTATATCCCAATGGGAGATAGAAGGTAAAATAAGAAGACGAGTTGAAAGAAAATTAGCCACTTAAATGCTTAGATAGCTTATTAACACAATAAAGTAGTTACTACATTTGTCACTTAGATTACAGAGAAATCAAGTTACTACATTTATCAAATAGAGTATAGAGAAATCAAGTTATTACATGTATCAAATATAGTACAAAGTAATATAGTTATTACATTATAGTATTAAGACCTCAAGTTATTACATTTATCAGATGGCATGCTGTGAAAGCAAAGCAGTTACTAAGTTCATCAGATACTAAATTTGTCAGATATTAAATTGATCAGATACTAAATTTATCACATACTAAATTTATCAGATACTAAATTTATCAGATATTAAATTGATCAGATACTAAATTCATCACATACTAAATTTATCAGATATTAAATTGATCAGATACTAAATGTATCAGATATTAAATTTATCAGATACTACATTTATCAGATATTAAATTCATCAGACAAATATAGTACAAAGTAATATAGTTATTTCATTATAGTATTGAGACCTCAAGTTATTACATTTATCAGATGGCATGCTGTGAAAGCAAGGCAGTTACTAAGTTTATCAGATACTAAATTTATCAGATATTAAATTGATCAGATACTAAATTTATCACATATTAAATTTATCAGATACTAAAGTTATCAGATATTAAATTGATCAGATACTACATTCATCAGATACTAAATTTATCAGATATTAAATTGATCAGATACTAGGTCTGTAAGGTGTGGAATGCGCCTGGCCCTGCAGCCAGCAGGGTTAGGATCGGCTAGCCTCTCCCAGGAGGGGTGAAGAGCGAAAATTAGTAGCCTGCCGATGACCCGCAGACTACACAAGTCAACCCCCACCTCCACGTGGTGCAGACCGGGCAACCATGACCGCGAGGTCATGGGCTAACGGGGCTATGGCTCGCCATAGGGGATGGACTCCCTGTGGTCAGATTAGTGTCCTAAACCTGCGACTGGCCTAGCAAGCCGGCAGGGGATCTTCATACTGCTCGTAGAAAAACTAAGAAGTATAAATGGACTGATAGAAGCCATCAGATTAGCCCCATTGAACAAATCACCAGGACAGGATGAAATACCAAATGAACTAATTAAAGCAGCAAGGGAAGTAGGAACAGCTTGGCTACATAGACTATTCAACCATGTTTGGGTAGAACAACAGACACCACGAGACTGGGGAAACGCCATAATTATCCCAATTTGGAAAAACAAAGGCAGCAAAAGAGATTGCACACAATACAGAGGCATTTCACTGTTGAGTCATACTGGGAAAATATTTTGCAAAATTCTTGAAAAAAGATTACGAACTACTTTAGAACCCCAGCTAAGCGAAACGCAGCTTGGATTTAGGAAAAACAAAGGATGCACAGACGCCATTTTTGCTCTTAGACAACTTATAGAAAAATCAATTGAATTCAATGAAACACTCTACTTAGCCTTTGTTGACCAAGAAAAGGCATTTGATAGGGTAGATAGAAACAAGCTGTGGGAAATCCTTAAACAATATGGAGTGAGTACACATCTAACAAACCTATGTAGAAGTTTATACGACAACAGTGAATGCATAGTGAGAGCAACTGGAGGACACTCAGAACCCTTCACCATAAGATCTGGAGTACGACAAGGTTGTGTCCTGTCCCCTCTCTTGTTCATAACATATATAGACAACATATGTAAAGAAACCAGCCAAGCAGAGACAGCAAGAATACCGCATGACGAGAACACAGAAGAAGAACCATCTGCAAATCTAACCATTAGAGAACTCCTGTTTGCGGACGACCAAGCACTAATAGCAAAATCAGAAGCTGAATTACAAGACCACATGAATAGTCTAAACGAAATGTGTAGGGAACATAACATGAAAATTAGCACAAGCAAAACAGAGGTAATGACTATAACTAAAGAAGAACAAACAGCAACAATTCACCTAAACGAACATCCCTTGAAACAAGTAAAGAGCTTCAAGTACCTAGGAAGTATAATATCATCAAATGGCAGATCAGAAGACGAGATCGAAAATAGGTGCAATAAGGCAAATCAACTCATTGGACAAATGGCACCAATACTAAAGAACAAACATGTATCAATAACTACTAAGAAAGCACTTTACAACACAATCTTCCTACCAACTCTGTGCTACCAATGCCAAACCTGGACAATGACAGAAAAAGAGAAAAGAAAAATCACAACAACAGAAATGAGGTTCCTGAGAAGAATACTCAACGTATCAAGAAGAGATAAGATCAGAAATGAAGAAATCAGGACTAAAGTGGGGGTTAAAGCTGCTCTAGATTTTATTAGAAAGCAGCAAGTCAAATGGTTTGGCCATGCAAGTAGGCTACCAGTCAACAGCATGCCACAACAGGCAATGACGTACAGACCAGATGGAAACAGAGGAAGAGGCCGACCACGTAAACGCTGGACGGAGGGAATAACAGAATCCATGGGAATGTCGATATACGAAGCCCATAACCGGGCACTCTCACGAAGTTTATACTTCACCTCGACACCGCAAGGTACAAGAGGAACATGATGAGATGAGATGAGATACTAAATGCATCACATATTAAATTTATCAGATACTACATTTATCAGATATTAAATTTATCAGACACTAAATTTATCAGATACTACATTTATCAGATAATAAATTTATCTGATATTAAATTGTTCAGGTACTAAATTTATCAGATACTAAATTTATCAGATATTAAATTGATCAAATACTAAATTCATCAGATACTAAATTTATCAGATATTAAACTGATCAGGTACTAAATGTATCAGATATTAAATTTATCTGATGCTTAATGTATCATATATTAAATTGAATAGACACTAAATTAGATATTAATTAGATATTAAATTTATCAGATACTAAATTGTTCAGAATTCTAAATTTATCAGATACTAAATTGATCAGATACTCAATTTATCAGTTATTAAATTTATCAGATACTAAATTTATCAGATAATAAATTGATCAGATATCATACTTATATCGATTCAGCAAAGGGGCAGTTAATTAATTGACCTGAGCTCCCAGCCTAAAATGAGCACCTGGAATTATATAGGGAAGTAAAGGCAGTCGGTCTGGTACAGACTACACCAGCCACCTGATTATAATTAGTCTATAAAAATGTGCGTCTAGCACCATATGCCCCAATGTAGACATTTGTATACAACGATGCAAGTGAGAAGATATCATCAAGAGATGGACGAACATCAGCCTGACAGAATGTACAATCAGGGCGAGAGACAGACAGTGTTGGAGATCCATTGCAGCTAACCTTAATTGTGGAGACAGCACCTGAGTGAATGATACATTGTTGCGCAACGTATTAGTAGTAAGGGATGTTGTATTTGAAGCGAAAATCTGGTGCAGCACCAGATTTGGGACGTAGTATTTTACTATATGAAGAGTCTACCACCGAAAGCGAAACGTCACACAACTGCACCAGAATTTTGAAAAATTGGCGGAAATATACTTTTGGCTACTCCCGGTGTCACTACCGGTTGATTACTTCCAGTCCATGGGTACTCCCTACCGACCGCCCCGCCCATAGGTGCCCTTGCCGACAGCCTCGGCTTCTCCGGGTCGTCCCGGGACCGCTTGAAGACAGCGAGGCAAGCCCGGGCACGTGGAATACTTATATGGATAAGTAGACCAAATAGACGCCGGGTACCTGAGTTCGAGTCCCAGTGTATGGGTGTATGTGTGTACAGGGTAGGCCGCTGTGAGGGGCGCTAAGAAATGGGCTCCTACACTGGATATTAGCCTTTGCCCCCGAAGGAGCCACCAACCCATACCTACTAAGAGGAAATGAAGAGTGGTCAGCCACAAGGTCCTGGCCTGACCCCAAAGATAGTATATACTACACTTTGATCTGAGTCAAAAGGACCATAGACAATGTCACCAATACTCCTACCCCGGTCAACCTCAAGGAGAAGGTATAGACTATAGCACAGACTGTCCATCACCAGCTCAGAATGATAGTCCTGTGACTAAACAGCCACCGAAGCAGCTAAATATGGTTTTAACCTCACAGTCTTATCAATCCGAAGGTGAATGGTTTTTTTTTCTTCAAACGTTTATTTCCTGCAAATCGATGTATGGTTACAAGGTGTAATGCGTGTTTATTTTGTTTGTGTATTTTACAGAGCGTTACTATTTGTTATTGTTAAGTGTCAGGTGCTTTAATAAAACAAATACATACATGTACAGTTATGATAAAATGACATTTATGGCATAGTGCATGTAAACACACATTCCTTGCACTGCTTCATTTCCATCTCCACAAGCGGAATGCATGTTATGATCTTTCGTCATAGACCAGGAGTTTAAATTGTCCGTCGGGGCGGGCGACGCACATTTCATCTGAAATTCTGGCAGACTCCTTCCAGATCTTCTCCAGGATGCCGAAAGCTTCACCAAGACTGAGTATTTCGGATTTCAACTCCTTGAGAACAACTTCTCTTCCTTGAAATACTATAGAGTAATTTTCATATGGAACACTCTTGATAGCACTTGATTGTTTTACCAATGCTGTGAATTATTGTAGAGATTCTGTCACCCCTCTTGAACTATCGGGCTTCATCGATCCTTACTCGATATTCACAGAGTCATCACAATCCTGTCACTTATAATGACCTCCTTAATCGTGAATCAACATTCGCATATGCATCACAATTCTATAACTTTTACTAGTTGCGAAATTCATGAATCGTGAAACACTATTCACTGATTATCACACTCTAGACTTCATAAATCGTGCAACTTTATTCATTTATTCATCACATTCTAGACTTCACATATCATGAAACACTATTCACCGATTCATCACAACACTGTAAGTCCTACTGGCTTCATTTCAATCCAGTAATGAATAATGGCTTCTTCACAATGTTGAAATAACATTGGAAATTATAATGACTTTTCCCAATACTGGAAATAATACTGGCTTCTTTACAATATTAATTCAATGTTTGCCGAGCCATCACTATAGAGTTTCATTCATCTATAGAGGGGACCTATTTGTGCGTGGTGGTATCGCTGTGGACCACGTGTCAATGAGGGGCTGGTTCGAATCTATGTGAGGTCCTCTGTTGCTTTGTTCTGAGCCGGTCGATTTGACATCTCGCTTTTCAGTACATTTCTTTTTATTTTCCCTTTTCGCTTCGGGTGGTGTAGGGTAGTCGTGGTTGTTGAGGGGCAGCAGCGTGGTAACAGTTGTTTGTGGGGGGGTGGGGCTGGAGGTGTCGAGCTCTCACCGTCAGACAGGCTCTTGGTTAGGTGTCTCCCTTTCCTAGTGACCAGCTGGAAACCGTCTTCATACTCCTTACCATGTTGATCTGTCTGGGAGTTCGAGGTGACTCTTTGTGCCAGTCTAGGCCCCTTCTTGATTTGTACTTTGGTCGGATATTTATCACTCCAGTAGGAGTCCTCCCCAAAGACTGTACACGCCGTACGGCGCCCCGGGACTGTGATGAAGAGACGGTGTAGCTTATCTTCTACCCCGTCCAACTCCATGTCCACGTAATGTGGTAAAGGCTCTTTCGGGTTGAACAGCAGTAACCACTTGTTCGAGCTGTTTTTAAGTTTATCCACTTCCATATTTATGTCCCCGAAATATCTTCGGCTATTTGCTTCACTGTCTCAACCTTTGCGGATGTGTCCACATGGGGTAATAGATACTGCAGACAATGTTGATATGTAACTCGGGTCTCTTCACCTTTTGGAAAAAAGACTGAAGCCAGATTACGGTTTGGTACTTTGCTTTGGTTCTAATTATGTAAACAATACGAAACGGCCGGAAATATGCACAGAAAATCAACAAATAGTATCAGAAATTGTACATATCGAAACGAAAAGAAATCCGAGGAAATGCGTGAAGTTTGACAAAGCGGCTTTTAATTTGACGTAGTCTCGCAAAGATTGGTAAAACATCATGCTGCTAGCAAACCGCCGAAGTTATAAACAAATATTGTAAGGTACTTTGCTTAGGTGCTGATTATGTAAACAATACGAAAAGACAGGAAATGTGAACAGAAAATCAACAAATAATGTCAGAAATTGTACATACCGAAACGAAAAATTCCGAGGAAATGCATGAAGTTTGACAAAGCGACTTTTATTTTGCCGTAGTCTCGCAAACATCGGTAAAACATCATTTTGCTAGCAAACCGCCGAAGGTCTAAACAAATATTGTAAGGTAATCTGCTTGGGTGCTGATTATGTAAACAATACGAAAAGACCGGAAATGTGAACAGAAAATCAACAAATAGTGTCGGAAATTGTACATATCGAAATGAAAAGAAATCCGAGGAAATGCGTGAAGTTTGACAAAGCGGCTTTTATTTTGACATAGCCTCGCAAAAATTGGTAAAACATCATGCTGCTAGCAATCCACCGAAGGTGTAAACAAATATTGTAAGGTACTGTGCTGATTATGTAACCAATACGAAAAGACCGGAAATGTGAACAGAATATCAACAAATAGTGTCAGAAATTGTACATATGGAAACGAAAAAAAATTCCAAGGAAATGCATGAAGTTTGACAAATCGGCGGTATTGTGCAGTAGTCACGCAAAAATCGGTAAAACATTATGCTTCTAGCAAACCACCGAAGGTGTAAACAACTATTGTAAGACTTTGCTTGAATGCTGATTATGTAAACAATACGAAAAGACCCGAGATGCGAACAGAAAATCAACAAATAGTATCAGAAATTGTACATCTCGAAAGACAAAACCTGTCGGTAGGCGTGGATTTTGACAACTCTGTTTTAGTTTGCAGTAATTTCGCAAAAGTGTTAAGAATTATGCACCCGATAATGATAAAAGAGACGTAGTATACCGACATCAATGATATCACACCGCCCGGGTATCTTGTAAAGTAAAAAGATTTCTGACGTGCCTTTAATCACATGTGCGGAGTCCATTCCGATAATTTGACATAAATATCACATATGTGTGAATGTAAGTAGTATGTAAAGGAGCAGTCTAGCCTTAAGGAGGCTCACCGCAGGACCCAAAATAATTTCTTCTATCGCTTGTGTGTCGACACAACAAGCTGAATTTTCAAAGTTCATCCGGTAGGATACATAAATACTTCCGGTTTTGTGTAGTTAAAAACGTAAAACTGTAAGTAGTAAAAGAAATATTTAAAAAATAGTCTATTTTGATGTGTAAAGTGAAAAGTAAGATGGTGACATGGGTAGGAGGTCTACCACTAACCATTTCAATGCATATTCACGGATCAGATCGTCAAAAATTAACAATTAAATTTCGACATGAAACATTCAAACTGGAAAGAATAAGGAGAAATTTAATTGTTAATTTTAGTACAATTGTATTGGTGAAATTTTATTATTTAATTCAACCATAGTGACTGATTACATAAGATACATTTAATTTTTTGAAAATAAACCTGTTCTTTGCATAGAGGACAGACGAATATCTCTAGTCGATTGGGGATGTAAAATGGCAACATGAGATATTTTTCCCATGTGGTTAACAAATTTTCCTTCTTTTCAAAAGTTTCGATGAAATTTGGCAAAACTTTTCACTTTTGGATAACAAAAATTTTCTACTTTTCATAAGTTTGGTTTAAATTTGGCTAAACTTTTCACATTTGGTTAACAAAGTTTCTTACTTTTTAGAAGTTTGGTTGAAATTTGGCCAAACTTTTCTCCTTTGGATACCAAATTGTCCTGCTTTTCATAAGTTTGGTTGAAATTCACCTTTGATTGACAAATGTTCCTGCTTTTCATAAGTTTGACTGAGATTTTTATAAGTTTGGTTGAATTGAGACCACAATTTTCCGTTATTTAATAAATTTACCTACGTTTTATAAGTCTGGTTGAAATGGGGCCAAACCTTTCACATTTGGTTAACAAAGTTTCCTACTTTTTATGAATCTGTTTGAAATGTGGCCAAACTTTTCATATTTTGTTAACAAAATTTCCTACTTTTCATAAGTTTTGGATGAAATGTGTCCAAGAGTTTCACATATGGTTACCAACGTTTCCTACTGTTAATGAGTTTGTTTGAAATTTTGCCAAACTTTTCACATTTGGTTAACAAAGTTTCCTACTTTTCATAAGTTTGGGTGAAATTTGGCTAAACTTTTCACATCTGGACAACAAAATTTTCTACTTTTTATAAGTTTGGGTGAGATTTTTATAAGTCTGGTTTAAATGTAGCCACAATTTTTCACTTTGGATAACAAATTTTCGAGCTTTTCATAAGTTTGGTTGATATTTGGCCAAACTTTTCACATTTGGTTTACAAATTTTCCAACATTTCATAAGTTTGGATGAAATTTGACCAAACTTTTCACGTTTGGTTAAAAAATTTTACTACTTTTCATAAGTTTGGAAAAATTTGAACAAACTTTTTACGCTTGGTTAACAAATTTTTCTACTTTTCATGAGTTTGGATAAAATTTAATTAAACTTTTCATGTTTGGTTAACAAATTTTACTATTTTTCATAAGTTTGGATGAAATTTTACCAAACTATTCACGTTTGGTTAACAAATTTTCCTACTTTTCATAAGTTTGGATAAAATTTTACCAAACTTTTCACGCTTGGTTAACAAATTTTACTACTTTTCATGTTTGGATGAAATTTGGCCAAACTTTTCACCTTTGCTTAATAAAATTTCCTATTTTTTATAAGTTTGAGTGAAATTTGGCTCAACTTTTTGGTTAATATAGTTTCCTACTTTTTATAAGTGTGGTTGAGATTTTCATAAGTTTGGTTGAAATGTGACCAAAATTTTTTATATTTGTTAACAAAGTTTCCGACTTTTCATAAGTTTTTGTGATATATTTCTCTAGTTGGCTGATAGTTCTTCACACTCGGTTAACAATGTTTCCTACTTTTTATAAGTTTGGACGATGTATTTCGTTACGTGGACAATATTTTTTTTCAATTTGGATAACAAATTTTCTTACTTGGTCAAGATTTTTGCCATTTGGTTACCAATTGTTCCTACTTTCCATAAGTTTTGACGAGATATTTCGTTACTTTTTCGTCCTTTTTTTAATAAATTTGGTTGACCTATTTCTGTGAATGGTCGACTTTTTCCCCCTTTGGCTGCCAAATTTTCTTGACGTATAAGTTTATTTGAAAATTTTCTCTCTTTGTCGTTATTTTTTCACATTTGGTTAACAAAGGTTCCGACTTTTCATAGATGTGTTTGAAATTTTGGTCAATATTTTTTTGCCTTTGGTTAACAAAGTTTTCTACTTTTCATAAGTTTGGACGCTGTATTTCGTTACTTAGTCAATATTTTTCTCATTTGGCTAACAAATTTTCTTACTTGGCCAAGATGTTTTTCTATTTGGCTAACAAATTTTCCTTTTTCATAAGTGTGGATGAGATATTTTGTTACGAGTACCATATTTTTTTCACATTTGGTTAACAAATTTTCCTACTTGGTCAGTATATTTCCCATTTGGTTAACAATGTTTCTATTTTTTATAAGTTTGGTTGAGATATTTCTGTATTTGACCAATATTTTTAATACGTTGTCTAACATGTTTTCTCATTTGACTGTTAAAGTGGTAAATAGAAGTTGTACTTTTATCTGGCTGTAAAATGTGTTACTGAGCAGGCACACTGACAAACATATATTGGTCTTCGAAATGGGTTTCTGGAGAAAGATGTGAAGACCCGTATGGACACATAGAGAGGTAATGAAAGTGTAGATGTCTAATCTGCTACGTGATTATGTCGCTGGTTATGACAGCGGATACGTAACATGCCATGTTATATGCACTGCCTAAGGCTGCGTTGGGACAGATTGTAATGTTCGTGTGTAATATTATACATCTGTTGTCATGCACTATCCACTCGATACGAGCGGAAGCAGCGTCATATTTGATCCGATGTGACCATTACCCATTTGTACCAGATGCAGCGCCATCTATGAGCGGCTTTAGCCACTTGGTCTGGTTTTACCTTTACCACGCTTGATCGGATGAGACGCCATTTTTGACCACTTGTAGACAGTGAGCACGTGATCTGGTTGTAGCTATTACACATGCGACCGGAAGCAGCGCCATAATTGACATTTTTAGCAAGTGAGCGCGTGGTCTGTTTTGCGCTTAACACCGTGCGATCGGGTTTATTCTTTAGATAGTGCCCCTGCGACTGGCTGTACACCATCATACAACCCAAGGACGAGTCTTGTGACTCTGCCACTTCGCTCTTGATCTGATGACAGTGTTTAAGTCCCATCCACTACTGACAGTAATAAACGCCATTACAATATATAATCGGTTACTTTTACAATAGATATAGCTAGGAAAAGTCAATGTCTTCTGACGATCTAATCCATAAATATGCATTGAAATTGTTAGTGGTAGACCTCCTACCCATGTCGCCATCTTACTTTTCACTTTAGACATGAAAATAGACAATTTTTTGAATATTTCTTTTACTACTTACAGTTTTACGTTTTTAACTACACAAAACCGGAAGTATTTATGTATCCTACCGCATGAGCTTTTAAAATTCAGCTTCTTAATGCTTGTTGTGTCGACACACAAGCGATATAAGAAATTATTTTTGGGTCCTGTGGTGAGCCTCCTTACAACTGGATTGCTCCTTTACATACTACTTACATTCACACATATGGGATATTTACGTCAAATTATCGGAATTGACTCCGCACATGTGATTAAAGGCACGTCAGACCTCTTTTTACTTTTACAAGATCCCCGGGTGGTGTGATATCATTGATGTCGGTATACTACGACTCTTTTATCACTATCGGGTGCATAATTCTTAACACTTTTGCGAGATTACTGCAAACTAAAACAGAGTTGTCAACATCCACGCCTACCGACAGGTTTTGTCTTTCTAGATGTACAATTTCTGAAACTAGTTTGTTGATTTTCTGTTCACATTTCCGGTCTTTTCATTTTGTTTACATAATCAGCATCCAAGCAAAGTACCTTACAATTTGTTTACACCTTCGGTGATTTGCTAGCAGCATAATGTTTTACTGATTTTTGCGTGACTACTGCACAATACCGCCGATTTGTCAAACTTCACGCATTTCCTCGGATTTCTTTTCATTTCGATATGTACAATTTCTGATACTATTTGTTTATTTTCTGTTCACATTTAAGGTCTTTTCGTATCGTTTACATAATCATCACCAAAGCAAAGTAGCTTACAATATTTGTTTATATATTTGGCGATGAGCTCACGCGATTTAGCGTCATTTATAACCACTATATTCAAAAGTTCACTATCATGCGTTATCGGTTACTGCGATATTACAATAAGCGCAGATGACTTGTCCTATGTTTGCCGGTATCAAGGGACACAATTATTTCCAAAATACGGAAGGGAAATAACTGGCGTTATTTAAAAAAATATATTTTATGATTAATTTGCAAATTTCACTGATTATGTTAATTTAATTGAATGTATACTGTTGAGATTGGTCTTTAGTGTTAATTTCTCTAGAATTAATCACTGTCTATATGTTATTACGTGTTTATTAATTGTGGCAATATACCCATATATAGAATAAATAGCCGTAATCTGGCTTCAGTCTTTTCCCTAAAGTTGAAGATACCCTAGTTACATACCGACATTGTCTGCGGTGTTAATTACCCCATGTGGACAACATTCACCTCCAGATTGATAAGCCTGTGAGGGTAAAACCATATTCAGCTGCTTTGGTGGCTGTTTAGTCACAGGACTATCATTCTGAGCTGGTGATGGACCCTACTATACCTTCTCCTTGAGGTTGACCGGGGTAGGGGTAATGGTGACGTTGTCTATGGTCCTTTTGATTCAGATCAAAGTGTAGAATATACTGCCTTTGGGGTCAGGCCAGGACCTTGTGGCTCACCACTCTTCCTTTCCTCTCAGTAGGTATGGGTTGGTGGCCCCTTCGAGGGCAAAGGCTAATATCCGGGGCAGGGGCCCATTCCCTCGCGCCCCTCACAGCGGCCTACTTCGTACACACATAGACTGGGACTCGAACCCATGTGTCGAGGCGGTCGGCAAGGCACCTATGGGCGGGGCGGTCGGTAGGGGGTACCCATGGACCGGAAGTAGTTACCGGAAGTCAACCGGAAGTGACACTGGGAGTAGCCAAAAGTATGTTCCTGCCAGTTTTTCAAAATTCTGTGCAATTTTGTGACGTTTTGCTTGTGGTGGTAGACTCCTTAATATAGTAAAATACTACGTCACAAATCTGGTGCTGCGCCAGATTTCCGCTTCAAATACAACATCCCTTACTACTCGTATTCCCTTATGAGTACATTGCTGCTCAAAATATGCCCTAATGAATACATTGCTGTGCAACATATGCCGCTATGAATACATTGCTGTGCAAGGTATCTTTAACTTTATGTGCATGTTCATCTGCGCTGCTTAGGATTTATCTGTTTATTTTCATGTCATCCACCAGAAAACTAGGGAGTAAGAGAGCTGGCATCATGTACTAAGCTCGATGACCCTCCAGCTGCACCTTCGAGTTGTAGAGGACGCGTTATTCCTATAAGCTTTCCATGTTATTTATTATATTCTTTAGTTTATGTTGTGTGGTTTCTGCAGTATGTACCTGACGAGATGCAGCGAAATATGTCAGGCAATAAATAGTGCAATCTTTTGTGTGTGCCTTCGTTATTCAAATTTCTAAAACACGTTTACGTATAATTGGTAGAAACTTTATAAAGAAGATACCTCTGATACAATAAAACTGGCAAACTGACAAGTAAACAGGTGTATACTCACCTGCCAAGCGCACCTGTCTGCGGGCATACCGCCAGATGCTGTCCCAAGACCAGGAACCAACACTGTTCTGATTTTGTCCACATTGGGCTTTCTGTTGTGTTTGCTGACTGGGTTATGAGGAATTAAAAGATGTCTTGTTTATGTGTACATGTAAACAATATAAAATAACACAAAGTACTGCTACTTTACAGAACAGCATTACGACACATATAGGACGTTGCGGGGACTAGCCTTCATCAGCAAACAAATACATCCACGAAACACGACATATTGTACAGGAGAAGATCCTCCGGTGACTACATTAAGGCATAAGGACGGGATGAGAAGAATAAAAAGATCAACAAAAATGATAGCAATGAAGACATAATAAAAGATATGAACAAAATGTTGCTATTTATCCCCGAGTCCGAGACTGTACTGCTCCGTTATGTGTGAATGCAGTTTTCTTGTCATAGATACGACAGCTAGAGTGGGGAGGTGGAACTCTGACTGTAGACATCATTTTTTGTTAAGTAGTAGTTAATCCAGTATTTTCTCGTGAATAACGTAACCTGCGCGAGAATCGGCGGCAGTTCTCGCCGTGATGGTAACTTACGGGGTATGTGAGCCGGTCGCTCAGAAAGCAATGGCAAACTACAGAGCGTAATCTTTCCTAGTACATTAACAGCAGCTGAAAAATGATGACGTTGACTGCAACGTCCTGTGAGGGATATGCAACAAAAAAGTAGTAGTAGTAATATTAGTAGTAGTAATAGTAATGGTAGTAATAGTAGTAATTGTAGTAGTAGTCGTAGTAATTGTAGTAGTAGTCGTTGCTGTAGTAGTAGTAGTAGTAGTAGTAGTAGTAGTAGTAGTAGTAGTAGTAGTAGTAGTAGTAGTAGTAGTAGTAGTAGTAGTAGTAGTAGTAGTAGTAGTAGTAGTAGTAGTTGTTGTTGTTGTTGTTGTTGCTGTTGTTGTTATTGTTGTTGTTGCTGCTGTTGTTATTGTTTGTAATAATAATAGTAGAGTAGCAGCAATTGTAGTAGTAGTAGTAGTAGTAGTAGTAGTAGTAGTAGTAGTAGTAGTAGTAGTAGTAGTAGTAGTAGTAGTAGTAGTAGTAGTAGTAGTAGTAGTAGTACTTGTTGTTGTTATTGATGTTGTTGTTGTTGTTGTTGATGTTGTAATAATAATTGTAGAGCAACAGTTTTAGTAGTAGGTAGTGATGGCAGTAGCAGCAGCAGCAGTAGTAGTAGTAGTAGTAGTAGTAGTAGTAGTAGTAGTAGTAGTAGTAGTAGTAGTAGTAGTAGTAGTAGTAGTAGTAGTAGTAGTAGTAGTAGTAGTTGTTGTTGTTGTTGTTGTTGTTGTTGTTATTGTTGTTGTTTTTGTTTTTGTTGGTTTTGTTGTTTTTGTTGTTGTTGTTGTGGAGGAATAAGAAGAAGAAGGGGAAGGTAAGGTACGAGGTGAGGCTGAGAAGCTAAAACGTAAGTGAAAAGAATAAGAAGACGAAGAAGAAGTCGAAGAAGTTACAATATTTCTGTTAATGGTGATATCTTACTGGCCAGAATGACACCTCTGAATGCCAAGTAAGCGTTTGGTGACTTGGCAACAGTAATCGGGGTTCGCATACTTGGTGCATAGATCATATAATTGATTGGATCGCCGCCGTTAAACTGAGACACGTCTTTGCTTCCATCACCGTACTGTCCAATGGTTACTATCGCTGCCTTGCCCTAGACAATAAAAAGACATCTGACACTATTTCTCAGTCCAACTCAATTACATTTCTTAGTTTTACATTCAGCATCAGTGTTCATAAGCCCTTCCCAAGCTGGTTAGCTCGTTGAGCCGGTTCTGTGACGAAGGGGTGTGAATGCAATTCGCAATCTCACATACCGGGTTCGAAACACAGCTGCTGACGATTTGAAAACAGACCGCCTTACACGGCATGAGTGCCGGTTGTTCAGAAAGCAATAGCAAACTACTGAACGTAAACTTACCAAGAAATCACAAACACCCCCCCCCCCCCCCAATGCTGGTGTTGACTGCTACGTCCTGTAAAAGGATATGCAAGTAATTTGTTTAGCTGGGTGATTGGTTGGTTGAGAAACCTCTGATAGACTATGTATGAGTCTTGACTCTAAAGATCGATCCCTTGGTGCTCCGTCTCATGAAATTGTGGACATGAACTATCAGTCAGCATATAGCCAGCGTCATTATATTATCATTATTTTCACCGTGTACATAACAATGGAACAGCAATCATGTAATGTTATATTTCAATGGCCTTCATCATTAACATTAATTCCCTGGCAACTAGCGTAGGTGTTTATGCATACCGACAGCTTTTGGTCCTTGGCATTCTGGATCATTGCTAATGATTATAATCCTCCATGCCACCAGGCATGACCAATGAAGACACTTTTTATGGAGTGTCTAGTTGGTCGTGCGTCGAAGTAGCGCCGTCGTCATTTAGAGGTGACAGGTTCGATCCTGGTCGGTAACTATAGCTTTCTAATTTTATGTTGCCTAGTGCGTCTTCTAGTCTCTATTTCCTTCTTCTCGTTCTGTGAGTGCCAAATAATACTATGTGTGTTTATTTATGTAATTGTCTTAGTGACCTAAACGGTTAGCCCCACTGATTTCTTGTGTTTGCGTGTACAGCATTAGAAACGACAAATCATTTCTCTTCTTTAAATGTTTGTTCATATATACCCGACAACAGCATTACGGTCCGATGTGTTTGTGTGTTTGTTATTTGACCTATGCTGGTTTAATATAAATTATGAGACCTATGGTGATATCTCAATGGTTTGATACGAATTCTGTCCGTATTCCATAGTTGTTAGGTTCATGTGTGTGATAACATGACCAATGAAGACACTATTTTTTGGAGTGTCTAGTTGGTTGTGCATAGAAGTACACTTGTTCCTGCAGCGTGGCGCTGTCGTCATTTGGGGGTGACAGGTTCGATCCCTGTCGGTAACTATAGCTTTCAAATTTTATGTTATCTAGTGTCTCTTCTAGTCTATATTTCCTTCTTCTCCTTCTGTGAGTGTCAAATAATATTATGTGTGTTTATTTATGTAATAGCCACTGCACAGAGTGGCTCCCCACTACACCAGAGTGGCTTCTTCCCTACCCCCCCAACCCTCCGACACTGCACAGAGTGGCTTCTCCCCCCCCCCCAACCCTCCGACACTGCACAGAGTGGCTTCTTTCCCCCCCCCAACCCTCCGGCACTGCACAGAGTGGCTTCTTCCCCCCCCCAACCCTCCGACACTGCACAGAGTGGCTTCTCCCCCCCCCCAACCCTCCGACACTGCACAGAGTGGCTTCTCCCCCCCCAACCCTCCGACACTGCACAGAGTGGCTTCTCCCCCCCCCCCCAACCCTCCGACACGGCACAGAGTGGCTTCTTCCCCCCCCCAACCCTCCGACACTGCACAGAGTGGCTTCTCCCCCCCCCCCCAACCCTCCGACACTGCACAGAGTGGCTTCTCCCCCCCCCCCAACCCTCCGACACTGCACAGAGTGGCTTCTCCCCCCCCCCAACCCTCCGACACTGCACAGAGTGGCTTCTCCCCCCCCCAACCCTCCGACACTGCACAGAGTGGCTTCTCCCCCCCCCAACCATCCGACACTGCACAGAGTGGCTTCTCCCCCTCCCAACCCTCCGACACTGCACAGAGTGGCTTCTCCCCCCCCCCCCAACCCTCCGACACTGCACAGAGTGGCTTCTCCCCCCCCCAACCCTCCGACACTGCACAGAGTGGCTTCTCCCCCCCCCAACCCTCCGACACTGCACAGAGTGGCTTCTCCCCCCCCCCCAACCCTCCGACACTGCACAGAGTGGCTTCTCCCCCCCCCCAACCCTCCGACACTGCACAGAGTGGCTTCTCCCCCCCCCCAACCCTCCGACACTGCACAGAGTGGCTTCTCCCCCCCCCCACCCCCAACCCTCCGACACTGCACAGAGTGGCTTCTCCCCCCCCCAACCCTCCGACACTGCACAGAGTGGCTTCTTCCCCCCCCCCCCAACCCTCCGACACTGCACAGAGTGGCTCGGCTCCCCACAAACGTAGTTAAGCAGACAACGGTGACAATGAACTAGTGTGTATACCAGCAAGAGTTCTCCGCCGTATTTCTGTCTGATCATCTTCTGTAGATTAGTCTGTCTGCGATTGGAAACATAACATCAACAAGTTATATCTCATTTTATCTCATGTGTGTGCAATCTTCTCTCTCTCTCTCTCTCTCTCTCTCTCTCTCTCTCTCTCTCTCTCCTTCTCTCTCTCTCTCTCTCTCTCTCTCTCCTTCTCTCTCTCTCTCTCTCAAACATATACGCACACATATTGTACAAACATGCATACACGCACATATATAAATACGAGTGCATGTATGTGTGTTTATGTATGTGTATTGTGTGTCCGTCTGTCTGTCTGTCTAGCTTTGTGTTCGTATAGAGAGAAAGAGAGATGGGTAGGTACAGAGAATCAGATAGAGAGATAGAGAAAGGAGAAAGAAAACACAGAGAAAAGAAAGAGAAACCAAGGAGAGAGAGAGAGAGAGAGAGAGAGAGAGAGAGAGAGAGAGAGAGAGAGAGAGAGAGGAGAGAGAGAGAGAGAGAGAGAGAGAGAGAGAGAGAGAGAGAGAGAGAGAGAGAGAGAGACGCACACGAAGATAACGGTACAATGTTGTTTACGCCATGGTACGTATACTGTCTGGAAGACTCAGTGCTCACTCTCAACTACAGTGTATCGCTGTCCAGGTCGCTCGGTCTTGCATCTATCGGAGTAACGTTAGTGAGGTCTTTTTCTTACATCCGGGTAGTCAAGTAGCATTACTATGGTATCTTCCCCTCCCGAAGCTCTGGACCCCAGGCATTTTTATGAGACTGGTGAAGCATTACGTAGATTTTCAGTCTCAGAAACTCTGCTTGATAGATTTGGTGTAAGAAACCCCCACAGAAATACGATGGATGGATGGATGGATGGATGACAGACAGACAGACAGACAGACAGACAGACAGGCAGGCAGGCAGACAGACAGACAGACAGACAGACAGACAGACAGACAGACAGACAGACAGACAGACAGACAGACAGACAGACAGACAGACAGACAGACAGACAATCACCTCTTCTAGTAAAACAGATCATTCAAGATAAAGATCTCATGCCACAGAAGCCGCTTACATTTGTGATCCGAAATGACGATTCATGTAGCCATCTATGCTTCCATTCATGAAGCCGAAACTGTTTCCGGGGGATACCTGAATTATTAAACAGAAAAGAAACAAAGAAATGACAAGTTCTCACAACATTTAGGTCATCAAATCCAAAGCAAACAAGCGTATAAAGTATACGTCCGGAAGCAGAATCTCGCTATGAGGTTATGAGGGCCATAATATTGTGTAGGTCTGCATGCACGGAGATGTTGGTAGACATGCTTTCCCTCACTTGGCGAGACGACGACCTTAGGCATCGAAGTTTTGTTCGACAGCGATTATGACACTATCGGCGTAGATCCATATCAACTACACTAATGCTCCTGTTAACAAATTGCTAGCTGGCCAGAAAGCAGAGAAATGTGGTTTTGCAGAGGAAATGTGAAAACAGAGAAATGTGGTTTTGCAGAGGAAATGTGGTTTTGCAGAGGAAATGTGAAAATAGTGAAATGTGGTTTTGCAGAGGAAATGTAAACACAGAGAAATGTAGTTTTGCAGAGGCACTGTGAAAACAAAGAAATGTGGTTTTGCAGAGGAAATGTGAAAAAAGAGAAATGTGGTTTTGTAGAGGAAATGCGGAAACAGAGAAATATGGTTTTCCAGAGGAAATGTGGAAACAGAGAAATGTAATGTTGCACAGGAAATGTGAAAACACATGTTACCATTTTTTGTTCTTGTTGCAGCCACCCCCAGCTCTTAAATACTAAACACAATTACGCTGTCAGCATGACCTAAATGTTTATCGATTTCACGCTTAAACTTCCAGTCCGCTGAAGCCGGTGTATTGGGCTCATTTCACACAACGGTCATTAGGAAGTACGTGTTCACTTCTCGTTCAGAAATTGGTGGCAAACTACTCAACGTAAACATGCCTAGAAAACCAACATGGAGTTCATCGCAAAGTTCTGCAAAGAGCTTTATCACAAAATGAGTTTACCATTACTTTCTTAACGAGAAATCAACACTTAAGTCTAACCGACAGATGTGTTTGTGTGGTGTTTTTTTTTTTTTTTAAGTTGCATATCCTTTACAGGATGTTGCAGTCAACGCCAGCATTTTACTGTCGTTGTTGATGTCTTGGCAAGTTTTACGTTAAGTAGTTTGCCATTGCTTTCTGAACGACCGGCTCCCATACCAAGTTAAAACCAGCTCGACACGGTTTGCTGCCAAATCGGTCACCGCTGTATTTCGAACGCGGTTAAGCGGCATTACGAATCGCGTCCCCTACGCCATAGCCACGGAGACCGTGTTGTGTTAGGCAGTCTAAATAACTTAAATGTTGTGAAAGGGACGTAAAGAGTGAGATGCCTTATCGTAAACACCGGAATGAGGCAGGGGGTCAACAGTTTGGGCCACATTATGAGAAGTGTAAAGTATGTGAGTTTGAATGTGGCCAAAATTCCATCACAATGCCTGGGCAGAGCTTAAGAGAAACATGTGGTGCCCAAACGACATGTTCCCTCTCTCGGCCTAGCCTCGTGTATTCCAGAGGAATGGGTAACCAATACGTCTGGCACAAGGTAGGCTGCAGACGCTGGCGGCGCAGCGTCAAAACCACCGCGACCTCGCCACCACGAGCCGGTGGCGAGTTATGGCCAGACCCTGACACCCAAGGACCCGACTTAGAGGCGTTCAGCCAAGTCCCACAAGTGTGGGCCTCGTACGCGCCTGGACCACAGGACGCGCACATCTGTCAACCACAAGTGTCCGGACCTGTGTATAGCGTGTACTACCGTCAGACTCCCCGCCTGACTTGTGCGGATCCCGCGATCACCGGGAATAGGCCCTCCGGAGATATCGTCGGAGATCATGCTCGTCTGTTGCGAGCAAATATCCCGCCCTACCACTGTGCGGATCTCGCGACCAGCGAGAATAGGCCCGCAGGAGATATTGCACGTCTGTTGCGGGCAAATCTCTACAGTTGACTGAATAAGTAAAGAAACGATAAAAGTAGTGGTATTTCAATTGCGCTTGCGCTCCCACCTATGCTACACCTTTCATGTGTCTTCACAAAGTCGGATTAGAGTCAAGCTCAACAGGGTCTTCTTTCTCCGCTGATTCTACCAAGCCCGTTGCCTTGGCTGTGGTTTCGCGAAATAGTAAATAAGGACAGTGGGAATGAGATTGTGTAAAGACTGGAAATATTTATGGAAAGAGATATACAGGAAGACAGTCAGAGGGGATAATTTAGAGTCTTTCATCATGAAGTAAAATACATGTCGCTTAAAAGTCGACATGGTCAACTTCATTGCACCAGGTTTTATCCCATATGGCGCAGTCTCTTTCCGCAGCTCGGAAAGAGTCGCACAAAGCTGTTGTTTGTCCCTCAAGAATGATGATGACCATTCATTTCATCCAGTGGGGTTGAAAGTATGGAGCCGTGAGTTCTAAGATGGCTGATAATGCCTATTTTGGCTCGAAATGTTCTTTGACAATGTGGATAAAGGATGCTTGACGTTGGAAGAAGAATGAATTGCGCGATGAATTGGATTAAAGTGAGGAAGAGTTGCGCAATTCGTCGACCTCACTCTCTCGCCTGAGTCCATCTGAATCCAGTGGCAGGACAAGTCAAGACGACTGGAGACGAATACGGGTGCAGTGGATGACCAGGGCGCTCTACGTGCCTTGCCGTGCTCATAACGTTGCACAACGCTTTGCAGGTAAACGCCGTCTTGCCCGTTGAATCAAGAATGATTTCTTCCGCGCAGTCTGCCGGATCCTGTCTTCACATGCTGGGTAGGCATACCCTAGTTCACCGCTTGGTTTGACACCAAATCGGCTACCCGCGCCTGGTTTAGCCAGCCTCTCACAGCTGTTGCCCGGGGGTGGCCGCTGTCGCATGATGACAGTTACTAGGAGCCACAGGCATGAGCTGGGTGTCAGGCTTGGACCAGTGGGGGATGGGTCCTGAAAAGGACATGGCGCACAAAGCACAAACTCCGTAAAGCACGAGCTCCCCAGGAGTCTCCGAAAAAAATGCACACGTAAACCGAAGGACGCGCCGGGAATCAAACCCACAGCCTTCGGAGCCCGAGTCAGATGGCTTGACCACTTAGCAACTGAGGCAACAGTAAGGACAGTTAGAGAGGATGACTTGAAGTAAAGTAAAAGTAAGGATACAGGAAGACAGTCAGAAAGAATGATTTAGAGTAAAGTAAAAGTAAGGATGCATGAAGACGGTCAGAGAGGGTAATATAGAGTAAAGTAAAAGTAAGGATACAGGAAGGCAGCCAGAGAGGATGATTTAGAGTCTCTCGTCGTGAAGTAAAGTAAAAGTAAGGATGCAGGAAGACATTCAAAGAGAATATTATAAAGGCTCTCATCATGAAGAATAGTAAAAATAAAAATGCAGGAAGACAGTCAGAGAGGATGATTTAGAGTCTCTCATTGCCAAGTCGCAGGTCAGACAGAATGACGTCAAAAAGAATTGGTGAGATAATCTCGAACCAACAGATAGGAAATATAACTACGTGACGTGAGAAGGTAGAAAACGTCACAGGGGTAGTCAACAACAACAGACAGACCCTGGGTTGACGGCTAGGAAGGAAGCATGATTCTATTCACGGAAACAAGATTTGCTACAAACTGGCAGGACATTGCACTGATGGCTAATAACTACTTGAGGGAAGAGCTAGATTGTTAAGGCACTACTCCTTTTAGCCAGAAACGACGGATAGATGCAAATACGTAAATTAGGACTTGGCAATCACGGCAAGGTGACACTGAGGCCAACCAGTAAGAAGCAGTAGCTGACTAGAAGGGGTGAGTCATTACATCAGCATTTGTAGAATAGACTCACTTGTTGGATGTAATGATTGTGTATCTGATTTCAATACCGACCCGCCTGACTGAACAGGCACGGTATTCTGGGAATTATTAATGCTATTCAATTATAATTGATATGTGGGAGGGAATAGCAGAGTCCATGGGAATATCGATATATGAAGCCCATAATCGGGCGCTCTCACGAAGTTTATACTTCACCTCGACACCGCAAGGTACAAGAGGAACATAATGAGATGAGATGAGATGAGATGAGATGAGATGAGATTAGATTAGATTAGATGAGATGAGATGAGATGAGGGCACAAGCTTGAGCACAGGCAATAAATGTCGCCATAACCGATATGTCTACCGACTTCGAGTTATATATCATGTTGGCACAGTGCTTCCAGACTCTGCCCATTTGGTGTTACCCCGACGAGAAACGAGTTGTGTTTTGCTGACGTTCATGATTATGTTTACCGCAGTTACCTCATAGCACTCATCGTGAAGTAATGTAAAAGTAAGGATACAGGAAGACAGTCAGAGAGAATAATTTAGAGTGTCTCATCGTGAAGTAAAGTAAAAGTAAGGATACAGGAAGACAGTCAGAGAGAATAATTTAGAGTCTCTCATCGTGAAGTAAAGAGAAAGTAAGGATACAGGAAGACAGTCAGAGAGGACGATTTAGAGTCTCTAATCGTGAAGTAAAGTGAAAGTAAGGATACAAGAAGACAGTCAGAGAGGATATTATAGAGTAAAGTAAAAGTAAGGATACAAGAAGACAGTCAGAGAGGATGATTTCGAATAAAGTAAAAGCAAGGACACAGGAAAGCAGTCAGAGAGGATGATTTAGAGTCTCTCATCGTGAAGTAAAGGAAATGTTAAGATACAGGAAGACAGTCAGAGAGGATGATGTAGAGTCTCTCATCGTGAAGTAAAGTGAAAGTAAGGATACAGGAAGACAGTCTGAGAGGATAATCGTGAAGTAAAGTAAAAGTAAAGATAGATGAGGCATACTGAGTATATGGCTGTAACCAGATATATTTAGACTAATCGGCACTCGATGGAGGATGCAATCAATACATCGCCGCCCACATTTACCCCCCCGCTATATTTCCTGGTACTCATTTTAGGCTTGGAGCCAAGGTCAATTGGAATAAAGTCGTCTTGGTAGGGATTCGGACCAACGGTCCCTGGTTGGGCGGGCAAGTGGCTCCGATGTTTCACCTTGACATTGACGAATACCAGCACCCGAACTGATGCATTCTGTTGGAGCTGGACTTGTTGGTAAACAATATAGCCCGTGTTTATATGTTGTGTTTTCTTGTGCTTGCTTACTGATGAAGGTTTGTCTCCACAACGCCCTTTACTTTCTGTTTTGTGTTTTGTAAAGCTGCATTACTTTTACATAGGATACAACCTAGCATAATATACAACCAATGCTAAGGACGGAAACTGCTAAAAAATATGTCACAGTCAGCCTTTACTGCCGAGATGGTAAAACTGTTGACGACTGGGTTAATCATATCAAGGGATCATGGTCCGATGGCTTGTCCGGCGTGCAACTCCCCTCCCCCCCCCTTCCCTCCCTTTTCATAACAATCTGTATCCATAATTTCTTTGACTACTATACTTTTTTAGTCATCTGTACAATTGGTAGTCTACCACTGCCTTCCATTACTGGTTGGTGACCGTAGCCGTTGTCTTTATAAAGAGATCCTCTGTCTACCGTCGTGAACTTGAGACCCATAACCAACAACCATCTGTTGGCTGCTCTCCAACTCAATCCGCTACCTGCTCCCATGATTTCACGAGAGGAGAGAAAGGAGAGAGACATAAACAGGCACACCGCATTGTCCATGGGTGTCCCGTAGACTAACCTAGAGAAGGGCGTGCCTTACGTCTCCTTTTTTATAGGCAGTGGTGGACTGACTAATGTGTCACTTTGCCCAATGACATGAGGGTCTCTTTAATCATCAGACGAAATCTTTAAAATGTTAACGATCTTTCAGGCCTGGCAAAGATTATTTCACACTATTTATCAGGAATATCTGATAGAATGCCACGCAAAATCAAGGGATACAACCTCAACAATGGTCAAAGACCTAGCTAGTCACAGAGTTATCTTATTTGTATGAACATTTACAGCTACAAGTTTGTACATAAATAAATAGTTGTAATTTGCACCCAGAAGGCACATACTTACTATTGCATCAACAGCTGGTGCTCCTTGAAAGATGTCCCCTTGAGAAACCTGAATATCAATAGTCAGAACAGAAAGGTACTAATAATTACAATCACCGGCAACAATTTGCGTTATATTAATTATGGTTCAATACAAAGCATTGAAAAGATTTGATGTACCAGCATAATGTAAATACACAAGTAAATATACAGGTAATAGTTTAAGTGGCGTCCCCATAATGATATAGCAGACGTGGTCGGGACCCGTTGGCATCGTGTGTATAGTGCAGAAGAGCAGATAGATCAGCACGGCCTGGAGAGAATGGTGCTGCAGGGAGTGACCAGAGGATCTGGCCGACACTCAGTGATCCGAGGAAAGGCCCGACGGACACATAAGCAGACTGCTACTGGTACTACTACTACTACTACTACTACTACTACTACTACTACTACTACTACTACTACTACTACTACTACTACTACTACTACTACTACTACTACTGTTACTACTACTACATATTATTGCAACTACTACTAATACGAAATAGTATTGCTACTAATTTATTTGGTTTTTTCCGGGATTTGAGGTTTAAAGATTGAGCATAACCCACCACTGGCAACTCCGATCGTATTCCGGTACGAACCTAAGGCCTTGTCTTTGTCAATTTGCAAGCACTAGACTCGAGTTTCGCTCTAGTTTGAGCTCGTCAGTAGTGCACATCCTTGACTGGACCCGGGATCAAATCCGGATCACTGGCGTGTGAGGCGGGTGTGTAACCATTCAACCACGCGGCACACGCTAGATGCGACCAAATTATCACACTAGAATAGCACACTACTGTCGCTAAATAACCGCTAAAACTATACAAGTACTACAACTATGAGTACAATTACAAATTTTACTACTACTACTACTACTACTACTACTACTACTACTACTACTACTACTACTACTACTACTATTACTACTACTAATACTACTACTACTACTACTACTACTACTACTACTACTACTACTACTACTACAACTAATGCTACTAATACTACTACTACTATTAAATATTATTGCTACTGCCTTTAAATAACCACTATTACATTACAAGTATTACAATTACAAGTACAAATTTTACTACTAATCTTATTATTACTACTTCAGCCACTACTACTGCTGCTGCTGCTGCTGCTAATACTACTACTACTACTACTACTACTACTACTACTACTACTACTACTACTACTACTACTACTACTACTACTACTACTACTACTACTATTAGTGCTACTGGCACCGTGGTCTTGGCTCAGTGAACACAATTCTCCGATATACCGATTCGAGGGTTTGAAATTAGCTATGGAAGATGTGGAAGCAGATAGCTTTGCGTTGATTTCTATGACATGAGACATCGGCCGTTCAGAAAGTAAGGGGAAACGACTGAACTAAAAAACTGTGTCACAAACAGCCAAAAAATGCTTCAGTTGATTGAAACGGCCATTACAGGATAAGCAACCATCTTTACTGTCAGTACTACTATTACTTCTGCTACTACTATCACTAAAATAAAATGCAATTACTACTACAATACTTATCAGTACTATATTACTATTACAAAAATAACTACTACTACTACTACATCTGCTAGTATTATATCACTATTACAACAACAACTACTACTACAACATCTAATACTACTATATTACTATTACAACAACTACTACTACAACATCTAATACTACTATACTATTATTACAACAACTACTACTACAACACCTACTGGTACTATGTTACTATCACAACAACAACTACTACTATTACTACCACATCTGCTAGTATTATATTACTATTACAACTACTACTACTACTACATCTAATACTACTATATTACTATTACAACAACTACTACTACAACATCTAATACTACTATACTACTATTACAACAACTACTACAACACCTACTGGTACTATGTTACTATCACAACAACTACTACTACTACCACATCTGCTAGTATTATATTACAATAACAACAAGAGCTACTACTACAACACCCAATACTACTACATTACTATTACAACAACTATTACACAACTACTACTAAAACACCTACTGATACTATGTTACTATTACAACAACAACAATTACTACTGCTACATCTATTATTGTCGTGCGCTTGTGGGACCAGGTAGAGAAGGCGGGGGAACAGATTGAGAACCTGTACGTGGAATGAATGAGATTGTGGTGAGATCGGCAGGGGTTCTGGAAGAATCTCAAAACTGAAAGTAAAGACCAGTAGAACTTTTAATCAGATAGCGGTGCGAACGATTAGTAGTATGATTCCTCGCTGGCTGTTGAACGATGGGACGGAATTGGAATATCTTGAGTGCTGTGATGTCGGTTCTTAACTCATCTACTATTACTATATTATTATTACAACAACTACTACAGCACCTACTAGTACTATATTACTATTACAACAGCTATTACTACAACTACTACTACTAGTATTATATTACTATCACAACAACGACTATTACTACCACACCTACTAGTACTATGTTACTATTACAACAACAACAAGTACTATAACACCTACTATCACTATACTACTATTGCAATAAAAACAAATACTACTACAACACCTACTATATAGTACTACACTACTATTGTAACAAGAACAACTAAATACTATCCCTCTGCTGTAATGAAAAGGAGCAGGTAACGCCTTTCTCAATACAATATTGCCCTCAACACAAGAGAGTAGAAGATTAGGAACAGACATCGGAAGCAGGAATTAGCTAGAGCACGCGCAGTTTGTGGCTTACCTTGATCACATCCGGGTATGCAGCAAAGTGCTCAGTCCATGCATCAACAAGTTTCTGGTTCTTATCACGCAGACAATAGACCACATCTTCGTCATGCACGTCCGTGTATTCCATTTCGCTACAACAGGCACACAAACATACATAATCAAACAGTATGGAACTTGTACAATGACAGCTAAACATTCATCGCAAGAGTGTGCAACAAATACAGAACAGAGACAAGTATTTTGGCCAACACTCGCTCCTACTGAGGTTAAACTCCATGGGAATGTCAACACGTTTATGTTGACTGCTGCTTACTTTGCATTAATTCACACTAACGTGTGAAGGCGATCGACGAAGAAGAGAAGAGGAAGAAGAAATGGAGCAGAATAGGAGCAGCAGAAGAAGAAGAAGAAGAAGAAGAAGAAGAAGAAGAAGAAGAAGAAGAAGAAGAAGAAGAAGAAGAAGAAGAAGAAGAAGAAGAAGAAGAAGAAGAAGAAGAAGAAGAAGAAGAAGAATCACATAATTTGAAGGTATAGTTTTGATCATTCACCAACTACGCCTTCCATCATTGTTATTTCCAAATTATTGTGACTTTTAGTGTGCTTCTTATTATTTGAGCTAACTTTCTTCATTTTCTGACCTTGATGAAATCATGACTGACTGGCACCTTTCTGTACTTCATCTGTGGGCACATTCAAATACCACCGTAAGAACTGTCTGACATGCCCATACGTTTTTTAGACACCGGCGATTGCATTTCCCCTAGGCACCTTCTCATTGAAAGATTCTTTTACTTCCCGCAATCGCATATATGTTATCATCTGCAAACGATGTAACATGAAATACATTGGTCAAATTGGTAGAAGCCTTGCCGACCGTTTTAGGGAACACCTCAGAGATATTAACCATATATGTGTCACTGCATTGAAACCTTGCTTCTCCAACATTTCCATGAGGCTCGAAATTGAAAGCCAGTTAATAAACTCTCTGGTATGCGTCCATCCAGCAGGTATCAATACTGTTGTGGACGCCACTGTATAGCTGTGCCATCTTCCCTCTATACATTCATTTCCAACTGTTCACACGCCTCCATTTATACATATCCAATCTGTTTACACTGTTTATAACTGTGCTGTCCTCCCTCTAGAAATTCATACCTAACTGTCTACACACCTCTATATATACATATCGGACTGTTCGGCGACATAAACCCTATCTGGTCCTCTGGCAACCTAACTATACTTAAAATCTGTACCCAAAGGGTACCTTGGCAACCGGCACAATCCGCCATTTCTGCTCCCACATGGGAACTGAGTAGTTGTGTTATTTTGTGTTTTGATTTTCGTTGTTTTATCTATTTGTGTTGTCCTGTCCTTGACAAAGATTCTTAGAATCGAAACGTCGGCCATCCTGTGTGTCCTATTGTACGTATTTGTGTGTGTTTTTTTATTATTTATTATTATTTCATTTTATATATTTATTGATTGCTTCTGATTTTGGATAAGCCACTGACTTTGTTTTCACCTGTGTACGATGGATCTCCTTGTAAGGTATGTTCAAAGTGTCTGTGTTTAGTATGTTTCTTCTCACAGGACCTAAATATACCTGTTTGCTTCCAATTCATATTGTTATATCCTGCTGCAGCCGCTGCTTTTATTCTTTTAGACTTGAATAGTTTACTCCAGATGAAAGCTAACACTAATAGGTCTGGAACAAGACAAGCTGCAGAAGCTGCCGGATCAGCAAAGCAATACTATGTCCGCCTGAGCTTCCATCCTAGATCAGCGCTGACCAACGCTTAGGTCATATTCTGCCCTGCAGTGGGCGCGCGAGCGGGAGGGCGGACGGACGGGTGGGTGGGCGAACACACAGACAGAAAGGCAGGCAGGCAGATAGTCAGACAGACAGACGGACGGGCAGGCGGACAGACGGATGGATGGATGGATAGATAGATAAACGGGTAGGCGGGTAGGTAGGTAGGTAGGCAGGCAGGTATGTAGGTGGTTGGGTGGGTGGGTAGGTAGGTAGGTAGGTTTGATTTGATTTAACTTTGTTTTTAAAGGGTTACAAATTTGCAGGTAGGTAGTTAGGCAGGTAGGCAGGTAGGTAGGCAGGCATGTATGTAGGCAGGTAGATATGCAGGTAGGCAGGAAGCCAGGTAGATAGGTAGGCAGATAGGCAGGTAGGTAGGTAGGCGGGCAGGTAGGTAGGCAGGTAGGTAGGCAGGTAGGTAGGTAGCCAGGTAGGTATGTAGGCAGGTAGGTAGGCAGATAGTCAGGCAAGCAGATAGATAAATAGGTCGACAGGTAAGACCACACCTTGGTAGACAGACAGACAGACAGACAAATAGATATAACTCACCCAATGGCCAGTGTTTACTTTCTGAGTACTAAAAGCACAGCAGCCGAGAACAACCAGTAATGAAACTGAAAGACACCCACCTATTACATATCACAACAATATTTCCAAGAATACAGGTGAGTCAGAGCATATACACATTTACTAGAAAACCCGTGCTTGACACGAAGCGATATGTAGGGCAAGTTTACAATGTGTGTTAGTATGCATTCATTGCTGGGGCGCACTCTGCCCCGGAATTTTTCTTTGTGTTCTTGACTAGCACGTCACCAGTCTATGGTTGCTTGTCGTTGTCCTTCGATTGTATAGTTGTCGAATGTATAGTAGTTGATGGTTCAACCCCAAAGAGAGAAAGGATACAAAGTTCCTTTTCCCCAATGTGATCCTGCCCGTTTAATTATGTTAACCTCTAATGCAGTGTTTCCCAACGTGGGGCCCACGCCCCACGGGGGGGGGGGGGGCAATTCGATTTCTAAGGGGGGCAATTCGAAAATGGAAGAAATCGGGATGTTCAAATAAAAACCCATCACATATCTTCACCTTAGATGTGGGCCTGGTGGACCACTGTGGGCAATAGCTCACAGTGAGACTAAGGGTCCACACAAAAAAGGGGGAGGCGGGGGAACCAGCTTGTCTGGGGTAACCGCCAAACAAAAAAAAAACAAAAAAATTCACCCAACACAACCGACACACAGGGACGCGGGGCCTGGGGGGGGGGGGGGGCGCTCTGGCCCCTCTGGGAACAGTGAGCCCTTCTGAAATAAAAAAAAAATATTCAAGTTTCTTTAGTGAACATTTCAATTTTTGAATATTAAAAATGATGCTTATGTTGGGGGGGGGGGGGGAGGTCAGAATTTTAGAAAGGCTTAGGTGGGGCATAGCACAAAAAAGGTTGGGAAACACTGCTCTAATGGCTCAGTTGCTTGAATCCATAAATAGTCTCAGAGAACCAAGGAATACCTCTATAAAAAAAAAAAATTACAAGTATGTCCCCCTGTTATTCCCAAAATCCCCTTTTGGTGGTTCCTCGCCTCTCTTCTCTCAGTTAACCTAATTTTATCTAAGGGTTGTTTTGATTGAAAACAATTTTACTATGAAAAGAAAAACACTCAATAAATAACATGACCTCATTTTTATGATTTAATAAACATAAACTGGTAGTTTGAATAACGAGGACACAAACAATAGATTGCACGATTTATTGTCTGGCATATTTCGCTGCATCTCGTCATGTACATACTGCAGAAATCACACAACGTAAAGTGAATTAACTAGATAAATCCTTCAAACTGAAATATACACAAGTTCGCACAGTAATGTCGATTGTCTACCACGGTAATTTTAAACTGACTAACATGTCTTTCTGTTTGCACAAGGACGGCTTACGAAGGTTGATTATTATAACTTCAGCAAACTTTAACAATCGATTACTTTGTATGTTGAACAACACACGGAAGGCACTGTCTCTTTCAACCATGTGACCGCTCTCGGGCACATGTCTCACGACCGATGAAGCAGGACTGTTCCGGTGTGTTGGTCTGCCTAGGCTACCATCTTCTGTGTGTAGTATCTTGTCCACCTAATTCGGAATGTGTTCCGAAACCCTGCAATTTAACTGTCGCTCAGTTCTACCTATGTAGATGGCCTCGCATCTGCATGTAAATTGGTAAATACAATTTGATTTGGCGTACAAAGCTACAGGTTCTTTTACTGCTGGGATGGGGATCGGTCTGGTTCTATACCTGATGACTGCAGTTGCAGCACAGAATGTTCGCCAGACTGCTGTGATGAGCCGGTCCCGCAGACGTTGCATTACGTCATCTCCTCGGAAGGTTAGCTGGATGAATACCTTGAGTTTAGAGACTGTAGTTACTTCTGGTTTCGGTTTGGGCTGTTGGCAGTGGCGCTTTATAAATCCTGTGGAGTACCCATTCAGGTTTAAGGTATTCATCAGAGTTTCAAATTCCTCTGTCAGTGTGTCCTGGGTGCATATCTTCCTAGCACGGTCAAACAGGGTCCGTACTAAGCCCCGTTTGTACTGGACAGCTGCGAAACTCTGAAAATGTAAGTATTGGCCAGTCCATGTTTCTTTACGGTACACCGATCTTTGAATTGTGCCGTCGCTCTACGTCTCATTAGGATATCTAGAAACGGCAACGCTTCGTTGTGTTTGTGTTCCATAGATAGAGAGATGTTTTTATGTGTCCCGTTCATTGTGGCCTGGAACGACATTGGCGGTATGACTTGTTTAGAAAGTTGAATTGTACGTTGGCGGTACATAATTTTAATAGCCTCTCTAGAATAGCTGATGGTATGCCTAGATTTAGTTGTTTGTCTCTAATGCGTTCACTTATTATATTCACGGTCTCGTCTCATGGAACGTTGGTGAATAAAGAGGCAATATCCATGGATGCCATGTGTTTATTGTTTATGTCCATAGTATCCAATAATTCTACCAGTTCGAATATATCTCTGAGTGTTTTTGGATCGAAGGACTGTCGTACTGGCTTTAAAATTTCAGCTAGCCATCTCGCTATTCGGTGTTATGCAGAGTTAACCATGGAAAGGATCGGTCTTAGTGGGATGCCGGGCTTGTGAAGCTTGGGTAGACCGTACATCTGAAGTGTTTGGGAGCCACGCGGTGTGAGCGTTTTTGCAGTGGCCTCACTGATGAGTCCCGCATTCACAAGTGACTGAATCTCTTTCCTCATTTTTGCATCCAGGCCCTCCGGCTTGTTGACTATTTGCTCTACTCTGAATTTAGATGAATCTGATAATATTTAATCCATTTTACTGTGGTAGTCTCACATGTCCATAAGTACTGCACCACTCCCTTTGTCAGGTTTCAATATTACGAGGGTTTTGTTAGCCTTTAACGCTTTTAAGGCAATAAGGTGTTCGTTGGTCAGCTGACATGTCTGTTTAAAGGGTGTTGTGCGATACTGGTGTTCTAAATCTACCAGTTTGGCCTTCAGCCACCCGACCGACTCAGCAGAATACGCTCACACCGCGTGGCTCCCAAACTCCTCAGATGTACGGTTTACCCAAGCTTTCCATGGTTAACTCTGCACAACACCGAAATTAGAGACAAACAACTAAAACTAGGTATATCATCAGCTATTCTAGAGAGGCTATTAAAATTATGTACCGCCAACATACAATTCAACTTTCTAAACAAGTCATACCGCCAAATAGACGGAGTGGCCATAGGGAGCCCGCTTGGACCTATTCTAGCGGACATCTTCATGGCACACTTAGAAGAAAAGAGATCCTCAGACATCAATAACTTGGCCTTCTACCGTCGTTACGTGGACGATATACTAATTATCACCACAGGCGAGCTACAAGCAACGTCGTTCCAGGCCACAATGAACGGGACACATAAAAACATCTCTCTATCTATGGAACACGAACACAACAAAGCGTTGCCGTTTCTAGATATCCTAATGAGACGTAGAGCAGACGGCACAATTCAAAGATCGGTGTACCGTAAAGAAACATGGACTGGCCAATACTTACATTTTCAGAGTTTCACAGCTGTCCAGTACAAACGGGGCTTATTACGGACCCTGTTTGACCGTGCTAGGGAAATATGCACCCAGGACACACTGACAGAGGAATTTGAAACTCTGAAGAATGCCTTAAACCTGAATGGGTACTCCACAGGATTTATAAAGCGCCACTGCCAACAGCCCAAACCTAAACCAGAAGTAACTACAGTCCCTAAACTAGCCTTCCGAAGAGATGACGTAATTCAAAGTCTGAGGGACCGGCTCATCACAGCAGTCGGGCGAACATTCTGTGCTGCAACTCGTCATCAGGTACAGAACCAAACCGATCCCCATCCCAGCAGTAAAAGAACCTGTAGCTTTGAACGCCAAATCAAATTGTATTTACCAATTTACATGCAGATGCGATGCCATCTATATAGGTAGAACTGAGCGACAGTTACATGGCAGGGTTTTGGAACACATTCCGAATTGAGTGGGCAAGATACTACACACAGAAGATGGTAGACTAGGCAGGCCAACACACCGGAACAGTCCTGCTTCATCGGTCGTGAGACATGTGCTCGAGAGCAGTCATGTGGTTGAAAGAGACAGTGCCTTCCGTGTATTGTTCAACACACAAAGTAGTCGATTGTTAAAGTTTGCTGAAGCTATAATAATCAACCTTCGTAAGCCATCCTTGTGCAAGCAGAAAGACATGTTAGTCAGTTTAAAATTACCGTGGTAGACAATCGACAGTACTGTGCGAACATGTGTATATTTCAGTTTGAAGGATTTATCTAGTTAATTTACTTTACGTTGTGTGATTTCTGCAGTATGTACCTGACGAGATGCAGCGAAATATGCCAGGCAATAAATCGTGCAATCTATTGTGTCTTCGTTATTCAAATTCATCACGGGAAAACATTGTTTTGAATAAACTGGTTGATTGATCATTACATTTAAAAAACAAAACATATAATCTCATCCAATACAAGGTCATTTAAATATTTTTATAACTGTCTATCATTGAAGTGCCACCTCTTCTACTAAAATTGTGTTGCATATCCCTTACGGGACGTTGCAGTCAACACCAGCATTTTCAGCTGCTGTTGATGTACTAGGCAAGTGTTACGTTCAGTAGTTTGCCATTGCTTTCTGAACGACCGGCCCCAATACCTTTTTCGAAAAAAAACAGCACCGCTGTGTTTCGAACCCGGGTATACAGGCTCACAAACCGCGCTCGCAAGCCCTTAGCCACAGAGTCCGGTCCTCTTCTACTGGCTTGGGGAAAATCTGGAAAAAAAAGAACTGGATACAATCCGGATTCTCCACTTCCAGGTTTGTGGATCCCTTGGCAATCTTAAAATGATTTTATGTTACTGATTCTTATTGTTGATCTTGTCCAGGTTTGGGCAGAATAGTGGCTCTAATTTTCCCCTTTCAGGTTCCAGGTTATTACATCTATGTTACCTTAGTTCATGGGTAGAGGAAAATATTGCAGGTAGTTTTTAGCCTCACTACATCAGCTGCCTCACTCAGTCAAGCTGTACTTTCAGCCAAGCTGTTACATTCACAAAGTGCTGCCTTCAACCTAGTCAGGTTTGGATCTAGCCTTTCCCTTATTCTAAGAGAATGATTTTCCAACACGACGGCACAGAGTTCTGGATCCAAGCCTCGGATTTTCCTCCAAGTTCTCTGGCTGCTTATAGCATATACCTTATTTCTCACACTTTTCTATATAGCGGTTTGTAAAATGTGGTCATGCCGGCAGACACAGTGGCCTTCCTCCCTCGTGTTGGGCTGGTGATCAAGCAGACAGTTTCGCAGATCCCACTAGAATGAGTTTCCATACAGGAGTATTTAGACTGACTCCAGGACTTCCAGACATTGTGACGACTGATCCAACGCTCTGACAACAAGCTGAGCGTCTTCATATTCATTCCAGACAAATCGATTGCTTATTTTATACTGGAATCTACCATGAAAACCATCTCCTCTCTAGTAATATAAACATAATTCACCCATTCATATGTTGTTAAAACTTAATGTCATGGGGAAGTAGACAAGGATGAAAAAGGGACTCAAGATAGAAGGATGAAAAAGTGGAAGAATAAGGCAGTACCTAAAGGTGAGATCTATTGCCCCGTGTCTCTCCTTTGTTGCAGGATCAACTCTGACTGCTGATGGATAAAACATTTATCTGCATTGCTATTATCTTCTGGTCGTTGCTGATAATAGTGATCTGAATGTGCTATGGATCTCACAAGAGATATGGACATCAGAGGAACAAGAAAGCCACCAAACCCTACTCAAGACGACTACCACGTTATGGACAGACCAGAACAGGTCATTATTCTGCGCCTCAGAACAGGACATAATAGATTACTCAACCACGTGTATACAAAATTCAAGATTGGTGACTTAGCCATGTGCACATGTGGTTTGGCGTCGCAGACAGCAGAGCACATACTCCAGGATTGCCCAAACTACAACATATCCAGGCGAACCTTCTGGCCTAGAGAGACGACAGTGGAAGATAAACTCTATGGGCCGTTGTGTGAACTAATACAGACAGTTAAATTAATACAAGAGACAACATTGCAGTTATAGATATATTTCACGTGAACGAAAGAAGAACTTAGTCACTTATTTATTCTCTAATGTTTGTTTCCATGTTGTCCTATTGTAGCATTTGGTTAACTTAGTCACTTATGTATTCTCTGGCGTTTGTTTCCATGTTGTCCTATTGTAGTATTTGGTTATCTTTGTTTGCATATCCTTTACAGGACATTGCTGTCAACATCAGCATCTTTCAGCTGATTGTTGATTTCATGGCAAGATTACGCTCAGTAGTTTGTCATTGCTTTCTGAGCGGCTGGCTCACATACCCCGTAAGTTACCGACGGGATTTGAACCACTGCTGATTGTCACCGTCGTCACGTTACTTGCGAGAGTATTCGAGATTACGGAGAAAAGCCGCTAACCTCTAGGCCAGGAAGCCGGTACCCTGGTTAACTTAGTCACTTATGTATTCTCTGGTGTTTGTTTCCATATAGTCCTATTGTAGTATTTGGTTAACTTAGTCACTTATTTATTCTCTAATGTTTGTTTCCATATAGTCCTATTGTAGTATTTGGTTAACTTAGTCACTTATTTATTCTCTGTTTGTTTCCATATAGTTCTATTGTAGTATTTGGTTAACTTAGTCACTTATTTATTCCCTAATGTTTGTTTGCATGTAGTCCTATTGTAGTATTTGGTTAACTTAGTCACTTATTTATTCCCTAATGTTTGTTTCCATATAGTTCTATTGTAGTATTTGGTTAACTTAGTCACTTATTTATTCTGTTTGTTTCCATATAGTTCTATTGTAGTATTTGGTTAACTTATTTATTCTCTAGATTGGTGAATGTGAACAGTACTTTCTTGTTTATTTGTCCAAGATTTGTTTGTTGTTTTGGGTGAAAGAGTAAATTGATATACCTGCTCGTAAAGTAAAATATTGTATCTGCCCAGATGTGGGTGAATGCGAACAGTAAATTTATGTACCAGCTCATTGTGCTGAATGTGAACATTAAAATGTATCTACCCGGATGGGGGTGAATGTGAACATGTTTCAGCCAAGACGGGGATGAATGATGTGACGGGGATGAAGTGTATCGGTGCATATTTAGGAGAATGTAAACAGTAAAACCTTGTATTGGACCAGATTGTGATGAATGTAAACAGTAAATGTTGCATCAGCCCAGATTGGGGTGAATGTGAACAGTAAAATGTTGCATCAGCTCAGATTGTGATGAATGTAAACAGTAAATGTTGCATCAGCCCAGATTGGGGTGAATGTGAACAGTAAAATGTTGCATCAGCTCAGATTGGGGTGAATATAAGCTGTAAAACCTTGTGTCAACCCTGACTGGAGTGAATGTGAACAGTGCAGATTTAGGTGAACTTTCTGCTTCTTCTTCTCTTTCTTTATTTACCTCAGTGAAATGTTGGGGGAGGGAGATGTAAGGATCTTTTTTGCAGTGAATGTGAATAGTGAACTGATGTTTCAGCCCAGGGTAGAGAAATGTCAACACTAAAACTAGGGAAATTTGTAAGAAATAAACAATCATAAATAATTCCAATCCAATTTAATGCATGTTAACACCATCAATGGTGAATGATAACAACATATTTTATCAGCAGACAGACATACAGCGTGGGAAATCATTATTTAACACATTTCTGTCAAAGCCCTTGGGTATGAACAAAGTGTAGGATTTATACAATATTGCATCAGTTTTTGACCATGTATATATATATATATATATATATATGCAAAAACACCTTAATTGCATGTCCTTTACAGGATGTTGCAGTCAATCCCCGCATTTATTCAATTGGCGGTTTGTGATTTACTAGGCAAATTTAAGTCCTGTAGTTTGCCATCACTTTCTGAATGACCGATGCTGATCACATTGTATGAAAATCAATCAAGGCGGTCTGCTTTCAAATAGCATGTAGTTGTTTTTCAAACGTAGTATGCAGGACCATCACCACAACACTGATATATAAACATCGCCATATAACTGAGTTAATATAGCTTAATTTGTCTGCTATTAGTCTTTCCTCTTCAACCCTGGGGTGAAAAGACACCCAACAGTTTTGATGACGTTTTGCTCTTCTGTCAGGCAATGGAGGTGGTGTCTTACAACTTAAGTCTTTCCTCTTCTGTCTGGGAATGTTGAGGCATCTTACATTATTATTTGGTTAGGAGTCAAAGTGGTTAAACTGCCTGCCAGTTTTGGGCTTCATCATTTGCTTCACAAGTGCTGTTTTACCATGATCTCTGGAGTTGCTGCGGGAGTTTTGTTCAACATTTTCAGTATACAGAAGGACACTTTACATTCATGTTTACGTTTTACTCTAATAACTGGCAATGTACAGGTAGTGTACATTCTTATTTACTTTTTCCTCTTCTACCTGGCAATGTACGGGTACATTACATTAATGCTTACTTGTTGCTCTTCTACCTGGCAATGTGTAGACACTTTACATTTTTGCTTACTTTTTGCTCTTTTAATGTACAGGAACATTAAACTTGTTTAGTCTGTCCTGTTCTACCCGAGAATGTAGAAATAAAAAGATAAAAGTAAAAACACATCTTTCACGCCTTGAGACATATTGGGGCCCGGAGCAAGTACAAGAATCCTTTAACATGACTTGAAGCACATTGGCTATGTGGTGCTGCCCTGAGAGGTTTATAGGCTAAAAGGCACTGAATGGGTGATGTAACTAATATTACTCTGACCGCTTTTACTTTCAGGACACTTAACTGGTACCATTTGAGACTGGGGCAACCTGGGAGCAGTTGTAAAAATTGTAAAGAAACTGATCTTAGTTGGCTGGTGCTTTAGCAGAATTTTAACCAGTAGAAAAGTTAGCCATGAAAGAATACTTACTCTTAATCTTGTATATGTATGTGGAACTCTTAAGAAAAACCCACACATTCATTTCACAAGGGTAAGTTTATGGGCAATCACAAAGCTAGAGTTATGGTGTAGTGATATGTCATCTTAATGCCAGACTTCATACTGGATAATTCCTGACAATGTTTGTGAAAACAATCCATCAGACACAGAATGTTGGTGAAAACAATCTGCCCAACACAGAATGTTCATGGAAACAATCCGCCTGACACAGAATGTTGGTGGAAACAATCCGCCTGACACAGAATGTTGGTGGAAACAATCCGCCTGACACAGAATGTTGGTGAAAATGATCTGTTTGTGAAAACATTCTGTGTCTTCTTTTGGACTGAATAACCCTAGACACAGAATGTTGGTGAAACCAATTTTCTCTCTCAGCGATCATCGTCTGCTAGTGTATCTGTTCCCACATATACCATGAACAGGATGGTGTATATAGTTGGGTGGCTTCTGCAGGTCAGATTCTCTGCCAAATTGTACACAATCTTGAAAATAATCATACTGTCTGAGCACTGGAAGGTATTATGCCCAGATTCACAATGAAATACATCATGAATGAATTAACTGCATAACATACTGTTTAGTACATAACATATACAGTTGCACATTTACAAGAAGACCAAGGAACAGATTACACACGCATGTAAGTTGCATAAACAGCATGCTCCATGGCAAAGGGGTTATGGACGCAGTCAGTAATCTCACATTCGAAACACAACTGTGGGCAATTTGACAAGAGACCACCTTACATTAGATTTTTTATGAAATGGTATGAGTGCCGACCATTCAGAAAGCAATGGCAAACTACTGAATGTAAACTTGCTCAGGAATCATTAACAGCCAAAAGATGCTGGAGTTGACTGCTACGTCCTGTAAAGGATATGCAACTAAGTTGCACAAAACAATCATAAGACACCTCCCACATTATGCGTAGGTAAGTTGCACAGAAAAAATCATGCGCCTGTTAGATACAGCAAAACACATACACAAATGGACTTCATCCTTTGTAAATTAAAGCTAAATCAGATGACAAAGTACCTGTATACATACATTGCTACATCACATCACCGAGTAAATTAACCTTGCCGTCCAACTGAATTTGGAATTGAATCCTCGCTTGAATCCAGAGCTAGGTTTTGTAAGTTATTTTGTACTTGCAGCTGAATCTCTTGCAAGTAGGATTCCATATCCTCTTCCTGAGATGTATTTTCTTCTCGCAGATCTTTAACCATAGACTTTACCTTCAATAATGTGTCACGGATTTTAAGAATATTTTGTGACATTCCGACATCTATGGATTTGTTTACAGCTTCATCCTTCTGGTTGTCAGGAATGGGACTGTTCTCTTCCAGAGATGTGTTGGAGGTATTCGCATTGGCCATAACTGGACTGGCAACACCTGACAAAACATGTAAGTCAAATTAATAAAATGCAGTGAAAACATGAATGTACATACAACAACAGCAGAAACTGAAATGTTGAGATATAAAAAAAACTATATCCTTGCTAATAAATCTACATATGGACCAAAAAATAATTCACTGCATGAAAAAATAAAAAGAAAGGGAAAAAAAAAAACCAGCATCCTAATTGTACAATAATTCAGTGCATGTAATTGGAAGTGAAATGCCATACTCATACTTGATCCTTTCAAGAAGAGATCTCAATTCATTTCACCACTGAAAGTAATAAATGTGTTGTTACCAACAGAGTCAAACACAAGCAACAAACCAGAACAAGATGATTACCATTTTATGGACAGACCAGAACAAAAATTATGCGCCTCATTATGACTCAGAACAGGACACAATCAAATAACATGTATTTCAAAACACATGTATACAAAATTCAAGATTGGCAAATAAAACATGCGCACATGTGGATTGGTGCCATCACATAATCCAATATACTTTTCCGAATATAACATATCTAGACTAATCTGGCCTGGACAACCAGTGGAAGGTACAACTATATGGACCACTGAGTGAACTTGCAGACAGGGAAGCTTATACAAGAGACAGCATTCCAGATGGAGACAACTTCAAGCATATGAAAGAAGCAGAAGAAGGATTTCTCAGTGGGCTGTGGTGAGAGTGGCAGTCTGCACATCACTTGCTACATGGACATATAACAGGAAATATTAAAAGCATACAACTTGTTAGACACCTGTTTGACAACAACCACAACTTGCACAACAGTATACAGCAATATATTGACAACACAAACTTGAGACAACAAAGTATTTAGCAATGTGCAATAGCCCACAAATTTAGAGCATGATTTGTTCAACAAAACTGGCTGAACTGTAATGTACAACATACAATATGTTTTTTTCGTTTGCTGGCTCTGAACTCAAGCGTACTCCAATCATGTGCTACTCTTTCTAGTATCACTGGACTGATGTTTGCTTGTGGGTAGCTTTACTCTATTACCAGTGTCCCTCACCATGGCGCGAACCCACTCTGTGAGTACTTGTCCACTTGGCGCATATTTTAAGAACCTAGGGGTTAACGTCTCTCTCTGAAATCCTGTATATCCACTGAGGAACGTAACGTAATCTTTGCAAGAATTGGTAGTGGTTCTCGCCACGTTAGTAACTTACGGGGTATGTGAGCCGGTCGCTCAGAAAGCAATGGCAAACTACTGAGCGTAATCTTGCCAAGGAATCAACAATCAGCTGAAAGCTTCTGATGCTGACAGTGATGTCCTGTAAAGGATATGCAAAATAAAAAACTTACTTCACTACAGGCTCCATTATGTGCTAACGGCACATTGTTTTACTAAACTACTAACAATTAACCATTAAGCACTACCTTCTTGTCCAATAGAATTTTGAATATGGTCCTGGCTTGAATCCGGAGCTGGGTTTTGCATTTTCTTTTGTCTTAGCTGCAGAATCACTTGTATACTGAATTTCAGGTCGTATTCCTGAAACTGGAGAAATAAGTTGTCCAACGCTGCCTTTTCCTCTCGCAGACATTGAGTCCCAGAAATCAAGCTGGCTTGTATTTGCTTCAAAAATGAGGTACAGGCTTCAAGATCAGCTAGTAGTGACTTCCTGGCATCTCTGCGTTTGATCACAGCTTCATTGTTGTATCTCAATTCATAACGGACATCTTTCTGGTCATCAGAAGTTGGTCTGTTCCCTTCCTGAGATGTGCAACTCTCCTCATTAGCACTGGAAGTAATGGGAGATTCGGCCATGACTGGGCTGGTGTTACCTGGCAGAAAATATATCAATAAAATACAGTGCAAACAGGGCAGTACGTACACAGACAGCTTGAACTGAAATGTTTGTCAAGATATAACAACTATATCCTTGATGTCATGTGTTAATATAAACAGATAAATCTAAATATGGACCCAAAAATAGTTCACTGTTAGAACAAAAGAACTAGTATCCCAAATGTCCATTTATTCAGTACATTTCATTTAATGCTAAGAGAAATGTCAAACTTATACTTGATCACTCAAAGACAATTTGTGAACAATGCAATTGATGTGTTATTACCAACAGACACAATTCTCATCTGGAAGACAACATTGTCAAAGGGCATACCAGTACGTTGATTCACTCAAATTGTTTTAACATGTACACACACATGTTCTTGGAAATATTTTGAAAAACATGGGGAAAGGTTTCAGTGTTTTCAATCAACTAAATAAGGAGGGTGCAACAGAAGTGCAACCTGGTTTAGCTGTCACATACCACCTCAAGACAAGTATCATCAAATCAATCTGAAAGCCACATACACCAGGACAAGATGATTACCATTGTATGTGTATCCACCTATGGAGGATGATGGAACCAACCAGAGGACATACCAGCAGAACATGGAGAATCCTGGGTCAAGAACTTGGCGGTGGTACTTAAGGAAAGAGCACTAAGTAAACGAGCCTCTCAAATCTCAAGTCTTGAAGTGAGCGGGTGCTTATACTCGAAACTGAAACTTTGCACACTTAAAAATGGTGCAAAGGCCTCTATGTTTGATCACAATCCCAGATGAGAAATGCATTGATCTCTGCAGTTAGTGCGTATTCTCTATACTTAGTATCTAGAGGTTAGCGTTTGCAATTCTCCTGAGTAGTTTCATCAGATGGGGAAAACGCAGAAATAACTAAGATCCCACCATTCACATGGAATGCAAAGTGTAGCAATAATCAGGAACCTTCTATTAAGATGTGAAGTGTAACTAATTACTAACTGACCCCTGGATGGGACCATCAAATTGAATTTGCTAGCATTTAAGAAGGAAGAAGTACCATCCCAAACAAAAACAGCAGAATATAGCTGGGTGGCTCTTCTGCCAGAGTCTACTGTGCATGTGGTCTGCGCAAGATTGCTGGCTCCTGCAAGATGGTTGAATAAGAAATGTAAACAAACAACCTGTTAAAGATATGTGTTATTATATGTGCCCAAGAAGAGACCTAGAGGCCACCCAAATGTCTAAGTGGCACTGGTGTAGTGAATAGCACAATTCAGACAAGGAGAAAGGCAGAGAGACCGCAGGAAGAGATGTAAGAAACAATGTTACCTTTGTTTTGGGACAACCAGATAAAGATTGTGCTATTTAGTTTTGTTGTCATGTTCTACTCTGGGCTGTAGAAGCACCGTTTTGAGTACTTTTGCCTTAATTCACCCCAAACAAACGTCAACGCTATATTTAGGGTCATCAGCTATATTTAGCACTGACGGTGATCTCCTGTGTTCGGGTACAGTGCGTGTCAGTGCATTTCAATTATCCCACAGTGTTTCTTTGGGCTTTGGCAACCGTTTCTGTGTGAGTGTGTCTGTGTCATCGTGAGTTTTCTGGAACTGGCAGCAGCTGTCCATGACAAGCAGAGTAGCGTTGCTTTTCTGCAGCAAGATGGCATCTTACACTCTGCTAGACGCTGTTCTCATAATCATGTCATGGTGCTATCGCTGACTGAGCGTCAGGACAGATGGAGATGCCGACATTCACCATGTCATCGGGAGGACATCCCACTGAGACAAGGCACATGGCTGCAAGGCTCGCATCTCCCGTACAGACAGATCATTCTTTTCATATACTGCTGGTCTCAAGAGTTGACAAGCATTTCATTTTGCCAGTTACAGTTGGGGATGTTGCCGAGAGCAACTGTTGACTGGAGTAATCACCTAAGTGAGGTTTGTGCCAACAAACTGTTTGTCAATCCGGTAGTAATTGGAGGACCAAATACCACTGTCGAGATAGATGAGAGCCTATTTACAAGGCGCAAACATCACGTGGGACGAGTGTTGCCACAACAGTGGGTATTTAGTGGCACTGTCATGAAACAGCTGACTGCTTCATGGTTCTGTGTTCCAGACAGAACAGCAGAAACGCTTCTGCCGCTGATCAGGACACACATTCGGCCTGGCACAACTGTAGTCTCCGACCTCTGGCGTGCATACGACAGAATTGGAAGTATTCCCGAACTGACGCATCTCACAGTCAACCACTCCCACAACTTTATGGACCCTACCACCGGTGCACATACTCAATGCATCGAGCGCATGTGGAGAACAGCCAAGGAGAGAAACAAGAGGCAGAATAGAACACACAAGCATCTACTCCAGTCCTACATGTGCAAATTCATGTGGCGTTGACAGACTAAATGCTCTGGTCTCGATGTGTTCAACCACCATTATTGCTGACATTGTTCGATTCTGGCCATCGCAAGAATAGCGCACCCATCGCATAAAACATTGCACACCGATAAAATTGCGCACAGAGCTACGGCGCAACACAGGGAACCCCTGGATGTTCGGTGCAACACAGGGAACCCCTGTATGTGACGTCATACCCTAGAATTCCGTTTGTTTGGGGTGAATTAAGGCAAAAGTACCCGGTTTTGTTGTCATGTTCTACCCTGGGCTGTAGAAGCACTTTACAGTTTTGTTGTCATGTTTTGCCCTGGGCTGTAGAAGCACTTTACAGTTTTGTTGTCATGTTCTCTATGGGCTGTTGAAGCACTTTACAGTTTAGTTGTCATGTTCTACCCTGTGCTGTAGAAGCACTTTACAGTTTTGTTGTCATGTTCTACCCTGGGCTGTAGAAGTACTTTACAATTTTGTTGCCATGTTCTACCCTGGGCTGTAGAAGCACTTTACAATTTTGTTGCCATGTTCTCTATGGGCTGTAGAAGCACTTTACAGTTTTGTTGCCATGTTCTCTATGGGCTGTAGAAGCACTTTACAGTTTTGTTGTCATGTTCTACTTTTGGCTGTAGAAGCACATTAGTTTTATGTCCTACCACGGGAAGGAGAGAAATACTATAAACTACATTTATAGGCAAATCATGTTTGCGCCAACCAGTTAAATTTGCTGTAATCTGTGCCGCACCAGTTAATCCATTGGGGATTCAACATAGATGCAACTCAACGCCGGGCAGATCCTGCTGTAATGATGGGAAGTGTTAGACCACATATATGTTAGGTCAAGTAATATGGTACGTTCACGCATTCCATAACTTGTCAGTTTCATCCAAGATAATTACAGAGCTGCTCAAATTATGTAGCTAGTTGACATACATTGCTCATACCAGAACAAACCATTGAACTGGACGCATCACTTTATATTGGATTTGTGGACCACAAAAAGGCCTTTGATAGCATATCTAGGATATATCTGGAAATTGAGGTGTACGGAATACCACATAAAATCACTAAGGTGGTAAGGGCAACATAGTGACATAAAGGGCTGGGTCCTACGTGAGGAGTAAATAATGGAGAAATTTTAGATAAGAACAGAAGTGAGTGATGCCTCTTGTTACCCTTATTTCCTCTTTAGTTAGCTAGTTACCCTGACTATTCTCACTGATTTCAGACTGGATTATGAAAACACTGCCAGAAATGGAATCAAATAGACTCTCCTAACAAAGCAGTTCGATGATCTGGACTTCACTGATGACTTTGCCCCTCTGTCTCACACACAAAATCTGATGTAGGATAAACTAACATTAGATGGAGGTCACAACAATGTGCTAGGTTTACATTCATAGAGGAAAGACAATAAATCAAGCAAAATGATAACCTGATCTACGGGTGTGGGGGGGGGGGAGAGAACATTACTTCAAAAGACACACCTTAGGTAGCATTGTAGACAAAGGGTATGAAACAAAGATAGAATAAGAATACAGAAGGCTATAGGCGCTTTTATAACACTTGGAAATGCATGGAAACCAAAACAAATTCAATTTAATATTCATTTCTAACGATAAATCAGTACTGCTGTATGGATCAGAAACACTGAGAACGAAAAGAATTACAAATAAACTATAAGGGTCGTTCATTTGAAACCCGTTCCAATGGCGTTATTACAAAAGCATGAAAGAAACATTAACAGGTGTAGAATTAAACAAAGCATTCATTTTGAATGAATTATGCACCATGGGTTGGTCAGAAGAAGTCGCCATAGGCATTCGGGCAAGCATCCCATTGCTTAGGTAGGTGGCGAATGCCGTCCGCAAAAAAAGGATTGTGGTTGCTCACTGAACCAAGTGTTTACCGCGCTCATTACGTCTGCGTGAAATCGTTGCCCCTTGAGAGCTTTTTTAAGAGGTCCAAATAAATGAAAATCACATGGTTACAAATCAGGACTATAGGCTGGATGTTGCAGAATTTCCCACTTCTTCCAAGGTAATGCTTCCTGCACAATCTTTGCAACATGCGGACGAGCATTATCGTGCAACAAAATCACACCGCGAGAAAGCATGCCAAGTCATTTATTCATGATGGCTTTTTCAGCTTATTTAGTGTTTGCAAGTATGGGTAGAGTTGACGTTGACACCAGGTTCATTAAAGTCAGCCAACAATAGCCCTTCATGGTCAAGAAATGCGCTCAGCAAAACCTTACCAGCGGAAACCTGTAACTTGAATTTTTTGGCTGTTGGTGATCCAGCATGCTTCCACTGTATGCTCTCTTTTGCTGCTCGGCTCAAAGTAGTAACACCATGATTCATCGCCTGCCACTATGAGGAGGAGAAATGCATCATCCTCCACTCTGTAACGCAGCAAGTGGTTCAAATACCATCCCATGTGTTCCTCTTTTTGGTGGTCGGTCAACATCAGTGGTACCCACTGGGAACACACCTTCCGATATTGCAGTTTCATATGAAAGACCTTTTGAATTGTCCCAATTGACGCATCAAATTCTTTTGCTAGCGAACATATGCTTCGACAATGGTTCATCTGTACTGCTGCATCAATTCTGGCGATGGTTTTTTCTGTTGCATCAATATGCGCTTGACTGGCCATCGAAGACCTGTCGTGAACTGACGTACTTTCCGAAACATTCGTGCCCAGTCTCTCACTGTTGTCTTCAACACACTGTTACGGACCGCTGCCTGCATTCTTTGATGAATGTCCACTGGTCAACATTCTTCATATAAAGAAACTGAATCACTGTATATGATTGAATCACCGTTCAACGTACGCAATGACGCGCGGTGCAGCACGAACAGATTTCAAATGAACGCTCCTAATACAAACATTCACTAACTGGCGCCTACTCACAACAGAAGGAATAAAATGGTATAACAAAATCACCAAAGTGGAGCTCCCCATTGGGGGATAGAGGGTAATAGGAGAAGCCAAAGCTGGGACCCCTTGACATGAACTGGCCTATTGAAGCCAGATCACACGGACAAGTGCAAGGAAACTAACAATAAATAAACATCAATGTTAAGAATGTAAAAACAGACTAACCATGCACGAGTCCTGGTCCATAGCTGAGATTTGATCCCAGGGGAAAATAGAATGGATAAGGCTGCTGGTATGTTGACACTGGCTGTGGCATGGGTCGGCGCATCTTTTGCCGCTGCTGCTGACAGTACATATCCATAAGATGCAGACTGTGATGCACCCGCTGGTAATGCATGTGCTGCATATGCTTATAGTGCATGTACTGAAGGTGCTGCATGTACTCAAATTGCTGCATTTTCTCAAACTGCTGCATGTTCTCAAACTGCTGCATGTTCTCAAACTGCTGCATGTTCTCAAACTGCTGCATGTTCTCAAACTGATGCATGTTCTCAAACTGATGCATGTTCTCAAACTGCTGCAGGTACTGAAAGTGCTGCTGTGGCAGCTGATGGTGCTGCTGTGATGGCTGATAGCGCTGCAGTTGCTGATGATGCTGTTGAGGCAGCTGTTGCTGATCATCCAGCTGCTGACGTTGAAGCATCTGATGTTTCAGTTTCTGCTGATGCTGGCACTCTTGATCCATATTTCCTCGTCAAGATTACCTGTTGGGAGTAAGAAGATCTGGTCAAGAAGTCAACAAGCTCAAATATATGTGAATGTATTGACAACAGTAAAGATATATTAACCCTACCAGACCTGAGGCCCTGAACCTAACTGTCCCTATTACCTGGGCTCCTGAGCATTAAAGAGAAAAAAACCAACATGATATAGACAAATGTTAGTTACATGCAAACAAGATTTTAGAAAAAGATGTAACTTGGAGACATTGTAGAAAATGGGTCAGCCTTTCATCTAGCGCCAATATTCCACATTTGTGTGCCAATCCAGTCTGAATAAACAAAAGTATCAATCACCGGCTGGACTGTGAAAAGCATAGGCCTACTTCGCTTTCTTGTTGAAGTGCTTGGTTTATCAGCCGCTCGTTTCATTGTGAATTTTCAGAATGTTCTCACGTTAAACCACACAAAATCAATTCAAACATATGGTAGCAGACATTTGCAATGGCTAACCATTAACCATGAGGTTTGACCACGATTGGTTGGTTATTTTTAGTTTGTGACGCATTTTTTTTTACGTTCTAAGCAAAATACCGAAAATTAGGTTCAGCGGTATAGCGGCAGATTAGGAAATTACTGAAAAATTGGTACAGTGGTCTGGTAGGGTTAAAGTGAAATAGCTCAAGCCAGAGCATGCATGTTTGGTTATAGTTAATGCTCTTTGGCGTTACAAACAGGCCCCAATAACACCACAGGTGATCTTATATGCCCACTATATAATGAGAAATTGGTGGATAGCACACATCTCCCTGTGAAGGTTAACCCAGTCAACAAATGCCCGCAGAAGTCGGATATGTCGGCCTAACGGCGCAAGAATGCAGCTCTGCTGTAAACAGGCACAACGCAATCATATTCGGAAAAAAAACTCCGGATGAATGCAGAAGGAGAAGAAGAAGCAAACATCTGAACCATACATGCAAAAATACTGTGTTTCCTCAAAAATAAGACATGGTCTTATATTAATTTTAGCTTAAAAAATGCACTAGGACTTATTTTCAGGGTAGGTCTTATTTATTATTTTTTCAAATAAAAAAATCTACATTTATTCATATACAAAATTCTACATTTAATCAAATACAGTCGTACCATCTTCTTCTGGAACATCGTCATAACTCTCCAAATCCCAAATTCCGGCCTGAATTTCTTGCAATTCCATTACCTGTACAACCATTGATCCCAGTCTCCAGCAATATAGCTTTCCTTAAACGAGCATTTCTTGTCCATGTAGCCTGCTCGTAGTGCATTAGTGTCGGCGATTGTGTCCCATAAATTCTTCACTCAAGTCATGACCTCTTGCAAAATCTAGGCTTCACAAAGTTCCCATGCTGATTTCTCTCCATTCTATTTTCAATGTAGTCACGGACTTCTATGCGCAAATGGTCTCTCTCTCTCTCTCTCTCTCTGTCTGTCTCTCTCTCTGTCTGTCTGTCTCTCTCTCTCTCTCTGTGTGTGTGTGTGCGTGTGTGCGGGCGTTTTTTAAAATAATATTACTTCCTTCTTGCTCACTGCACGTAGCGAGAGATCAACAGCAACGAGAGAAGCTGAGGGCATTATACCTTCAGAATATCCATCATCCGTGCTGTCTCTCATTCACACCTATCTGTTCTTTATCTCTTACAATGAACAGCACCGAGAGAAGCTGTGGTAGACACACCCACAGTATATCCATTATTCGGGCTGTCTCTGGCACAAGTCGTTACTTGATTCCACTCACATGCAGCAAGAGAAAACCTGTGTATCACGCACCAGTATCACACAGCAAAATAATCTTGCTTCTCTGTGCTTACCCATATCATGTGTACTACTGGTAGTCTGATCTTATACAACCCCAATTACATAAACATTGGGCTATTTGATCCTATAATATGTGGTATAGCAATCAACCTTAGTGACCCTATTTCATAGGGAAAAGTATGAGTGAAGCCTTGTATTTGTAGACCTTCCTACTCTGCATACCCCATGTGGCATATTATTGGAACTATACTAACCTCTTTCTCTCTTTCTCTCTCCTTTCTCATATATACCATGCACATGTGTAAGTATACTATTGCATAAAGGTTTTTTTATGGGTGTAGTTGTATGTATGTGTGCACACACATATCAGTCCACCCAGACTTTAGGACACGCCTCATAACAACATACAGGAGCACGTAATATGAGCTTTGTTAGTATCACCATCATACTTAGGTGCACACTTCATTGCTCCTAATATTCGTCCACTAGTACACTTTAAAAGAAAAAAAAGGGCCAACCCATTCACTGGCACCCACTCAAGCTTTGTAAGTACATCCACTGGGACATCCAAGTGTCCATTCTCAGATAACCATCACATCTCTATTGCTGCTAGTTTCCCAACTTACCTTCCTGCTTCCACCCCCTCCCTTCTGTTCATGTACCACTTCCACAAATGTACCTGGGATGCTCACTGAAGGAAGGAGCAAAAGAAGAACAGCCTGATGTGCACGTTACATACCACCAAAGAAAAGAATGATCAAATCAGTCAGAAAGCCACCAAAACCTGCTGATGACTACCACGTTATGGACAGAACAAGTCATTATTCTGTGCCTCATAACAGGACACAATAGATTACGCAATCACATGTATACAAAATTCAAGATTGGTGAATCAGCCATGTGCACATATGGATTGGTGTCACAGACAGCAGAGCACATACTCCAAGACTACCCGAAATATAACATACCTAGGCAAACCTTCTGGCCTAGAGAGACGACAGTGGAAGATAAACTCTATGGACCACTGTGTGAACTGAAAAAGACAGTTAAATTCATAAAAGAGACAACATTGCAGATATAGACATATTTCAAGCGAACGAAAGAAGAAGAATACTGGCTCAAACTAAAATTGACTAGTGAGCGGACACTGTGACATGTTTGTTAATTCCCACAATTCTACTGCAAACGAAATTGAGCTTTATTCGCAATTCTACTGCGAATAAAATTGAGCTTTATTCGTAATTCTATTGGAAATCTTTTTCATCATCTTTTTATTCTTCTCATCCCGCCGTCACGCCTCAATGTAGTTACCGGAGTGTGTATGTATTTGCTTGCTGTTAAAGGCTAGTCGTCACAACGTCTTGTATGTGCCTTAAATCTGTTGTGTATAGCTGCATTACTGTGTGTTATTTTATATTCATATATTGTTTACCTTTTCACAGCTTTACCGCAGTTCTACCAAATTTTACTCATATTTTCACCAGAAGAGAAGATAGAAATTTTACAGTGATATAAAAGTGGAATCTCTTCTTCTGCTTCTGCGTTCATCCTGAGTTTTTTTCGGATGTGACTGCGTTGTGCCTGTTTACAGCAGAGCTGCATTCTTGCAACGTTAGGCCAACACATCTGACTTCTGCTGGCATTTGTTGACCGGGTTAACCTTCCCGGGAAAAGTGGAATATGATCATCGAATAATAATGAAGGACCATCCATTTTGAAGATGGAAGTTCAGAATGCTCATAGCCAAATGAAAACTGGCAAGACCCAGGGTACAGATAACATCACAATAGAAAAGATCAATGCCTTAGAAGAATATGGAATAGACCAAGTCACCAGATTGCTGAAGCAATATATATGATACTGGAGATATACCTCCTGAATTATGTAATTTTATATTTATTGCAATCCCGAAGAAATCATGAGCCTTGGAATGTGGTCAACATCAAACAATTAGTATAATGAGCCACATCAGGAAGATTTTGCTGAGAATTATCATGCAAAGAGTTAGGAAGAAAATACAACCCAAAATAGGAGAAGAAAAATTTGGGTTTGTAGAAGGCGTACAGTAAATGCTGTGTATATACTGAGAACAGTAATTGAGCATTCTATAGAAGTAAACAAAGATCTATATCTTTGCTTGATTGACTACACAAAGGCTTTCGATAAAGTGAGACATGTCGACATGATAAGGATGCTTGAACATCTACAAATTGATGGAAAAGACTTGTAAAACACATATATTGGAAACAAGCTGCCATCAGAATTGATAATGATGTAGGTCAATATCAGCCTATTAAAAGAGGTGTGAGACAGGGATGTGTAATGTCTCCATATCTTTTTTTCCCTATAGCTATACAGTGAAAATATTTTTAGAAATATAGAAGATATGGAAGGAATCAACTTTGGGGAAGATACATCAATAACATTAGATATGCAGATAATACAGTCTTGATTGCAGACAATGAACAGGACCTGCAACATTTACTAGATGCAGTTATTGCACACAGTGAGCAGCTAGGGTTAGAATTGAATAGTAAGAAGACACAGATTATGATCGTCACTGCGAAGAAGGAAATACCACAATGTGATATATGAGTAAATGGGCATATTCTTAAGCAAGTTAATCGGTACAGTTATCTCGAAACAGTCATAACATCTTATGGGAGATGCCTTGAAGAGATTAGAACAAGAATTGCCATTGCGAAGGTAGCCTTTGCAAGATGAAAAACTTACTGACCAATAAAAAGATATCAATTGAAACGAGAAAAAGAGGGTTGGACTTTTGTATGGATGTGAAACTTGGACAATGAGCAGTCAAGCTGAAAATCATCTGATGGCTGTGACAATGTGGTTTCTGAGGAAAATGCAAAGAATACCATGGACAGACAGAAAAACCAATGAACAAGTCTTTCAAAAAACAAAGGGAGGCACTATTCGCAATGGAATTGCAAATATAAAAAAATTATATTCACAATGGAATTGCGAATATAAAAAAATTATATTCGCAATCGATTTGCGGGAAGTAACAAACATGTCACATCGTCTGCTTACTAGTCAATTTTAGTTTGGGCCATTAAGAAGTCTAAGAAGGTGGTTAATTTAAATAGGAATGTTCACTGTTGCGAGTTTAATTCTGCCGAATTCTCCGTATTTATTAATGAATCACTCTTCGTCTTACATCTTACTTCTGTTCGTTCTTTTGGCATCCCGTTTTATTTTTACATTACGTTAGTCCTGTTTAAATATCAAGAATAATTGTTCAGAACAGGTATCCCCAATACAAATAACGATCTCTACAAATAATTCTGTCCCCAGGCGAGTTCAAGAATTGTTAACTTTCGTTTCTGTACACTTACTGTTACCAGGCATCCATGCTTGTTTACGTTACCGTCCTACTATTTATGTCCTGATAATATCGCAGCAGTGATGATTCTCTTAATTTGACACTTTCTATGGCCTCCATTGCATCCTCTCTGAGTGACTCTGTTCTGGTCCAAGCTGACAGTAGTATGCTTCGCCTCAGAGAGACATGATTAGGCAATTCAAACACCAGCCTTTCGATTGACTGGCCTCATTAATTAATAAATAAACAAGGATAAGGAAATGCTACGCATATTATAAAGTGCAGGAAAACCCGGTATATCTGAAGCAAGTGGAAAAGAGAGAGGAGAAAGATAGATAACGAAGACAGTGTGAGAGTCAGAGATATGAGAAAGATGTATTGAAAGACATTAAAGAGTGGTAAAGACAAGAAAGGGAGAGGTGGGAGATCGAGACTTAGAGAGAGAGAGAGAGAGAGAGAGAGAGAGAGAGAGAGAGAGAGAGAGAGAGAGAGAGAGAGAGAGAGAGAGAGAGAGAGAGAGAGAGAGAGAGAGAGAGAACTCGTGTTCGGGTGGCTAAGCTCCTTTCCCAAGATAACAAAAGTAGAGGACAGATAAGAACAGAAAGACAAGTGTGCAGGTTCCTGCGGAGCAAGATAAACAACACCTAATACACAAAATCTGTAGAAAACATACGCCTAAAGCGAAATCATCAGACAAGCATTGGTGTCACCTAACTCCTGAAAAGGAAAAAAACAAACAAAAAACGTCACCTCCCGATTTGGGAATTGAACCCGGAGCTCCCGTGCACCAGGCGGAAACACTAACCACCATGCTACTGAGGACACGTTAACGGATCAACAAAATATTGTAATGTGGACACACGCATAGGAATAATCACGTGACCTACTTCGATTGCGAATATATCGCAATTCCATTGCAAATATAATTTTTTTATTTTCGCAATTCCATTGCGAAGTCACTTCGAAAAACAAATGAAGATCGTAAACTGATTAGTGTCATTACTTAGACGTAGGCAGTCAAAATAATTGTTGGCATGTTATGAGAAGAAATGATTTGAGAACTTGGTGACAACTGGCATAATCGGGGTGAAGAGATCAAGGGAAGATCAAGAAGTAAATACCTGGATGTCTAGGCCACGTGGCATGGTTGAGACAGAAACATGGAGCTAATCCACGACTTTGGTGATAGAGTAAGATGGCAAAAACATGACCACCCACGCTTATTATCAGGATGACACATGATGGATGGATGGATAAAAGTGGATGAAGAGTTCAATTATTACTAATTTTAAAATCAGTTTGGCTATGGCTATAGCTATAGTAATTAGTATATTATAGCAACAATCTGTACAAGTGTAAAAACATACCTAAATACTTGAAAATACACAGCAATGATAGTTAGTTATCAACGACAGGCCTTCAGAGTACATGTGCTTGAAACTAGTAGTAGTATTAGTAGTAGTAGTAGTTAATACTAGTAGTAGTTTTCTCTCTAGTAGTAGTAGTAGGCATGGCTTACAATAGTGGCCTATTTATTGCCCACCAAAACCCGCGATTTTTGGAATTTAAGAAAAAATGTGACCAAATTAGAACTTGGGTCGAATATCGGGAGCAAGCAACGTGGCCGCCGGGTCACGTGATCTCGACTGTGAATGTCCGATCGCGACATCGAATCAGAGTGGCTACGAGAAAGCGATGACAAGTTACTGAGCGTAAATCTTGCCAAGACATCAACAGCAGTAAAATGCTGGTTGTTGACACTGATATCCTGTAAATAAGATACGAAAAAAAAATATAATGCTGACTATAACAAATCCCCCCCCCCCCCCCCACGATCGGTTAAATAAATTTGTTGCGTATCCCTTACGGGACGTTGCAGTCAACACCAGCATTTTCAGCTGCTGTTGATGTACTAGACAAGTGTTACGTTCAGTAGTTTGCCATCGCTTTCTGAACGACAGGCCCCTATACTTATAGTTAGTATAAGTTATACCTTTTCCGAAAAAACCAGCACCGCAAGCAAGTAATTAAATTTTAAACAAAGATATAATAGACTATAGTGGATGGAGAATTCAATTATTAGTACTAATATAACATTTAATAACAATAATGCGCGAACTTACCTCAGTACTTAAAAATGCACACACAGTAATGATAGTCACCAACGAATAGCCAGGCCTGTCTGTTTACTATATTTATATAGTCAGTCAAAATCTCACTGTTTTCGGAATTTAAAAGAAATGACCACTGTCGGAATCTGACCAAATTTCGGAAACGAGCCGACAATGGTTGCCGGGTCACGTGATCTTGACCGCGAATTCCCGATCGAAATGGCTACCATAAATGTTGTAACTCTTCAAATGTATGTGACAATTAACGGAAAATTAACAGATGCATTAAAAATGCAAATTTTAATAAAGAAACAGGAGTTTACAAAAAAAAAAAAAATTAGCTTACCGTATGCTTAAAAAATTGAAATAACTTCTGTGAAACGTATCTGGCCAGCAGACTGACCACGGCTGTAATTGTTGCAAAAATTGTTTCCGCCGGTGATTGAGCGGGTTTTTTCCTATACATCCAATCAGGATGGGTACGCTTTTGGACAAGGCCGACGGAAAACTTTTTGCGCACGATCGACTCCCTAGTTCTCATTGCTACACAGCTGGTGTCTCTCGTGCAGCCCAAATGATGCGCATGGCTTCGTTTTGTACTTTTTCAAGTCTTCCAATCTGTGTAGGGCTGACAGTGAGGCTGCGTGAAAGCACCAGTCCTTGGAACAGAAGTATTAGCGATCTTTGCTCGATATTGGCAGTCGCCATGACTCTCATTGCTGACAAACCTTTTCGAGCTTTCGTTATGACATAATCGACATGATCTCTGAAGGACAGGCTACGATCAAGCCTCACGCCAAGATATGTCATTGACTGGGTTCTACTCAAAATGCTCCCATCCATTCTTACTGCCGGCAGGTTTGTGTTCACAATATGGTTGTTTAGGGAGAACAATGTAACCGGCCGGCATCAGCACACCATGAGGAAATTCGATCTAGTTCGTCCTGCATATCATTGGCAACCGCCTGTCTATCTCTACCCTATCGATACACGAGAATGTCGGCAGAAAATGACAGAGTCCTACCCCTCCCGTCCAACTGTTGTTCAGTGATCGGCACCGTATAGGCGTTGAATAGTACTGGTGACAGTGGTGAACCCTGCGGCAATCCTGGACGTATCGTTATCGGCTCAGAAGACCAACTCCCGCATCTTAGCACCACCTTCCTTTGGAGCAGAACTGCAGCTATCCATCGTATAAGGTGAGGGTGCACTTTCAGTCTGAGGAGGATTTGCATCAAGTGCTCGAAGGATACTCTGTTGTATGCGTCCTCTAAGTCTATGGCGGCCGCATATGTCTCTTCTCTGACCTGAAATCCTTCGTAGACATCTTGAGCAAAGACCGCCGCATTCAGCCATGACTCTTTGTTGCGTCTATATCCTCCAAGTGTGGGCGGGAAGCAGCCGAGTTGTTCCAAGTCACAAGCAAGTCTGTGTGCTACAATTTTCTCCAGTAGCTTGCCAGCAGTGTTCTGCATCGTAATGATTCTGTAGCCGCTTATCTTGGAATGGTCTTTGTTCGGTTTTGGCAGCAAGAAACGCATGCAACTGAAAATGCTACACGCCGCACATTCGCACTTGAACAGAAGAACAAGTCACCTGAACTGTTCAAGCTACCAGATACGGGGGAAAATGCCACGTGGCAAGACTATCGACAAAAGACACGTGCATCCAAGATGTGCAGCGTGGGAGCCGACAAGAAGGCGAGTGGAGAAAAGCTACCTGCGAACTGCAGTAAACAACAAGAACCTCAAGCAACCTCTAAAGAAGCTACCACTAGGAAGGACGACGACAACCCACCACAAACAAGAGCCAAACCTACTGAGAAGCAGAGAGAGGAGAAAGACACCAGAGTCGGAAACACCGACTCACCGACAATCAAGTGGGCTGTCACGTGTATCCAAGCGGAGCTGACAGATGAACAAATCCTGAAGCAGCTACAAGAAGAGAATTTCTAGATCCGATTCTTGAAGGCGGAGCGGCTCCTCACCTACTCCAAGACTCGTACAACCTTAGCGGTGGTGACAACACAGGACAGCGAGATGTTGATCACAATATCAATCAAAGAGAAAATGCAACAGCCAGAGAGATTCATTCCAAGAGTCACTCAATGTTCAAGATGCCAGAGGGCCGGCCACAGCAGAGCAACATGTCGCAGTAAGACAGAAATCTGTCGATACTGCGAAGATCACCACGCATTCAAGGAGTGTCCGCTGGCCAAGCTGGACACGGACTTCCGAGGACCCAACAACAAGAGAAAGTGCCCCAACTGCCTTGGCAAACATGGAGCAAGATATTTGGGCTGTCCGTACCTCCAAGGGCACAAAGACGTCTTAAGGATCGCCATTACCACAAAGACACCATATAAGGAAGCAATGCGGAAGTGCGAGATAGTCACGTGCATCTCGCTGCACTCGATGCTCAGCTGCACGGCCAGATCGATGAGCTAAAGAAACAAATCGAGGAGCTACTTCAAACACCAGCACCAACCAGCGACAATGAAAAACTGCTTGCTGAAATAAAGGAGATCCAACAAAACATCAAACAAGAGATGGTACAGACGAATGGTACAGATAGTACACATAACAAAAGATGGTACAGAAGAATGAAGAGATCCTACAAGAAATCAAAGCAGAGAGAGAAATACTAAGAACTGAAAGGGAGCTAACCCAAAACAAACCAACAGAAGCCACGGGAAAGACAACAGAGAAGCGGCAAGATGAAACCCAACAAAAGACCGAGCCGGAACAGCAAGCAAAAGCCAGCAACCCAACCACGACGCCCAAGAAACTCAAAGGGAAGCCAATATCCCGCCAGACATCCGAAGAAAGCCAAGATGAGTACCACGACGACGGCATGGAAGACAACTCGTCACCCCGAGCATATACCTGGGAGGATGTCGCAGAAATAGACAGAACATTTGAACTCAAGAAAAACGGAACTCGCGGGGAGCGCAAAAGAGGAACTCAGACGCAAGGAATTCATAAGGCGCAAGGAAGAAAAAGAAAACAAGAAATTCAAGGGGAAACCAAGGCACCGCCAGACCCCTGTAAAATATCCAGCTATGTACTATGATGAACACGATGAGCCATACTATATAGAAGGTGGAGAGATCAACCCAGGGCTGACCACGGGGGAAGAAATCGAAAGGCAACAGAAACTCAAACTCAAAAGAGAACAAAGGCGCAATGAAGAAAATGAAAACATCGAAAAGCTTCTACAGGCAATACACAAAAAAGGAGGCAAAAAGACCAAATAAACAGTCCTTATAAGGACTACAACCAGTCAACCAAGACATCCCAGGAGCCAACACTGACAATAGAAACCACCAAAAGAGACGGACTCAAAGGAAACCTTGCCAGCCAACCAATCCCCCAGCTGACGTCACAGACACAAACACTTATGTAACCAGTCCGAGTTAGGACTCACTCGTAAGAGCGCACAAGACAAAATCAGGGTAAATACCCCACAAAAACCATGAATCTCAACTCTTAACCACGGCTGAAGGAAGCTGGTTGAACGAGACCGAATTTGGAATTTTTGTTTACGAATCAAGTCAAGTCAAAATGCTCAAGTCAAAATCTGTACTAGAAGTAGTCGGATGACTCACCACATCCATTACACAGTGTACCACCTTGATGGCATATGACTTTGGCATACTTCTGTGGATTTTTTATTTGATGATACTCAGTAGACCAATCAGCCTTCCTGGCCCTGTTATAGTGGACAAAGTTAAGCAGCAAACCTCATGTCACCTCTACTCCACATGACCCGACATACGGATGACTGGCTGCCACCTCATGTGTGCCAGAGACAGTTGTATCTTTCACTATCCCCCACTCCCCATTATAAAACAGTAGACGTACCCTCTTTATGGTGCTTTTAATTAGCATACTTTTGTGGGCCCTTGATCCGATGATACGCCGTGTACGAATCAGCCTCTTCCTGGAAGGTTAACCGGGTCAACAAATGCCCGCATTTCGGATGTGTCGGCTTAAAGACGCAGGAACGCAGCTGTGCTGTAAACAGGCACAACGTAATCACGTCCGGGGAAAAAGAAAAAAAAAAACTCAGGATGAACGAAGAAGATGAAGAAGAAGAAGAGGAAGAATCAGCCTCTCTGTCCCTACGGTATAGTGGACAGTGTGAGCAAAGCTGCTTGTGCTATGTCGCCTCCACAACACTTCACCCGCGGGTACATTGGAACTGCTACTCCCCTTCCTCACCCATTCTATATCATATATATCTAGCATATATCAATCAATCAATCAGGTGCCGTCTCCGCAATAAAGGTTGGCTGCAATGGATCTCGAACACTGTCTGTCTCTCGCCTTGACTGTACATTCTGTCAAGCTGATGTTCGTCCATCTCTTGATGTTATCCTCCCACTTGTATCGTTGTCTACCTCTTGCCCTCAGCCATGCCTTCCAGTATGGTTTTTATAAGAGAATCATGTCTTTCAACGTGGCCAAAATATTTCACTTGTCTCCTCTTTATTTCTTTCATCAACTCTCTCTTCATTCTCATTTTTTCTAGGACCTCTGCATTTGATTGTCTTTGTTTCCATGAAATACGACTTATTCGTCTGTATATCCACATCTCCAGGACTTCTATGCGACTTTCTAGTTGCCTGTTCAATGTCTCGGATTCCGCGCCATATAGTAGTGTTGAATATAGTAACATTTGACAATTCTCATTTTTAATGCGTTATTAATCTCTCTAGATGTTAATACTGATTTCATGTCGTTGAAAACATTTTTGGCCACTCCTATTCTCTTTTTGATTTATATTACACTTCTGCCATCATCTGTTATTATATGTCCAAGATAAGAGAATCTTGCTACTTGTTCCAGTATATGCCCGTTTACTGTGATGTTCATTGATGACCTTTCCTTTTCACTGCTAATTATCATAGTTTTTGTTTTTTGGATGTTAATATATAAGTCTCATTCTGCACTGTGCCTGTTTACTTCTTCCACTAGGTCTTGCAACTCTTGCTCACTTTCTGCTAGTGACATGGTATCGTCAGCACATCTAAGATTGTTTATGATTCTTCCATTGATGTTAAGTCCGGGCATTTCAACTTTATATAGAGAATATTTAAAAATGGGGTTTCTACTTATGAAATCATCACAGTTGGATACAGCTTGACAAGACGAATCCAACGGTATCTCAGCGAATAGTATTAGTTAATTCTAAGCGGAGTTATGAATATTTTTGTGTCGGGATCTACCATCAGGAAATGTAAAGGGATCTGAAGAAATTGGGGTGTTTTTATCGCAGCTCAATAAATTGGAAGCTGAGAAATTCTGCCTTCTATTACTGTGGCTTGTTTATTTTTAAACGGACAACATAGTACCATATACCATTGCGTCCGGGGTGGCAAGGCCTAACTTGGCATACTATTTTTCGATAGGATGTGCCGAGACCTAATTATAATTAAAAATGGTCGCCAGTTGTTTACTATTCATCAAAAGTCTGTCGCATTGCTGTCGAATCTGGCAAGATGTATATTTTATTGTGCGTTTTGGTAAAAGGAAAATAAAGGTCACATTCCTCTTTCAAAAGGATGTCGAGAGGATCGACTTCATTGCATTTTGTTTTACCCCACATGGCTCGATCTCTTTTCGCAGGGCGGCTTGTCGAAAGCATCATACAAAGCACGAGCCTCCAAGTCTCCAAGAAAAATGCACTTGACTTTTAAGAATTTTCGATAGAATGTACGGTGACCTAATTAACAGTTAAAAATAGCTGCCCATTTATATTAATTAAATATTAAATGTCACGTGAAATGTTCGTCGTTAATGAAAGAACAATTCATGAAAATGTACTCACGTTGTCTGAATGTACCCACTGCAATGCGACAGCTTTCTTTTGCTGATTAAATATCATGCATTAATGAATGTAAATAAGTTTGTAACTGCTGCATAAATTTAGCAGCCACTTTCGCTAATAATTGATTTCTACTTCTCCTCTATAATTACACTGTTCTGTATCTAAAAGTGAGCAATTAATAATTAAATACTAACTTTTTTTTAAAACCACAACTTATTTCACAGTATTTTATTTAAATTTAAATAATTAAGTACTGCTGCGCTGCTAAGAAAAAAGGTATTCCATACACTACTTACAGTTTACAGACAGGTCTGAAAACTGGCTTTCAAAATTATTTTCAGTCATATCAAATGCTGAAGAATGATACAAGTACAAAGATAAATTACTGCTACAACTGAAACTTGTATTCTGTTTAATTTTAGTAGCTAATTTAAATTGCCAGTTCTAAGATATATATATATATATATATATATATATATATATATATATATATATATATATATATATATATATATATATATATATATATATATATATATATATATATAAGACAATGTTTGTTTGTTTGTCATATATGCGTTCCCGAACGGTCCATCCGATTGAGATGACATTTTGTACAGATGTTGTTCTCACTCCCGCGGATCCAACTGAAATTGTTAGTTTAAAATCATTTTTTTTTAATATTTACACGAAAGAAAAAGGCATTACGAGCTTCAGAAACAGATGGGGAACGGGAACGAGAGCATCAGAAACAGATGAGCAACGGGAACGGGAGCATCAGAAACAAACGAGCAACGGGAACGGGAATGGGAGCAGGGGCCAAACGCGTACTCTGCGCGCTTAGAGAAATGTATTTGAATGTATAATGACTACTTATATGAATTAAATGAGACGCTCCCAGCCAGATGCCTGGCGACGACGGACCGGGTCAGCTAGTTATAAATAAATGTAGGTCCACAACAGTAGGTAGTATAATCAGGGCACCACCATTTTGAATTTTCAGTTACGATTGGGCTGCCTCTTTTTCATGGCTGTGCTGAATATTTTCTCCCGAACACAATTAAATAAGATTAAGGAAACTCTTCAAGTATATGTAAAATTTAACGTAGAATTTTAAAATGCAGTACACAGTAGCAAGAGACAAAAAGAAATATGAGTTAAAAACAAAATTAGCTTACCGAAAATCATTAAAAAATTAATAACTTTAAGAGAAGAAAGTTCTATGTGGCAATCGCTTACACCTAGCAGACAGACCACAATAGTATTTATTAGAGTATTTTCCTCCGATCTGTGACGTGTGGTTTTCGAATACATTAAATCAGAAGCAAGCATGGGTACGACGTACGCCATGGTTACCGGAAGTTGCAAGAAATTTTCTGCCTAAACAAGTAATACCATTCCCAATACACCCCCACCCCCACATTCAAAGAGGGCGACAACTGACATTGCTAATATATGCCTCCATCAGTCACCGTTCCTGATCTACTATAACTGTAGCATAATGTAATCAATCCCTCCAGTTCGCGGCATAAACATGGAATCAGATAATCACATGTACCACCTTGCACCAATTCGCACAATTCGATATGCAGTTGCCATATCTATTATTGAACGTGTCAACTCAGAATGAAACCAAAGCATCGTCCCTAGTCTAATAGACGATTGGTTAAGAGACTGATAGCATCTCGCAATGCATTGTGGGGTAGCTCAGCCCAGCTCAACGCGCATTTGGTGAAACATATTTCCGAGGAAAAGAAATATGTCTATCCAATGTGCATTTACTGTGCCCCCTCGATGATCTCTGGTAACAATATTCTTCTGGGCTTTATAAAAAGGGAATGGTCAAGGTAACCCATCGTGTCCGTGATATTTGTGTGCTTTGTAAAGTTCCTACGTCAAGAAATACTCTCTCCATTTTAAGAGACCACCTACAGACTCTGTTACAGCCATGTCGTCATTTTGCAATGCTTCGTTTCATGCCTACTGAAATATTAATCCAGTCTATGATTCTAGAAGCCATTCAGACCTGCATTTCATGCACTGCATCTTTATGCTGTAAGAAGTAATATTGTCTAGGCATGTCATGCTTTTTTTCTATATGCAAACTGCTAGCCTCTTCTTCTGCTAGAGAACTAATTTATAAAGACAACCATTGCCTTTCTTGTGCTCTGAAAAATGCCTTGCTTCTAATATACAGTAATTTCTATAACACACAGAGAGTGAGAGAATGAAAGAATGATTATTTCTTCTCATCTTTTCTTCCTTGTAAGTGGAGTTGAGGGATGAAATTTATGTTGCATGACTGGCCGATCTTGCACTCAGGCCCAGCTTGAATTATTCCGCTGGTGATTTATATTTACGTTTAGTGTCTGCACTGTGTCTGATTAAAGACCACAACCATTCGTGACGAACCTGGTTTCAAGTTTATCTGTCCAGAATAGGGATTCAAACCCCTGTTCCCAGCCTAAGGTTGACTGCCAACTAAAGGAGGGACAATCTATGCATTCAGGCAAAGAAGAAGAAAACGAACTTTGGTGTGAGAATGAAGACCCTGTGTTCTGTCATTCTCATTTCTCTCTCTCTCTCTCTCTCTCTCTCTCTCTCTCTCTCTCTCTCTCTCTCTCTCTCTGTATATATATATATATATATATATATATATATATATATATATATATATATATATATATATATATACTAGCTGCCCAGCCCGGCTTCGCCCAGGCTCTGGCGGGATCTATGTATGTATGTTTGTATGTATGTATGTATGTATGTATGTATGTATGTATGTATGTATGTATGTATCTATTTATCTATCTATCTATCTATCTATCTATATGTCTATCTATCTATCTGTCTGTCTTTCTGCTTGACTGTCTGTCTGTCTGACTCGGCCCGGCTTCGCCCAGACACTGGCGGGGATCTATCTATCTATCTGTCTGTCTGTCTGTCTGACCCGGCCCGGCTTCCCTCAGCCCCTCGCGGGGATCTATCTATCTGTCTGTCTGTCTGTCTGCTTGTCTGTCTGTCTGACCCGGCCCGGCTTCGCCCAGCCCCTGGCGGTCTAAAATAAATCCATTATTTGTAATGAACACTGGTTTTAAAAACATAAAAAGATGTGTTAGAAAATTTTCACTATTTAAATAGATGCATTACTTTCATGATAATTATGAAAATGCCTTAAAGATTGTATCATTATTTATTATAACTCATATGCCTGTAAATAACTATAGACAAAGAGTTTATAAATCTTTGGGGGAGAAAAAAACCCGCATTTTAACAGTATTTTAACAGGCGTGCTGCGTGTAAGGTATGCATAAAGTATGAACAACACACACAAAATTAACTTAAGAATGTCCTTCCAGACACCATGTGCTCTCTTTCACTAAAATAGAAAATTAGATTTTTAACTAACTATTGCATTTCATCTGAATCTGATATAAAGGGCACACACACACACACAAACAAATATTGTCTACATATATAGTAGAGGATATTGAAATATGGTACATGGCCAAAAGAAAAAGGGCAACCTGAAACTACTAAACGTAAATGCTGGGTACTTCAAAGGATAGGCTTCTTCTTTTTTTAGACAAAAAAAAAATACCTGCATTTTAACAGGCGTGCTGCGTGTAAGGTATGCATAAGGTATGCACACCCACAACATTGAATGAAAAATGTGATGTTGACGCACACGCGGCCAACTTTTTTTTTAAACAAAAACAAAATCGAGAATATACCCATTTAATTGTGTACTTACCTTCTCTCTGCCAAGATAATGCTTGTTCAAAAACAAATGCTTCGATTACTTCAAATGCTCCACTCCGAAAAAAGTACAGAAATAAAATTGTGACGTATCTAAAATAAATCCATTATTTTTAATGAACACTGGTTTTAAAAACATAAAAAGATGTGTTAGAAAATTTTCACTATTTAAATAGATGCATTACTTTTATGATAATTATTATGAAAATGCCTTAAAGATTATATCACTATATATTATAACTCATATGCCTGTAAATAACTAGAGAAAAGAGTTTATAAATCTGTGAAAACAATGCAAAAATCTATACATAAAATAATAGTGATGTTATTAAAAGTTATGACCCTTGAAATAACTTTTCTTATGTTAAGTCCCCTTGAATATAGCTGCCCAAATATTAGCTGCCCGGCCCGACTTCGCCCAGGCTCTGGCGGGGATCTATCTATGTATCTATGTATCTATCTATCTATCTATCTATGTGGAGCATCTCACTCTAATTCATCGTCAATCAACTCATTTAAACTCAGGGGACGTAACTTAAGATATAACAATTATACTAAAAGTTATATCCCTTTTTGTCATATATTATTATATTTTCTTATGTTCAGTCATGTAATTACAAAATTAAATTTTAGAAAGGTAATAGCTGATAGCTGATAGATAAAACTATCACAGTTGGTTGCACAGGAATGAATGGAAAACGTGTAGAAAATTTCATCTCAATCGGTTGGACCGTTCGCGAACGAATGAAGGACGGACATATATACATACATACATACACACAAAGATTTATATATATATGTGTGTGTGTGTGTGTGTGTGTGTGTGTGTGTGTGTGTGTGTGTGTGTTGTCCATGAATGAGAATCAGTGTGAGTTCCCTTTTGGTGAATGCTTCACCTGAAATCTTATTTTAATTCACAAACATGAACCTTATTATCTCAGCTGTGAGATAGTCATTTATATGATTATTAACTCATTAAAACTACTAAACATTATGGGAAACATACGTTCAGATTATAACACCCCAGTTAAGAAGGGTAGGTGAGTTGATGATGATTGAGAGCGAAGTAATGGCACTCAGGAATCTAACCTGACCTGTAACAGGCAACTAACAATCTTGCAGTGCCCTGATTTGGAATAATGAGATATTAACATTAATGATCATGCCATCGAGGAGTGGCTGGCCGAGTGGCTAGAACGTTGGACTCTCCTTCGGGCGACCCGGGTTCGATCCCTCGGTAAGGTGTGGGATTTTTGTTCTGTCAAGGTCAAAAGGAAAACCCTAACGTGCAAAGTTTGCGGCGACTGCACTAGCCAGGCGGCCTTAATTCCTCAGGCTCAAAGACCCCTCTGCCATACAATGCAAGTTACTATATTGGCAGTAAATGACAGTTTGACAGAGCATGCTATCATCGCTGTCATCCTGTTATCATTAATGCCTATGTCCTAGCTTTGGTGACTTTGTCTGCTCAACTATTTCCCTGTCAGACTTCTGATGCCTTGTCTGTTCCTCTCATGTCTATATCTCTTGTGAGATCTCTAGCACATTCAGATCACTATTATCAACAGCGACCAGAAGATAATAACAATGCAGATATATGCTGTATCCATCAGCTGTCAGAGTTGATCCTGCAACAAAGGAAAGACACGGGGAAATAGATCTCACCTTTAGGTACTGCCTTATTCTTCCACTTGTTCATCCTTCTTTCTATCTTGAGTCCCCTTTTCATTCTTGTCTACTTCCCCATGACATTAAGTTTTAACAACATATCAATGGGTGAATTGTGTTTATGTTACTAGAGAGGAGATGATGTTCATGGACGATTCCAGTATGAAATAAGCAAATGATTTGTCTGGGATGAATATGGAAAAGCTCAGCTTTTTCTCAGAGCATTGGATCAGTCGCCACAATGTCTTGTCCTGGAGTCAATCTGAAATACTCCTGAATGGAAACTCATTCTAGTGGGATCTGCCCAATTCATCATCCTCATCAATCACAAGCTGCGAATCAAGTTACTCAGAACACTCAAACCAAATCTCAAAATACATTTTATTCCATCTACATGGAAGAAGAACTTTTGTTATCTTGACATTCTCTTCAGAAAATCTATGAACTGAATACCCACTCAGTTGGATCTCAGCTTTATATTGTTTCACGGGAACGTTATTCAATATATTGGCGAAAAGCTGGCAGGAGAAAATAGAGTCTTTGAACTTTGAAAGAGACGCAAGGAAATTGTGGAATCTAATAAAACAACTTAACGATGGGAGAAACTCAAAAATTGCACTACATAAAGACGGAAACATCTTAACAGGAAAGCAAGCAGCTGACCATTTTGCGGACTCATTCGCACAAGATAACAATATCAAAATTATTCCAGAGAAACAACAAGAGATTCAAGAGAAACAGCAGCATACAGTACAGAAGGAAATAGTACATGAGGTCTTGGAGGCACCCATCACAATCAGCGAACTGGAGATAGCCATATCAACACTGAAAATGAGGAAGTCACCAGGAGCTGATGGTATCTCCAATGAAATGATCAGGAACCTAGGAACAGGGGCCAAAGCAAAGCTGTTGCAGACCTTCAATAATAGCTGGATCCTAGGCAGTGTTCCACAAGCCTGGAGAGAAGCAATCATGATACCCCTCCTAAAATCAGGGAAAAATAGTTCCATTGCCTCGAGCAACAGACCAATTAGCCTCACCAGCTGTCTCTGCAAAACAATGGAGCGCATCATCAATCACAGACTGCAGTGGTACATTGAAAGTGAAAACATCCTTGTGCCACAGCAAGCTGGCTTTAGTGCTACTCTAGGGAAGATCAGACAACCTACCTCTCTCAAGAAATTGAGGATGCATTCCAAGAGAAAAAGCTGGTGCTTGCTGCATGGATAGATCTGAAGAAAGCCTCTGACAAAGTCTGGAAAGAAGGTCTGATGAAGAAACTGAGAAACCGTAAAGTAAATGGTAGAATGTACAAGTGGGTGAAAGCATACTTGCACAATAGAAGAGCCCGAGTCCAGATAGACGGACTCAAGAGCACGAAAGTACTACTGCGCCACGGTGTCCCCCAGGGCGGAGTCTTGTCCCCCGCACTTTTTCTAATCTTCATCAATGATCTTGTTGGTAATCTACCACATAGAATTAAAGCGGCAATGTACGCCGAACAGAACAGTGTACTGCGCAGAACAGCCACTCTCAGCTTCCTTGATGAAGAATACCCACAGGACCTCTGGATACCAGTCTACACAGATGAGTCAGCACAAAATGCTGTTCGAAATGGAGCAGCGGGAGTGTACATAGAATACCCAAATAATATTAGGTACACGGCCAGAGTACCAACAGGAAAGTACTGGCATAACTATGATGCAACATAGGACATTGAGGCAATCAAGATAGCGACAGAGAAATTGCTAAATACCAACCATGGTACACAACCTGTGGTACTATTGACAGATGCAAAATCAGTGCTTGGGTCGCTCCTGTCTGGGAAATTGCCAGTACTAAGGACACTACTTTCTGAACTTAGCAGTCAGCATAAGGTTACCATACAGTGGATACCATCCCACTATGGAGTCCCCGGAAACGAGCGAGCTGATCGATTAGCTAGGGAAGGAGCAAAAGAAGAACAGCTTGATGTGCACGTTACATACCACCAAAAGAAAAGAATGATCAAATCAGTTAGAAAGGCACCAAAACCTGCTCAAGACGACTACAACGTTATAGATAGACTAGAACAAGTCATTATTCTGCGCCTCAGAACAGAACACAATAGATTAGGCAACCCCATGTATACAAACTTCAAGATTGGTGAATCAGCTATGTGCACATGTGGATTGGCATCACAGACAGCAGAGCACATACTTCAAGACTGCCCAAATTACATGTCTAGACAAACCTTCTGACCTAAAGAGAGACGATAGTGGAAGATAAACTCTATGGACCGCTGAGTGAACTAAAAAAAGGACAGTTAAATTCATACAAGAGACATCATTGCAGTTATAGACATATTTCAAGTGAACGAAAGAAGAAGAACTTTGTCACTTATTTATTCTCTAATGTTTGTTTCCATATAGTCCTATTGTAGCATTTAGTTAACTTAGTCACTTATGTATTCTGTGGTGTTTGTTTCCATGTTGTCCTATTGTAGTACTTGGTTAACGTTGTCACTTATTTACTCTCTGACGTTTGTTTCTATTTAGTCATATTGTAGTATTTGGTTAACTTACTTACTTATTCTCTAGATTGGTGAATGTGAACAGTACATTCTTGTTTATTTGTCCGAGATTTGTTTGTTGTTTTGGATGAAAGAGTAAATTGATGTACCTGCTCGTACAGTAAAATATTGTATCTGCCCAGATTTGGGCGAATGTGAACAGTAAATTAATGTGCTGAATGTGAACATTAAAATGTATCTACCCGGATGGGGGTGAATGTGAAAAGAAACATGTTTCAGCTAAGACAGGGGGACGCAGAGGTGTTTCCAAGGCACCAGGGCCGGGTTATATACTGGCCAAGACCTATTGACGCGTCCACGTCGAGCATCCTGGGCAACAGGTCCCTTCGGGGTCCTGGCTAAAGGCAATAGGATCGCCGATTCCTCCGAAGTCGGAGAGTGTCTGCCTGTATGGCGAGGAACCACCAGTCTGCACACCAATAAGCCAGACATGGGACAACGGATACTCACGCAAACCTCAGGTCCTGTATGGCATCACACTGATGTTGGACAACAGGATGTCTTCATCCGACATACAGGACTTCGCGTTGGAGCTCAAGCCAACGAACACAAGCAAGCAAGCAAGCTAAGACAGGGATGAATGTGAATTGTGAAATGTATCTGTGCAGATTTAGGAGAATGTAAATACTAAATCATTGTATTAGACCAGATTGTGATGAATGTAAACAGTAAATGTTCCATCAGCCAAGATTGGGGTGAATATAAACAGTAAAATGTTGCATCTGCTCAGATTGGGGTGAATGTAAACAGTAAAATGTTGCATCAGCTCAGATTGGGGGGGGGGGGGGGGGGAGAATGTAAACAGTAAAATGTTGCATCAGCTCTAATTGAGGTGAATTTAAACAGTAAAATGTTGCATCAGCTCAGATTGGGGTGAATGTAAACAGTAAAATGTTGCATCAGCTCAGATTGGGGTGAATATAAGCTGTAAAACCTTGTGTCAATCCTGATTGGAGTGAATGTGTGAACAGTGCAGATTTAGGTGAACTTTCTACTTCTTCTTCTCTTTATTCATTTACCTCAGTGAAATGTTGGGGGGAGGGGGAAGAGAGAGAGAGAGAGAGAGAGAGAGAGAGAGAGAGAGAGAGAGAGAGAGAGAGAGAGAGAGAGAGAGAGAGAGAGAGAGAGAGAGAGAGAGAGAGAGAGAGAGATTTAAGAATCTTTCATGCAGTGAATGTGAATAGTGAACTGATGTTTCAGCCCAGGGTAGAGAAATGTCAACACCAAAACACTGGAAATTTATAAGAAATAAACAAACATAAATAATTCCAATCCATTTTAATGCATGTGAACACCATCAATGGTGAATGATAACAGCATGTTTTATCAGCAGACAGACATACAGCGTGGGAAATCATTATTTAACACATTTCTGTCACAGCCCTTTGATATGAACAAAGTGTAGGATTTATACAATATTGCATCAGTTTTTGACCATGTATATATTTAAAAAAAAACCTTAATTGCATGTCCTTTACAGGACGCTGCAGTGAATCCCAGCATATCTTACTAGGCAAGTTTACATCCAGTAGTTTGCCATTACTTTCTGAATGACAGACGCTGATAAAATTGTATGAAAAGGAGGTCTGCTTCCAAATGGCATGTAGTTGTTTTTCAAACGTGGTATGCAGGACCTTCACCACAACACTGATATATAAACATCGCCATATAACTGAGTTAATATAGCTTCATTTGTCTGCTATTAGTCTTTCCTCTTCAACCCTGGGGTGAAAAGACACCCTACAGTTTTGATGACGTTTTGCTCTTCTGTCAGGCAATGGAGGTGGTGTCTTAAACTTAAGTCTTTCCTCTTCTGCCTGGGAATGTTGAGACATCTAATAATATTATTTGGTTAGGAGTCAAAAGTTATTAAACAGCCTGCCATTCTTGGGCTTCATCATTTGCTTAACAAGTGCTGTTTTACCAAGATCTCTGGAGTTGCTACAGGGTTTGTATTCTGTGAAACATTTTCAGTATACAGAAGTATGGGCACTTTACATTCATGTTTACGTTTTACTCTCCTAACTGGCATTGTACAGGTATTTTATATTCTTGTTGACTATTTGCTCTTTTAACGTACAGGAACATTAAACTTGTTTAGTCTTTCCTCTTCTACCCGGGAATGTAGAAATAAAAAGATAAAAGTAAAAACCACCTCTTTCACACCTTGAGACATATTGGGCCTGGAGCAAGTACAAGAATCCTTTAACATGACTTGAAGCACATTGGCTATGTGGTGCTGCCCTGAGAGGTTTATAGACTAAAAGGCACCGGATGGGTGATGTCACAGATATCACTCTGACCGCCTTTACTTTCCTGGTCACTTTCTGGTACCCATTTGAGAATATGTCGACCTGGGAGCAGTGTAAAAATTGTAAAGAGATTGATCTTGCTTTAGCAGAATTTTAACCAGTAGAAAAAGTTAGCCATGAAAGAATACTTACTCTTAATCTTGTATATGTATGTGGAACTCTAAGAAAAACCCCCACATTCATTTCACAAGGGTAAGTTTATGGGCAATCACAAAGCTAGAATTATGGTGTAGTGATATGTCATCTTAATACCAGACTTCATACCGGTATATACAAAATGTTGGTGAAATCAATCTGCCGGACACATAATTTTGGTGAAAACAATCTGCCGGACACATAATTTTAGTGGAAACAATCTGCCAGACACATAATTTTAGTGGAAACAATCTGCCAGTCACATAATTTTGGTGGAAACAATCTGCCCGACACAGAATGTTGGTGGAAACAATCTGCCTGACACAGACTGTTGGTGAAAATTATCTGAGTCTTCTTTTGGACTGAATAACCCTAGACACATAATGTTGACGAAAACTAGGCACAGAATGTTTGTGAAAACTAGGTACAGAATGTTTGTGAAAACAATCATCTCCCTCAGCTATCATTGTCTGCTAGTGTAGTGTGTCTGTTCCCACACGGGCCATGAACAGGATGGTGTATCTGTGGTCTTCACTGGCCTTCCACAGTGCATCTTCTGCAGGTCAGATTCTCTGCCAAATTACAGGCAGACGTGAAAACAGTCTTACTGTCAGAGCACTGGAAGGTATTATGCCCAGATTCACAATGAAATACATCACGAATGAATTAACTGCATAACATACTGTTTAGTATATAACATATACAGTTGCACATTTACAAGAAGACCAAGGAACAGATTACACACGCATGTAAGTTGCACAAACAGCATGCTCCATGGCAAAGGGGTTATGGACGCAGTCAGTAATCTCACATTCGAAACACAAGCGTGGGTGATTTGGCAACAGACCACCTTACATTGGTTTTTTTATTAAATGGTATGAGTGCCGACCATTCAGAAAGCTATGGCAAACTGCTGAACGTAAACTTGCCCAGGATTCAAGAACAGCCAAAAGATGCTGGAGTTGACTGCTACGTCCTGTAAAGGATATGCAACTAAGTTGCACAAAGCAATCATAAGACACCTCCTAGATCATGCGTAGGTAAGTTGCACAGAAAAAAATCATGCGCCTGTTTAATATGGCAAAACACATACACAAATGGACTTCATCCTTTGTAAATTGAAGCAAAGTCAGATGACCAAGTACCTGTATACATACATTGCTAAATCACATCACCGAGTAAATTAACCTTGTCGTCCAACTGAATTTGGAATGGAATCCTCGCTTGAATCCAGAGCTAGGTTTTGTAAGTTATTTTGTACTTGCTGCTGAATTTCTTGCAAGTAGGATTCCATATCCTCTTCCTGAGATGTATTTTCTTCTCGCAGATCTTTAACCATAGACTTTACCTTCAATAATGTGTCATGGATTTTAAGAATATTTTGTGACATTCTGACATCTATGGATTTGTCCACAGCTTCATCTTTCTGGTTGTCAGGAATGGGACTGTTCTCTTCCAGAGATGTGTTGGCCATAACTGGACTGGCGACACCTGACAAAACATGTAAGTCAAATTAATAAAATGCAGTGAAAACATGAATTTACATACAACAACAGCAGAAACTGAAATGTTAAGATATAACAAAACTATATCCTTGTTAATAAATCTACATATGGACCCAAAAATAATTCACTGCTTGAAAAAAAAAAACTAGCATCCTAATTGTCCAATAATTCAGTGCATGTAATTGGAAGTGAAATGCCAAACTCATACTTGATCCCTTGGAGAAGGGATCTCAATTCATGTGACCAATGAAAGTACTGAATTGTGTTGTTACCGACAGTCAAACACAAGCAACATACAAAACCAGAACAAGATGATTACCATTTTATGGACAGACCAGAACAAAAATTATGCGCCTCATTATGCCTCAGAACAGGACACAATCAAATAACAACCACATGTATACAAAATTCAAGATTGGAGAGTAAAACAGGCGCACATGTGGATTGGTGCCATCACATAATCCAATATACTTTCCCGAAAATAACATATCTAGACCAATCTGGCCTGGACAACCAGTGGAAGGTACAACTGTATGGACCACTGAGTGAACTTACAGACAGGGAAGCTTATACAAGAGACAGCATTCCAGATGGAGACAATTTCAAGCATATGAAAGAAGCAGAAGAAGGCTTTCTCAGTGGGCTGTAGTGAGAGTGGCAGTCTGCACATCACTTGCTACATGGACATATAACAGGAAATATTAAAAGCATACAACTTGTTAGACACCTGTTTGACAACAACCACACCTTGCACAACAGTATACAGCAATATATTGACAACACAAACTTGAGACAACAAAATATTTAGCAGTGTGCAATAGCTCACAAATTTAGAGCACGATTTGTTCAACAAAACTGGCTGAACTGTAATGTACAACATACAATATGTTTTTTCGTTTGCTGGTTCTGAACTCAAGCGTAGTCCAATCATGTGCTACTCTTTCTAGTATCACTGGACTGATGTTTGCTTGTGGATAGCTTTACCCTATTACCAGTGTCCCTCACCATGGCGCGAACCCACTCTGTGAGTACTTGTCCACTTGGCGCATATTTTAAGAACCTAGGGGTTAACGTCTCTCTCTGAAATCCTGTATATCCACTGAGGAACGTAACGTAATCTTTGCAAGAATTGGTAGTGGTTCTCGCCACGTTAGTAACTTACGGGGTATGTGAGCCGGTCGCTCAGAAAGCAATGGCAAACTACTGAGCGTAATCTTGCCAAGGAATCAACAATCAGCTGAAAGCTTCTGATGCTGACAGTGATGTCCTGTAAAGGATATGCAAAATAAAAAACTTACTTCACTACAGGCTCCATTATGTGCTAACGGCACATTGTTTTACTAAACTACTAACAATTAACCATTAAGCACTACCTTCTTGTCCAATAGAATTTTGAATATGGTCCTGGCTTGAATCCGGAGCTGTGTTTTGCATTTTCTTTTGTCTTAGCTGCAGAATCACTTGTATACTGAATTTCAGGTCATATTCCTGAAACTGGAGAAATAAGTTGTCCAACTCTGCCTTTTCCTCTCGCTGAAAAGGAGTCCCAGAAATCAAGTTGGCTTGTACTTGCTTCAAAAATGAGGTACAAGCTTCAAGATCAGCTAGTAGTGACTTCCTGGCATCTCTGCGTTTGATCACAGCTTCATTGTTGTATCTCCATTCATAACGGACATCTTTCTGGTCATCAGAAGTTGGTCTGTTCCCTTCCTGAGATGTGCAACTCTTCTCATTAGCACTGGAAGTACTGGGGGATTTGGCCATGACTGGGCTGGTGTTACCTGGCAGAAAATATATCAATAAAATACAGCGCAAACAGGGCAGTACGTACACAGACAGCATGAACTGAAATGTTTGTCAAGATATAACAACTATATCCTTGATGTCATGTGTTAATATAAACAGATAAATCTAAATATGGACCCAAAAATAGTTCACTGTTAGAACAAAAAAACTAGTACCCCAAATGTCCATTTATTCAGTACATTTAATGCTAAGAGAAATGTCAAACTCATACTTGATCACTCAAAGACAATTTGTGAACAATGCAATTGATGTGTTATTACCAACAAACACAATTCTTGTCTGGAAGACAACATTGTCAAAGGGCATACCAGTACGTTGATTCACTCAAATTGTTTTAACATGTACAGCATGCTTGGAAATATTTTGAACATGCAACTCCGGCTACATTCAACTTGCAGGCTGCCTCATAAACAGCGCCATGTCAAGGAAATGATCTTTTTGTCACATCAAATGTGGCTGGTTGAGGAAGTAATGGAACGACATTAAAGACACACTTGGCATGAAAATGCTGAGGGGGGAGGGAAGTAACAGGTTTCAGTGTTTTCAATCAACTAACTAAGGAGGGTGCAACAGAAGCACAACCTGGTTTAGCTGTCACATACCACAACAAGAAAAGTATCATCAAATCAATCTGAAAGCCACATACACCAGGACAAGATGATTACCACTGTTATGTGTAGCAGCCTATGGAGGACGATGGAACCCACCAGAGGACAGAGGATGATTGGGGACCGCCAGGTGTCGCACCAACAGAGCGCGGAGCATCCTGTGTCAAGAACTTGGCGGTAGTACTTAAGGAAAGTGCGCAAAGTAAGCGAGCCTCTCGAATATCAAGTCCTGAAGTGAGCGGGTGCTTATACTCGAAACTGAACCTGCACATTTGAAAATGGCGCAAACACCTCTATGTTTGATCAAGATCCCAGATGAGAAATGCATTGATCTCTGCAGTTGGTACGTATTCACTATACTTAGTTTTAGATCTAGGAGTTAGCGCCTGCAATTCTCCCGAGTACTTTCCTCAGATGCCGAAAACGCAGAAATAACTAAGAATCCACCATTCACTTGGAATGCAAAGTGTAGCAATAATCAGGGATTTACCCTTCTAATAAGATGTGAAGTGTAACTAATTACTAACTGATTCCTGGATGGGACCATCAAATTGAATTTGCTAGCATTTAAGACAACTAGGAAGAAGTACCGTCCCAAACAACAACAAAAATAGCAGAATATAGCTGGGTAGCTCTTCTGATAGTCTACTGCGCATGCGGTCTACGCAAGATTGCTGGCTCCTGTAAGATGGTTGAATAAGAAATGTAAACAAACAACCTGTTAAAGAAATTTGTTATTATATGTGTCCAAGAAGAGACCTGGAGGCTGCCCAAATATCTAAGAGGCACTGGTGTAGTGAATAGCACGATTCAGACAAGGAGAAAGGCAGAGAGACCGCGGGAAGAGATGTAGGAAACAATATTACCTTTGTTTTGGAACAACCACTTGAAGATTGTACTATTTTTGTGGGCGTGGCGTGATTTTGTTGTTGGCACAAGAGTTCAAGGTAGGTTGGATGAGCCATTGTTAAAGGAGCCCACTATTTCAGTTGTGCATTAGATGCTTATAATGCATTTGTACTAGATATCCCTTTAATGGGCGGTCTCCCTGGCCTAGGGTTTAACATCTTTCTCCGTAATCCTGTATATCCACGTGAGGAACATAATCTGTGCGAGAATCAGTAGCGGTTCTCGCCGCGTTGGTAACTTACGGGGGTATGTGAGCCGATCGCTATGAAAGCAATGACAAACTACTGAGCGTAATCTTGCCAAGAAATCAACAATCAGCTGAAAGATGCTGATGTTGACAGCGATGTCCTGTAAAGGATATGCGGGGGGAAAATCCCTATAATGAATACTGTATAAGTAACACACGATGATAGCATAATCCTGAATAGAGGACATATTATGAGCTTGGATGCCCATGTTCTAGCAAGAGCAAAGCCACTGCACCTGTAGGACAGTGTACTTGAACATGGCAGTGTTTAGTGTACAATAATGGCTGGTGCTGGATGCAACAGTAAAGAGGAAAGTATGGAACACTGTAGCATATAGTATGGGGGTTATAGTTAATTCTAATCCAGTTGTATTGCTGTATGAAGGTGGCCATACTAGGTGTACAATAATATATATTGTCATATAATTATTATAGTAGCATGACGAGGTTGATTATAACATTGTAGAATTGTAGGATAGTCCACCAGTTAGCCAGTGACTACAGTTGGAACAGAACACAACCATAAATATTGTTTGCATTCATAGGTTGTGATTATATTAAGCATTCATATGAGGGGTGTTGAATAGTTAAAAAGGCATAACAACAATGATAATCATGAAGATGACAGCAGTGTGAGGATTGTTGCATTGTTAATGTATTTAAATTACCATAACAGGAAGAACCAGCGTGCCTCTTTTAAGGCATATCAGAGTGAGTCTAGTTATTAGAGGAAATTATATTATGCTGATAGCTTCATTTAGAAATGCATAGCAGTGGCCGAGGCGAATGCTCCGTAGTGATCAAACTAAGTAAATATGAACCATGCAGCCAGAGGCACCCAGGGGTCTGAGCACCAGTACTTGGCATCAATAAAGCATCAATTTGTAGATCTTCAAGCATCCTTATCATGTTGACATATCTCATTTTATCGAAAGCCTTGTGTAGTCAATAAAGCAAAGGTGTCGAAAAATCTTCGTGATGTGATTCATTATACTAATTGTTCGATGTTGATCACATTCCAAGGCTCCTGATTTCTTTGGGATTGCAATAAATAGTTACATAATTCATGAGGTATATTTCCAGTATCATATATTGTATTCAGCAGTCTGGTAACTTTTCCATATTCTATTCCATATTCTTCTAAAGCATGAATCATTTCTGTTGTGATGCTTCTTCATATTTGGCAGGATTATTTTTGTTCTGTCTTCTTGATTCCAATAATTGTAAAATTTCTTCAGTCATCCATGTCTTACGACCCACTTTCTTTAATTTTGGAAGTTTTTTATGCAGCACAACTGACTGAATTCTTCAACATTTCTCATTGATATCTTAAAATAGGATCTCTAGATCAGACAATACATTAAATTTGTTTTTTTTTTTGGTTTTACTTCTATGTTAAAATTATCTTGTATTTCTTTGTCAGTTTTTAATTTACACAAGTCGTATTTAGGGTTTCCTGTTGTATACTTGACTTTCTTTAACTTTACCCTTCATGTGCCTGTTATTAATCTGTGATCACTGTAACAGTCTGCATTTGGAACTGTTTTTACGACTGTTAACACATTTCGAAACCTTCTACTAATCAGGATGTAATCTATCTTATTTTTAATCCTGCTGTCTGGACTCCTCGATGTCCATAATCTCCTAGGATGCTGTTTAAACCAGGTGTCTCCTACAACCATTTCTTGTTCTTCTGCCCATTCTACAAGTCTGTATCCTCGTTCGTTTCGCTCTCCCAAACCATGGTTGTCTACGCTGCATCCATCGCCTTGATTTCCTACTCTTGCGATGAAATCACCCATTATGATATTTATTTCTGATTTTTTTTATTTTACAGTTCTTCAAAGAAGACTCCATGTCATTATAAAACTTGTCTATGATTTCTTCACAAAATCACAAATACTGAAGTATTGGAAAGATCAGGTTGTGTGACGGTGTATTCCATGCTCAGTCTTTGTAGACTTAGATGGATAGGACATATTAGGAGGATGGATGATGGTAGAATACCAAAGGACATCTTTTTTGGTGAATTACAGACAGTTAGAAGATCTCAGGGTAGGCCTCTACTACGATACAAAGATGTGTGTAAGCAGGACATGATTGATACAGGTATTGATAATGCACATTGGGAGCAAGTCACCGATGAACGTGTTGCATGGAGGGCAACTATCAGAAGTGGAATAAAGACAAAGGAGAAAATGATTGCAGATAAAGCACACACAGAGTGTGTGAGACGTAAGATGGTGCACAATGGTGGAAATGACCATGTTTTCACATGCATCTACTGTGGGCAAATATTTGCAGCAAGAATTGGCCTTACCAGCCACACTCGCCACCGTCATGGGTCGTAGTTATTAAGCCTTTTTGAAGCACAATGTACCAAACTATCGTCTGTTAAGATGGAAAGGTGCCAATGAATAATGAATTATTTCTTCACTGCATTCACATGTTGGAGCATATACTTGAATGACATTTATTTTAACAGGTCTTGCGTTTAATTTTACTAACAGAATTCTGACACAGCCCAATATCCTTTAACAGAATTTGATGTTTGCTGATCCAATATAATGGCAACACCGCTTTGCTGTTCTCCAGAATAAATAATCTTACAATCCTCTCCTGTCTTGATCCCTGCTGCTTTCCATCTCATTTCCGACATTCCTAATATATTCATCTTTTCTCTTTCCATTTCTCCCATTTCCAGTGGGGTGGCGGGGTAGGGATATACCATATCAAAGGAGAAGTAAGGTTCCTCCTTCCCCCCACTAGCCTGTGGGACACTCTTTGGGCAAGGTGGAGTATCCGTTTAGCTTCCCGATCAGAGTTACGTGAAGCCATGGGTGCAGGAGGTGGATGAAGCTGAAGAGCAGCCGACAGATAGTTGTAGGTTGTGGTCCCCAGCTTCACAACGGTAGGCAGAGGATCCCCTTTTTGGAGAAGACCAGTATGGTCACTGTTAAGAAGGAAAGCAATGGCAGACTATCTTCTTTACAGATGCCAAGAAAATCATGTTCTGCAGTCTCATCAAAAATCGGCGTAGAAGCAGCCTCGCCTGGTAGGGATAGTCATGTGCACCAGGTGACTCCAGACCGTCAGCAGGCTACTAGATGCAAAAGACTACTGTCATTGAAATTAAGAACTTGGAATGTTAGAACTATGAATGCAGATGGAAAATTAGAGGGTAATAGGAGAAGTCAAAGCTGGGACCCCCTGAAATGAACTGGCCTATTGAAGCCAGATCAGGGCAAGTGCAAGAAAACTAACAATTAAAAAAAAACATCAATGTTAAGTTTAAAAACAGACTAACCATGCACACGTCCTGATCCATGGCTGAGAATTGATCCCAGGGTAAAATACAATGGAAGAAGCATCTGCTGATCATACAGCCTGTGCTGCATAGCCTCAAGGTCTAGCATGTGTTGCCACTGCTTATTCTGCTTGTCCTGCATTTGCTTAAAGTGCATGTACCTAAGGTGCTGCGTGTGCTCAAACTCTTGCATGTTCTGCAGTGGCGGCTGATGATGCTGCTGTGGTGGCTGATGATGCTGTCGTGAGATTATTGATCCCAGGGTAAAATACAATGGAAGAAGCATCTGCTGATCATACAGCCTGTGCTGCATAGCCTCATGGTGTAACATGTGTTGCCACTGCTTATTCTGCTTGTCCTGCATTTGCTTAAAGTGCATGTACCTAAGGTGCTGCGTGTGCTCAAACTCTTGCATGTTCTGCAGTGGCGGCTGATGATGCTGCTGTGGTGGCTGATGATGCTGCAGTGGCAGCTGATGATGCTGCTGTGACGGCTGATAACGCTGCAGTTGCTGATGATGCTGTTGAGGCAGCTGTTGCTGATCATCCAGCTGCTGACGTTGAAGCATCTGATGTTTCAGTTTCTGCTGATGCTGGCACTCTTGATCCATATTCCCTCGTCAAGATTACCTGTTGGGAGTAAGAAGATCTGGTCAAGAAGTCAACAAGCTCAAATATGTGAATGTATTGACAACAGTAATGATATATTAAAGTGAAATAGCTCAAGCCAGAGCATGCATGTTTGGTTATATTTACTGGTCTTTGGTGCTACAAACAGGCCCCAATAACACCACAGGTGATCTTATATGCCCACTATATAATGAGAAATCGGTGGATAGCACACATCTGAACCATACATGCTATAAATACTGTGTTTCCTCAAAAATAAGACATGGTCTTATATTAATTTTAGCTTAAAAAATGCACTAGGATTTATTTTCAGGGTAGGTCTTATTTTTTTATTTTTTTTCAAATAAAAAAAATCCACATTTATTCATGTACAAAATTCTACATTTATTCAAATACAGTCTTATCATCTTCTTCTGGAACATCGTCATAACTCTCCAAATCCTGAATTCCGGCCTGAATTTCTTGCGACTCCATTACCTGAACAACCATTGCTCCCAGTCTTTCTTTCCTTAAACAAGCATTTCTTGTCCATGTAGCCTGCTCGTAGTGCATTAGTGTCGGCAATTGTATCCCATAAATTCTTCACCAAAGTCCTGAACTCCTGCAAACTCTAGGCTTCAGAGTTTATATGCTGATTTCTCTCCATTCTATTTTCAATGTAGTCACAGACTTCTATGCGCAAATTGTCCTTGTGTGTGTGTGTGTGTGCACGTGCATATGAGTATGTATGCATATTTTATTTATATATATATATATATATATATATATATATATATATATATATATATATATATATATATATATATATATATATATATATATATATATACGGATCATTCTTTGGTTGTTGCAAGGGTTAGACTGAGACCAAAGAGAATCTACACAGCTAAACACAAATCTAGCCCCAGGATTAATATTATTAACACTCATGATCCTGAAAAGTGCTTTCAGTTTCAACAGCAACTTGAAGACGCTTTCACTGATACACCAGAAAATTGTACAGTAAATGAGAAATGGAATAAACTTAAGGAAACTCTTTGTAAAACTGCCGTAAAGGTTTACGGCACTGTGGATCATAAGAGGCAGGACTGGTTTGCGGCCAACAGCGAGACTCTGCAGCCCTTGATTGATAAGAAGAAGAAAGCTCTCTTAAGAAACAAGGAAAGACCAACGCGTAACACTCTGAGTGAGCTAAGGCAAGCTAGGAAGGATGTGCAAAAGGCTGCCAGGCAGTGTGCAAATGATTATTGGATCAAGTTATGTGAGTCCATTCAAATCGCAAGTGATAAGGGAGACATAAGAAGCATGTATGAAGGAATAAAGAAAGCCTGTGGTCCAGTGATCAAAAGAAGTGCACCATTGAAAACCTTGACTGGAGAAGTCATCACTGATAAGAAACAGCAGATGGACAGATGGGTAGAGCACTATTTGGAGCTTTACTCAAGTGAGACCAAACTAGCGGATAATGCCCTCAACGCCATAGAGGCTCTACCAACTCTTGACCACCTGGACACACTTCCCACCATAACAGAAGTTAAGTGTGCTATAAATGAACTTGCATCTGGCAAGGCTCCAGGTAAGGATGGGATTCCAATAGAGGTTATCAGGAGTGGGCAAGACACACTCACTATACAGATCCACCAGCTAATAGAGCTATGCTGGCGTGAAGGACAAGTCCCACAGGATTTCAAAGATTCAAGCATCATAACACTGTACAAGAACAAGGGCGATCGGAGCGACTGCAACAACTATAGGGGTATCTCACTTCTGTGTATTGTTGGAAAAGTATTTGCCAGAATTGTTCTGCGCAGACTTCAAGTCCTAGGAGATCAAGTCTACCCCGAATCACAGTGTGGCTTTCGACAGAACCGGTCTACCACTGATATGATATTCTCATTGCGACAAATGCAAGAAAAATGCCGTGAACAGAATCAACCACTGTTTATTGCCTTCATCGACCTCACAAAGGCATTTGATTTGGTCAGTCGTGAGGGTCTGTTCAAGGCACTAAAGAAGATTGGCTGCCCACCAACTCTTCTGTCCATTGTGGAATCGTTCCACACAGGCATGAAGGGTATAATCAAGTTTGATGGTGCAACTTCTGAAGAATTTGAAATCAAGAGTGGAGTTAAGCAAGGTTGTGTACTAGCTCCCACCCTCTTTGGAATATACTTTTCACTTCTACTGAAATATGCATTTCGTGATCAGGATGGTGGTATATACATTCACTCACGCTCAGATGGCGGCCTCTACAATGCTCAGAGATTGAAGGCTAAGACCAAAATTAGGAGGGTACTGATCAGAGAGTTGCTTTTTGCAGATGATGCTGCAGTTACGACCCACTCTGAGGAAGAATTGCAATGTCTACTATCTGCATTCTCCAATGCTTGTTCTGAATTTGGTTTAACAATTAGCAAAAAGAAGACACAGATTATGTCACAAGGTGCACATGGGGTACCATCAATCTTTATTGACGACGCCGAACTAGAGATAGTAGACCATTTTACATATCTAGGATCGGTGGTAAATAGCAAATTATCCCTAGATCAGGAAATCAACATCCGGATTGGTAAGGCAGCAACAACAATGAACAGGTTAAGAAAAAGAGTCTGGGAGAACAGGAAGCTTACTGCCAAAACAAAAGTCCTTGTCTATCAAGCCTGTGTCCTTAGTACTCTTCTCTATGGCAGTGAAACCTGGACAACTTACTCACACCAAGAGAACAATTTAAACAGCTTTCATATGCGGTGCCTGCGAAGAATTCTTGGTATTAAGTGGCAAGACAAAATCACAAATACTGAAGTATTGGAAAGATCAGGTTGTGTGACAGTTTATTCCATGCTCAGTCTTCGTAGACTTAGATGGATAGGACATCTTAGGCGGATGGATGATGGTAGAATACCAAAGGATATCTTTTTTGGTGAATTACAGATGGGTAAGAGATCTCAGGGTCGGCCTCTACTACGATACAAAGATGTGTGTAAGCGGGACATGATTGATACAGGCATTGATAATGCACATTGGGAGCAAGTCGCCGCTGAACGTGTTGCATGGAGGGCAAATATCAGAAATGGAATAAAGTCAAAGGAGAAAATTATTGCAGAAAAGTCACACACCAAGCGTTTGAGACGTAAGATGGTGCATGATGGTGGAAATGACCACGTGTTCACATGCACCCACTGTGAACGGACATTTATAGCGCAAATTGGCCTTATCAGTCACACTTGCTACCGCCATAGTTAAAAGTTATTATGCCTTTTTAAAGCACAAACTATCGTCTGTCAAGACGGCAAGGTGCCAATGTATATATATATATATATATATCTGTGTGTGTGTGTCTGTGTGGGTGAGAGAAGCTATGGTAGACACACCCACAGTATATCCATTATCCGGGCTGTCTCTGGCACACGTCATTACTTGATTCCAGTTATGGGATGTGCACTCACACGCAGCAAGAGAAAACCTGTGTGTCACGCACCAGTACCACACAGAAAAATAATCTTGCTTCTCTGTGCCTACCCATATCATGTGTACTACCGGTAGTCTGATCTTATACAACCCCAATTACATAAACATTGGGCTATTTGATCCTATAATACATGGTATATCAATCAACCTTAGCGACCCTATTTCATAGGGAAAAGTATGAGTGAAGCCTCGTATTTGTAGACCTTCCTACTCCGCATACCCCATGTGGCATATTATAGGAACTATACCAACCTCTCTCTCGCTCTCTCCTTTCTCATATATACCATGCAAATGTGTAAGTATACTATTGTATGAAGGTTTTTATGGGTGTAGATGTATGTATGTGCGCACACACATATCAGTCCACCCAGACTTTAGGACACGCCTCATAAAAACATACAGGAGCATGTAATATGAGCTTTGTTAGTATCACCATCATACTTGGGTGCACACTTCATTGCTCCTAATATTCGTCCTCTAGTACACTTTAAAAAAAAAGGGGGCCAACCCATTCACTGGCACCCACTCAAGCTTTGTAAGTACATCCACTGGGACATCCAAGTGTCCATTCTCAGATAACCATCACATCTCTATTGCTGCTAGTTTCCCAACATACCTTCCTGCTTCCACCCCCTCCCTTCTGTTCATGTACCACTTCCACTCATGTACCAGGGATGCTCACTGAACCATTACACCCACCACCCCGACATCATCCCACACCCCACAACCTCAGCTATGTATAAAAGGAGAAAAGGGTGACATTTGTGGCATTCACATCTTCGGATTCTGAGGAAAGTATAAACATTTTTTGTCAAATGTTCATTTTCTCTTCATTGCTTTCATTTTTCGAAGTGTCTACTATTCGCAGTCAAATATGCTGGTCATGTGACATATATGACGTCACCGGGACATGAGAGTCACTATATTATAACTTTTTGTTGATCTTTAATGTATCCTCAGTAGCATAGTGGTAAGTGGTTGCACGTGTCACACGGGAGCTCGAGGTTCGATTCCCTGCCGGGAAGGCAATATTTTTTTTTCATTTATCAGTAATTAAGTGAAAGCGACTTTTTAATAAAAAAAAGATTAAACATTAGGAATTAAAATACAGAAATGAGAAACTCTAAGATTGTAAATAAAGTGTGCTCTATGGATCTGCGGAAGCTGCTGGGGTCGCATCCCCTAGGCAGCGAGGGAGTGATGGAGTGTGGGAATCGATGGATCCAATAGATGTCTTTAATGTGAAGTTTATTTGCCAAATGAAATATCGCCCCAAATTAACCACCTTCAGACAGGCTCTAAAATTAATTAAAATTGAATAGTGAGCGGCCGCTGTGACATGTTTGTTAATTCCCCCAATTCTACTGCGAATAAAATTGAGTTTTATTCGCATTTCTACTGCAAATCTTTTTTATCATCTTTTTATTCTTCTCATCCCACCATCACGTCTCAATGTAGTTACCGGAGGGTCTTCTCCATGATTATATGTTGTGTTTTGTTTATGTATTTGTTTGCCGATAAAGGCTAGTCATCGCAACGTCTTGTATGTGCCGTAAATCTGTTATGTAAAGCTGCATTACTGTGTGTTATTTTATATTGTTTACCGCAGTTCTACCAAATTTTACAGTGTATATACTGACACAAAGGCTTTCGATAAAGTGAGACATGTCGACATAAGGATGCTTGAAGATCTACAAATTGATGGAAAAGACTTGTAAAAAACATATATTGGAAACAAGCTGCCATCAGAATTGATAATGATGTAGGTCAATATCAGATGTGTGGGACAGGGATGTGTAATGTCTCCAGATCTTTTTTTTTCTCTATACAGTGAAAATATTTTCAGAAATATAGAAGATATGGAAGGAATCAACATTGGGGGACGATACATCAATAACATTAGATACAGCCTTGATTGCAGACAATGAACAGGACCTGCAACATTTAGTAGATGCGATTGTTGCACACAGTAAACAACTAGGGTTAGAACTGAAAAGTAAGAAGACAGATTATGGTCGTCACTGGGAAGAAGGAAATACCACAATGTAATACACAAGTAAATGGGAATCAATTGAAACGAGAAAAAGAAGGTTTGTACTTTTGTATGGATATGAAACTTGGACAGACAGAAAAACCAATGAACATTCTGAACAAGTCTTTCAAGAAACAAATGAAGATCGTAAACTGATTAGTGTCATTACTTAAACGTAGACAGTCAAAATTTGTTGGACATGTTATGAGAAGAAATGACTTGAGAACTTGGCTACAACTGGCATGATCGAGGGGAAGAGACCAGAGGGAAAATGGAGAAGTAAATACCTGGATGGCTAGGCCACATGGCATGGTTGAGACAGAAACATGGAGCTGATCCTCAACTCTGGTGATAGAGTAAGATGGCAAAAACATGACCGCAAATGCTTATGATCGGCATGACACATGATGGATGGACGGATAAAAATGGATAGAATTATTAATTTTAGTCTCAGTTTGGCTACTGCTAGTAGTAGTAGTAGTAGTAGTAGTAGTAGTAGTAGTAGTAGTAGTAGTAGTAGTAGTAGTAGTAGGCATGATGGCTCACAATAGTGGCCTATTCATTTATTGCCCATCAAAACACGCGATTTTCGGAATTTAAGAAAAAATTTGACCAAATTAGAACTTGGGTCGAATATCGGGAGCAGACAACGTGGCCGCCGGGTCACGTGATCTTGACATCGAATGTCCGATCGCGACATCGGATCAGAGTGGCTCCGAGAAAAGCAATGACAAACTACTGAGCGTAAAACTTGCCAAGACATCAACAACAGCAGTAAAATGCTGGTGTTGACAGTGATGTCCTGTAAATAGGATACGGAAAAAACATCTAATGCTTTAATTAACAAATAAAATCCCCCATCCCCGATCGTTGTACGTAATTAAATTTTAAACAAAGATAAGATATAAAACTAAAAAGTAAAAGTGGATGGAGAATTCAGTTATTAGTATTACTAATAACAATATTATTATTAATCTAGCGCGAACTTACCTCAGTACTTGAAAATACACAGTAATGATAGTCACCAACGAATAGCCAGGCCTGTATACTATTTATATAGCCAGTCAAAATCGCACTGTTTTCGGAATTAAAAAACAAAAACAACCACAGTCGGAATCTGACCAAATTTCGGAAACGAACCGAAAATGGTTGTCGGGTCACGTGATCTTGACCGCGAATTCCCGATCGCGACATCGCAGATCGAAATGGCTGCCATAAATGTTGAAACTCTTCAAATGTATGTAACAATTAACGAAAAAGTAACAAATGCATTAAAAAGGCAAATGTTAATAAAGAAACAGGAGTTATTTTTAAAAAAAAATTAGCTTACTGTATGCTTAAAAGATTGAAATAACTTCTGTGAAACGTATGTGGCCAGCAGACTGACCACGGTTGCAATAGTTGCAAAAATTGTTTCCGCCGGTGATTGAGCGGGTGTTTTCCTATACATCCAATCAGAAGCAAGCAATGGGTACGCTTTTGGACAAAGCCGACGGAAAACTCTTTGCGGATGATCGACTTCCCAGCTCTCTCTCTCTCTCTCTCTCTCTCTCTCTCTCTCTCTCTCTCTCTCTCTCTCTCTCTCTCTCTCTCCCCCCCTCTCTTTCCCCTTTCCACCCCATTATAAGAAACGCATGCAACTGAAAACGCTACACGCCGCACATTCGCACTTGAACAGAAGAACAAGTCACCTGAACTGTTCAAGCTACCAAATTCGGGGGAAAATGCCACGATACTTTCGAGAAAAGACACGTGGCATCCAAGAGGTGCAGCGTGGAAGCCGACAAGAAGGTGAGTGGAGAAAAGCTACCTGCGAGCTGCAGTAAACAACAAGAACCTCAAGCAACCTCTAACGAAGCTACCACGAGGAAGGACGACGACAACCCATCACAGACAAGAGCCGAACCTACGGAGAAGCAGAGAGAGGAGAAAGACACCAGAGTAGGAAACACCGACTCACCGACAACGAAGTGGGTTGTCAAGCGTATCTACGCGGGGCTGACAGATGAACAAATCCTGAAGCAGCTGTAAGAAGAGAATCTCCACATCCGATTCTTGAAGGCGGAGCGGCTCCTCACCTACTCCATGACTCCTACAACCTTGGCGGCGGTGACGACAGAGGGCAGCGAGATGCCAATCACAATATCAATCAATAAGAAAATGCAACAGCCAGAGAGATTATCCCAAGAGTCACTCAATGTTTAAGATGCCAGATGGCCGGCCACAACAGGGCAACATAACCCAGTAAGACAGAGATCTGTCGATACTGCGCCGATTACCACGCCATCAGGGAGTGTCCGCTGGCCAAGATGGACCTGCACTTCCGAGCTCCCAACAAAAAAAGAAAGTGCGCCAACTGCCTGGGCAAGCATGGAGCAAGATACTTGGGCTGTCCGTACCCCCAAAGACACATAGACGTCTTAAAGATAGCGATTACCACAAAGACACCATATAAGGAAGCAATGCAGAGGTGCGAGACAGCCACGTGCATCACGCAAGCAGAAAGAGCTCAGCTGCAAGATCAGATCGATGAGCTAAAGAAACAAATCAAGCTACTTCAAACACCGGCACCAATCAGCGACAATGAAAAAATGCTTGCTGAAATAAAGGAGATCTAACAAAACACCAAACAAGAGATGGTACAGACGAATGGTACAGATAGTACACATAACAAAAGATGGTACAGAAGAATAAAGAGATCCTACAAGAAATCAAAGCAGAGAGAGAAATACCAAGAACTGAAAGAGAGCTAACCCAAAACAGAAGCCACGGAAAAGACAACAAAGAAGCGGCAAGATGAAACCCAACAAAAGACCGAGCCGGAACAGCAAGCAAAAGCCAGCAGCCCAACCACGACGCCCAAGAAACTCAAGGGGAAGCCAATATCCCGCCAGACATCCGAAGAAAACCGAGATGAGTACCACGACGACGGCATGGAGGACACCTCGTCACCCCGAGCATATACCTGAGAGGATCTCGCAGAAATAGACAGAAAATTTGAACTCAAGAAAAAGGAATTCGCGGAGAGCGCAAGAGAGGAATTCAGGCATTCATAAGGCGCAAGGAAGAAAAAGAAAACAAAAAATTCAAGGGGAAACCGAGGCACCGCCATTCCCCTGTAAAATACCCAGCTATATACCATGACGAACACGATGCGCCGTACTATATAGAAGGCGGAGAGATCATCCCATGGCTGACCACGGGGGAAGAAATCGAAAGGCAACAGAAACTCAAACTCGAAAGAGAACAAAGGCGCAAGTAAGAAAATGAAAACATCGAAATGCTTCTACAGACAATACACAAACAAAGAAGGCAAAAAGACCACATAAACAGTCCTTATAAGGACTACAACCAGTCAAACACTATTTTAAAAGGTGTTTTTTTTCCCCCCATGAACTGGTTAATAAGTCTCTTTTGTTTGCACAACTGCAACAACATACTCCAAGAGCGCAACCACAAAATAGTGATACAAGAGTCGTCATCATCATCATCATCATCTTCCACTTCTGCCGTCAAGCGTCGTGGGGAGGAATAATTTGCGTTCCAGTGCCCGGTGGACGGCACTGGATAGTGTCATTCCGTGAGGTTGTACAATGTCTCTGATGTCGTCAATCCATTTTCTTCTTGGACGTCCTCGTGGTCTCGTCGCAAAACAGTAAAACAGTAAAATAATACTAATAACCAAATATCTTGTTCTCATTTTAATTTTTTCTGTCTAGTGTTCTTAATGGCATACCTGTTGTATGCATTGGGTGTATTTTGTCGTGCCTGCTTTGCGATACTATATGTGGTCTAACGACAGTGTAATATACAAGTAAATGGGAATATTCTTCAACAAGTGAATAGGTACAATTACCTCGGAACAGTAATAACATCTGATGGGAGATGCCTTGAAGAGATTAGAACAAGAATCGCCATGGCAAAAGTAGCCTTTAGCAAGATGAAAAACATACTGACCAATAAAAAGATGTCAATTGAAACGAGAAAAAGAGTGTTGAGATGCTACATAGAACCTGTACTTTTATATGGATGTGAAGCTTGGACAATGAGCAGCCAGGCTGAAAAACATCTGATGGCTATAGAATTGTGGTTTCTGAGGAAAATGCAAAGAATACCATGGACAGCCAGAAAGACCAATGAACAAGTCCTTCAAGAAACAAATGAAGATCGTAAACTGATCAGAGACATTAGACGTAGACAGTCACAATTTTTTGGGCATGTTATGAGAAGAAATGATTTGGAGAACTTGGTGACAACTGGTAAGATCGAGGGGAACAGACCAAGGGGAAGACCTAGAAACAAGTATCTGGATGGCTTGGCCTTGTGGCATGGTCGAGACAGAAACACGGAACTGATCCACGACTCTGTTGATCGAGTGAGATGGCAGAACATGACCGCCCACGCTTACCGGCATGGCACATGATGGATGGATGTGGTCTAACATTTCTGTCTTGTAAGTTTGTGAACAGTATGTATTTCGGAAGATGTATCTTTTTTCTGTACTGTGGTATAATCTTCTTTAGCTTTGTCCGGTGAGGATCTGGTGGGCCTTAAAACTTACAACACTTCGGTCTGATTTCTGTCTTATTCGGCTTGTGGTGTTGGCCTTGTTACTGCGTTTGCTTGAATATTACTATTACTTTCATACCAGGCCTGAAGTTCGGACTCTGAACACTCTGATACTTCCCAATTATAATTGCGCAGCATGGGTTGTCTATGACTGCGCATTTTACGCTGCATGAAAGAAATGGGGGTCTTATTGTAGCCCATGCTAGTGGATAATTTTCTATTTTGCCTGAAAAAGTTCTGCAGCTTACACGTTTACCTATGTAGTCTTTCTTATCTACTAGGGCAGTGGTTCTCAACATTTTTTGGCCCATCCTCCCCTTTACTATATGTTCAGAACGTCATCCTCCCCTCCCTTTCGAATTTCCTCCCTATAAATTCCCACCCTTATACAGAATACATAAAAATGGAAGTTAAATTAAATAACACATACTAGAACAAGTTTAGACATCTACATAAAACGTACGTTATAAAACGAATTTCATTAGGGCGAGAAGTACAGAACTGTAAAATTTAGAGGGGAAAACAATATCAAGTAACTGGTTCTTGTATTAATGCGATCTTGAAATAATCTTAATTCCCGCCCCCTCCTGGAAACCCTAAAATTCCCCCATGAGGAGGAATTCTCGACCGGTTGAGAACCACTGTACTATGGATGGATTGGCGAATGCCGACAAGGGTGGAATCAGTGTCGATCGTGTTCAGTAAAACACTGCCGTACTTTATTTAAATAGTCTGATGAAATCTCATCTATGGTGTTCCTTTCTAGTCAGTATAATGAGTTTGGGAATATGTGCAGTGACTGGTAAATGTGTCACAGTTATTTTGGAAGGAAATATTGACACAATTTCTAAATGGCATATACAATTGTGGGTACATTCCTAGTGACCTATTAAACTCCAACTTTATAGAAGTTCCAAAGAAACCAGGCGCTTTAGAATGCAAAGAGTATCGCACAATAAGTTTTATGAGCCACGTGACAAAACTGTTACTCAGAATAATTATTAAACGAATAAGAAACAAGAATCAACCAGAATTTGGTGGTGAACAGTGTGGATTTGTGGAGGGAAATGGCACAAACAATGCTATAAATATTCTCACGACACTAGTAGAAAGAGCTATGGAAGTAAAAACAGATCTGTAATTATGCTTCATAGACTACACAACAGCGTTTGAAAATGTGAAGCATGACTAAATGATACAATAACTAAAGCAACTGAACATTGACGGCAAAGACATATATTGGCAGAAAACAGCAGCCATAAGAATCAACAACCTTGTAGGAACATTTCAGTGTATAAAGAAGGGCGTCAGACAAGGTTGTGTATTGTCTCCTGATTTAGTCTCATTGTTCAGTGAATATATAATGAGATCTACAGACAATATGTCAGGGATCCTGGTTGGTGGACATATATTTAAAAAAAAAAAAACTTACGCTATGCTGACGACACCGTCTTAATATAATAATAAGTCAGAATGTTCTACAGGAAATGGTAGATGCGGTGGTTGTACAGAGTGAAAACAATGGGCCTTAGTTTGAATAATAGAAAGACAGAAGTCGTGGTGATATCAAAGAAACAAATTGTGCCTAAATTAAAGTACAGGACGTTATTTTAGGGCAAGTGCAGAAATTCAGATATCTAGGTACATGGATAGCATCAGATGGAAGATGCATTTTCTTCCTTAGTGGTTGCGAAAACGTCCATGACTCACACCCTTATGTGGCCTAAAGGTAAGGTCGTCTGACGTAGGCGATCATGTCTTTCCACAGATCTCGGTCCTTGGTGTTCTGGGTCAATTCTGATGATATACCTCCATGCCACCGTCTCAGTCAATCTATATACCTCCATGCCACCATCTCAGTCAATCTAGCAACATTTCTCTTGGTCTTCCACGTCCTCTGCTTCCACAGAACTGTTCAGTTGTCAATATGGTTTCCAATGCCTCTCATTTACGTACTCTATACTCTTCATCGTCGTTCGTTTTATGTTTGTTGCCATGGACGTAATTTCATTTTGTTAATTTACAGCAGGGCTGCGATATTTGCGCATTTCCACTGAAATATCCGACTTCTGCAGGCTTTTGTTGATCGGGTTGCCTTCCCACTTGTATTGAAAGATGTTTCATGGTTAAAAATGTTTTAAACACCATCTTTGTTCGTCTGTCTACTTAAGACAAACCACGTGAGACTTGTTGAACGGCCCAACTCGACAAGGATTTATACTTACTGAAGAAGCGCCTGCAGGTGTCTTCGAGATATTGCTGCACATCCGATAATTCATCTTGTCATTTCGGACTCATGCCTCAAAGTGGTGGGATACATATAGTAAAGCGAAAGACCCATTGTACACGCGTTGAGGAGTATCGGGCACTTGGTCCCACAACGTATTTTTTATAAACCAATTGGAATAAGATATACTATGCGCATTAACATCTGCTAAAATCAAATGCGCTATCTCGTAACACCAAGATCACAATATACAGAACACTGATCAGACCAGTTGTGCTGTTATAACAGAGTCTCTCTGATAGGGGATCTGGATGGGTGTGCAAGGGAAAAGGGGTCTAGTATTCAACAATGCACGGGTGAGCACCCCACTGGGAGGTAACTAGGGAATGTCACGCTGTGACGTGAGGGTAGAGAACAAGTTAGTTACCAACTATAGCTCTGGCCGGCTGGACGTGTGTGTCAACATCTGGGACGAGAGTCAGTTTATATTCCATAATGTCAACTATATGAGCTAATAAAGAGGGACTCACAGAAACTACTGCCATGACTTCTCGTTGCTCTATTCACACCACATCACCTTAGTCTCCAGCACTGTTATAGTGTATGGCTCTGAAACCTGGAGTACAACTAAAGGAGACGAAGCCTTGTTCCAAACCTTTGAGAACAAAATTTTAAGACGCATCTTTGGACCCATTAGGGATACACAAAGTGGAGAGTGGAAAAGAAGAAGCAACAAAGACATTTATGATCTGTTTAAGTCCCCACTAATCACTGGTATCATGAAGACTAATAGACTACAATGGCTGGGGCATATAGAAAGAATGGAAGACAATAGGGAAACAAAACTCGCTTACACTCAGGAAATAAATGACCGTAAACCCCGAGGTAGACCAAGAAGACAGTGGAGAGATAATATATATACAGCCGTACAAGCACTTGGAATCAACGACTGGCAAGAGAAGGTCCACCAGAGAGACGAATGGAGACAGATTGTATCTGCGGCAAAGAACCTCAGTGGCTCGGAACGCTGAAGAAGAATTGGAACGCCAGGGGTGATGTGGTCACTATCATGCCGGCCATCTTTACTTCCTATGACGTTTCCGGGAACCTCCTTAAGGGGGCTGAGTGGTCTCGAGGTATGGTGTCCGCCTCGAGTGCTGGACGTCCCGGGTTCAAGCCCCGGTGAGGGCCGGGATATTTTCACGTGGTCTTCTAGTAAAAATATTTCCCCCTGGTCTCTGGATAGTGAGATCGGATGCCCGTGTGTACTGTTGCGCACGTAAACAATCCTTTGGTAGTTGGAAATCTAAAAAGAGTAGCCTAACGGCGCTGCCCGGGCAAAATTTCGAGTCAAAAATCTACCCAAAGTATTTCAGGATCCTCACCGGCGCACTGAGCTGAAATTCTCCGGACTCAGGCTTGAGTTAGGCGTAGTACGGAGCACTTATGGGTTATACCCGTGTACCGTGATGTTGGTCCGTCGACTAAGCTAAGCTAAACTAAACTAAACAAAACTTCCCGGGACCCACTGAAGGCTGGGTTAGTTTGCCAGCCCTGGTCAATTGTAACAGTACGCCTCGATGAGAATTCGAACTCATGATCTCCGGGCCATCAGGTAAGCGCGGTAACCACCACGCCACGACTTTTGTGTATAAAGTTAATTGCCTATCCTTTATAGGACGTTTCACTCAACCCCATCATTTTTGGGCTGTTAGTGATTTCTTCATGATTTCTTGATCATGATTTCTTGTGTTAGTCAGTAGTTTGCCATTGTTTTCTGAACGATCGGCACCCATTCTATTTTATGAAAAACCCAACGCAAGGCGGTCTGTTGTTAAATCACCCACAGTTGTGTTTTGAATGCGGGATTACGAACTACGTCCGTAAGTCCTTCGCCATGGGGTGAGCGTATTAGGGTATATATAACCATTTGATGTTTTATTTATTTATTCACGACTTTTAAACCCATTCGTCTTCGGGTGGTCCTCTGGGGCAGACACTGGCGATCTTGAACCTTCAACTCTCTGTGTCATGTCATCATTTGACTTACGTGTTGCATATAGAATTACTTTTAATAGTATTAATATTGTTGGATCGATTTTAACTGAATCATAGTGCATACACATGGTACAACTTCTAGGGCAATGCGTTGTTTTTTGCGTGTGGATAAGATTTTTTCCTAATACCGTTGTCCCTCGCCATCAGGCGAACCAACTCCGATTTCTGAGGTACTTGTAATTTACGTCCCCATGTCAAGGACGAGAAGTCAACATTTTAGTCCACCTGACCGGTGTAGGGGTTGAACTCGTTACCTCGTCATCAGCACACCGGAAGTTTAAGATCGAACGCACATATTCATACGGCCTTGCCGACCTCTATTCTTTTTATAACAAGGCACCGAAAGTTGCAAGTGCATTCGAAGATAGCTTCTTAAGGTAGATAACTCCATAAATACAATGGAAAACCGTCAATAACAAAGTTATTGCCCGTGACTATTTTACTCCAGACAGACATGGCAAAACATTCTGGCACATATTGTGGCTTGTCTAGGAGATAGATAACTTTAAATGATGGGATAATGCCATACAGCAGTGGGAAAAAGCACACCTTACAGAGAACCAAAGGATAAACGCAAAGCGAACTGCAATGGACAGTGCACGACCACTAGGACGTCACGGCCACGCTAACAGGACAACGGGAACTTGACAACGGGATACGTTGTGTGACTTCCATACGGAACGGACGTGGTTGTGTGTTCTAAGGCCCATATTTAGATTGAGTTGGTATACTTTTTCTTCCGTTTCTTTCTAATAATAATAATAATAATAGTGATAATATTATTCCATTTATGGACATGAGAAGAATACTCAACGTATCAAGAAGAGATAAGATCAGAAATGAAGAAATCAGGACTAAAGTGGGGGTTATAGCAGCACTAGATTTTATTAGGAAGCAGCAAGTCAAATGGTTTGGCCATGCAAGTAGGTTACCTGTCTATAGCATACCACAACAAGTAATGATGTACAGACCAGATGGAAACAGAGGAAGAGGCCGGCCACGTAAACGTTGGACGGAGGAAATAGTAGAGTCCATGGGAATGTCGATACATGAAGCCCATAATCGGGCACTCTCACGATGTTTATACTTCACCTCGACACCGCAAGGTACAAGAGGAATATGATGAGATGAGATGGACATTACACTGCTCGACGTGGTCTTTATTTTGTATGGAAACGTAAGGTAAAATTATAATATACACCGTTGCACTCCGAATAAACCCATAAATAGTCTCTCTCTCTCTCTCTCTCTCTCTCTCTCTCTTCTCTCTCTCTCTCTCTCTCTCTCTCTCTCTCTCTCTCTCTCTCTCTCTCTGCAAGTGTCGTAAGACAGCTTGGGCAGGATGTTGATTGAGGCGGGGGAACTGTCAAGAGTCTTTCCGTTAGCACTGATGGGAGCGATGTTTTGCGAAGAACCTCTAGCGTGATATTAAACAGTTAATCGGATGTCCTTTGCAGGAAGTCACAATCATCTCCAACATTTAATGGCTGCCTGGAACTTACTAGGCAATCTTACGTTCAACAGTTTGTCTGTGCTTTCCTGAAATGCCGACGTTCATACCATTACGAAAATCAACGCAAAGTGATCTGCTCTCAAATCGCCCACAACTGACTTCGAAGTCGATGTGTCGGACTGCGAAATTGTGCTCACTACACCCATGCTACAGACACAGGCAGTGCATGAAGATGGTGGTCGTGGTCGTGGTGTTGAAGTATGGAAGCAGACGAGGAGGCCGGCCACGTAAATGATGGATAGGTGGAATAACCGAGTCCATGGGAATCTCGATATATGAAGCCCTTAATCGGGCACTCTCCCGCTGTTTATGCTTCACCTCGACATCTCAAGGTACAAAAGGAACATGATGAGATAGGATAATGATCAATTATGCAAGGAATCAAAACTCCGCCTCTTTCGGTTTTATTTTCGCTTTACATAACCTGGCTTGAGTGGCTGCGAGGCAGAAAATGAGGCAACACGCGAACTTAAGTTTCTGCGCCTGCGGGAGTCGGCTTGGACAAACTTAGGGAGACTTAACCGTCGACTTGTCGGCTCAGCGAACGGCTCTCGCGTTCGACAGTAAGCAAACTAGATTAATGCAGAGTTTGTGGTGGTGTTCTCTCGGGCTTTCTGGTAACTGTCAATCGCCCTGTCTGGAAAGTGTGCGTTGAACCGGACTTCTTTGGTTGTCGTTTCTCTATATTGTATTATATTCCGGATCACACGATCGCTTTTGTGCTTCTTTCTTGTAGTAGAACCACAAATCACATAACATTTGGTGACTATATTGTGTAAATGATCACGTCTGGATCGGAATCGCCGGTGTCTCACCTGAAGAGATAGTGTTCGATGCCAGCACAAGTGTGTGAGTATTTCGACTACTACTACTACTACTACTACTACTACTACTACTACTACTACTACTACTACTACTACTACTACTACTACTACTACTACTACTACTAACACTACTACTACTACTACGACTACTACTACTACTACTACAAATATTTATGCTACTACTACTTCCACTAACAAAAATACTACTACTATTGCTACTACTTCTGCTGCTGCTGTATATATTATGATTACAAATATTACTGCTAATGCCGTCACTATCGCTAACCCCAAGCGATTAATGCTGCCACGACCACCACTATTACTGCTGCTGCTGCTGCTGCTGCTGCTGCTACTACTACTACTACTACTACTACTACTACTACTACTACTACTACTACTACTACTACTACTACGACTACTACTACTACTACTACAAATATTTATGCTACTACTACTTCTACTAACAATAATACTACTACTATTGCTACTACTTCTGCTGCTGCTGTATTTATTATGATTACAAATATTACTGCTAATGCCGTCACCATCGCTAACCCCAAGCGATTAATGCTGCTACGACCACCACTATTACTGCTGCTGCTTCTGCTACTACTACTACTTCTACTACTACTACTACTACTACTACTACTACTACTACTACTACTACTACTACTACTACTACTACTACTACTACTACTACTACTACTACAAATATTTATGCTACTACTACTTCTACTAACAAAAATACTACTACTATTGCTACTACTTCTGCTGCTGCTGTATATATTATGATTACAAATATTACTGCTAATGCCGTCACCATCTCTAACCCCAAGCGATTAATGCTGCTACGACCACCACTATTACTGCTGCTGCTTCTGCTACTACTACTACTTCTACTACTACTACTACTACTACTACTACTACTACTACTACTACTACTACTACTACTACTACTACTACTACTACTACTACTACTACTACTACTACTACTACAAATATTTATGCTACTACTACTTCTACTAACAATAATACTACTACTATTGCTACTACTTCTGCTGCTGCTGTATTTATTATGATTACAAATATTACTGCTAATGCCGTCACCATCGCTAACCCCAAGCGATTAATGCTGCTACGACCACCACTATTACTGCTGCTGCTTCTGCTACTACTACTACTACTACTACTACTACTACTACTACTACTACTACTACTACTACTACTACTATTACTACTACTACTACTACTACTACTACTACTACTACTACTACTATTAACCACCATTGATGTTGCTGCTACTACTATAACTACTACTACTACTACCACCACCACTATTATTATTATTATTATTATTATTATTATTATTATTAATGCTCCTGGGTGTGAATTCGTTCGTGTGAGTGGTGGAAAATCTCCTGGAAGGTCCGGTGGTCAGAATACTTCTGATCACATCAGGCATACAGTGCTGGTTGGTCCAAAAATATGGCCCTGACACTACATACAAAGTATGTCAGAGTAGCGTGAGAGTTGAGTGGGGCCTTGTTGTTGTTGTTGTTTTTGCTGTTGTTGTTGTTGTCGTCGTGAAAAAACAAAATTAGCTAGAATATAAACCTTAAGCTGTTTTATTGTGGGTCCTGGGACACTGGTGTTTTTTTCCTGTAGAAAATAAACTAACGAAAGAACTTTATTTTCAAAGGGTCACAAATTGGCCACGCAGATCTGCCTTACATTCGACCCTTCCAGCCACTCATCATTCGCACTTCAATTAGCTTATGAACATAATAACAAATACACAAAAAAGACACAACAAATAAGGTAGTTCTAGATCAACACAATGTACATCATTATGATGGTGAAATGATTATGCTAATGGTTATGGTGATGAAATGATGATTATGATCATGAAATGATGATGGTTATAATGATTACTATCATGGTGGAGAATAGAAGTGGAATGTCAAAATCCAAAATTTACCACAATCTCGACATATAAAACAACAGAGCATTTCGACTCTTGATATTAACATTGGATGAGGGGAGAGCGGACGGAGAACTGTGGATATATTACGTAAATATACATATATTGTCAACAAGTTTCTCTTACCTTGGACATGTAATAACAAATGATGGCACTGTTGAAACGGAAATCAAAAAGAGAATAGGAATGGCGAAAAATGTTTTTAATAACACGAAATAAGCATTAAGATCTAGAGAGATTAACAACGCATTAAAAATTGATAGTTGTCAAATGTTAGTTAGTTAGTTAGTCGAAAGATCATCCTCATTGCACATCGAACCATTCAGTCCATAAGTGCTCGGATCCCCTCCTCAGCAAATCCCGCAGCGTGTAGCGGCTAACGACACCAGTTCTGTGTTGGTTTATCAATCTTCTTTGGCTTCCTGCGTAGTGTTCTTGTTTGGCCACCCCTCTTTTAATTTGCTGCTCTCGCAGTCTGGCCATGGTTGTAGATTCACAATCATCACTTGGTTCACGCAAAAGACTTACTTCTCGTAGAGCATTCAGAATGTCAGCCTGGTCCATGGCGTGTCCGCCCTCCACAGTAGCCTCACCTGCGAGCTTGTCAGCCCGCTCATTTCCTTGTACTCCCGCATGCCCTGGCACGAAGATGAAACTAATCTTTGCCAGCCGAGACCGCTCCAGAGGCAGCAACCATTCTCTTCGGATCGACCCCTCCTCTATCCTCTTGATCATGTTCATTGAGTCGCTAAGGAAACATGCCCCAGTGAATGTCTGTGTCTCGAGCCATGTTATTGCTTTACTTACTGCCATGACTTCAATGACATGTCAAATGTTATGTATTTTCAACACTACTATATGGCGCGGACGCCTGGACAATGAACAAGCAATTAGAAAGTGGAATAGAGGCCCTAGAGATGTGGATATACAGAAGTTTATGTTGTATTTCATGGAAACAAAAACAATGAAATACAGAGGTTCTAGAAAAACTTTGAATTAAATAAGAGTCGATGAAAGAAATAAAAAGGGACAAATGAAACATTTCGGCCACGTTAGAAGACATAACTATTTTTATAAAAACTATACTGGAGGGTAAGGTTGGAGGCGAGAGAGCAAGAGGTAGACAACGATATAAGTGGGAAGATAACAACAAGTGATGGGTGAACAGCAATCTGACAGAATGTACAATTAAGGCTAGAGACAGACAGCGTTGGAGATCCATTGCAGCAAACCTTCATTGTGGAGACGGCACCTGATTAATTTAAATATCTTGTAAAGAAGGGAGTAAAAGTCCTGTAGCTAAAATCTGTTGTGGGTGTGTCAGATGTTGGGACCATCCCATTTTATAGGTCAGAGTTCATGAAGGAATAGGTGGTCAGGTCTTCCCTCTCGTAGCCAACGACGAGAGCTGACATCAAACCCTCGTCGATTGAACTCAGCCATACATTGACAGAATTACATCCTAACCATTACCTATTGAATGAATCACCAAAAAACGAGTAGAATCGGTTAGCTTTATTAGAACATGATCACAAATAACGACATGAACGTTGCGGCCAAAGTTCCTTCGTCAGCACAGTAACAGACAGACATGTAATTCATGTAGAGAGGTTTTCATCATAACTGAGAGGAGGCAGTTTAGTTAATGGAGCTCCTTAAAACATCTCGAAACGTTATGAGGTGGCCATTAGCGGGTTAGAGGCGTCATAAATAATCTCGTCGACTGGAACTCATCACATTCCTCTTGTACGTTGCGGTGTCGAGGTGAAGTATAAACAGCGGGAGAGTGCCCGCTTACGGGCTTCATGTATCGATATTCCCATGGACTCTGTTATTCCCTGCGTCCATTGTTTACGTGGTCGGCCTCTTCCTCTGCTTCCCTATGGTCTGTATACATCATTGCTTGTAGGCTAAGTAGAGTTTTTAATTGAATTCCATTGATTTTTCTAGAAGTTGTCTAAGAGCAAAAATGGCATCCGTGCATCCTTTGTTTTTCCTAAATCCAAGTTGTGTTTCGCTTAGCTGGGGTTCTATAATAGTTCGTTGTCTTTTCTCAAGAATTTTGCAAAATATTTTCCCAGTATGGCTCAACAGTGAAATGCCTCAGTATTGTGTGCAGTCTTTTTTGCTGCCTTTGATTTTCCAAATTGGGATAATTATGGCGTTTCCCCAGTCTCGTGGTGTCTGTTGTTCTACCCAAACATGGTTGAATAGTCTATGTAGCCATGCTGTTCCTACTTCTCTTGCTGCTTTAATTACTTCATTTGGTATTTCATCTTGTCCTGGTGATTTGTTCAATGGGGCTAATCTGATGGCTTCTATAATTTCTTCTTTCATTATGTCTGATTCTAGTTCTTCGGTAGCATCTGTGTCGGTTTCTTGAATTCCTGTTACATCTGATGGGATGTTAAGAAGTTGTTCGAAGTACTGCTTCCATCTTATTAGGATTTGTTTTTGTTCATGTATTGGTTCTCCATTTCCGCTGTTAATTATTTCAGTTGGGTCAAAGGGTTCTCCTCTAGTTCTCATTGCACTTATCTTTGTATAGAAGTTTCTAGTTGCCTCCATGTAGCTTTTATTTAGGGTTTCTCCATACTCCTCTCAGTCTTTTTGTTTGTTCCCTCTTTACTATTCTATTCACATGTCTTCTCGCTATTCTATATTCTATTTCATCGGATACCAGTTTGCTCTTCGACCACGTTTTTTTTACTTTTTGTCTTTTTTACACACACACACACACACACACACACGCACACACACACACACACACACACACACACACACACATCGTAAAACTTGCAAAGATAACAACAACAGCTGAAAAATGCTGGTGTTGACTGCAATATCCTGTAAATAGGATAAGCCCCGAAAAAAATTGTGTGTGTGCGCGCGCACGCGCGTGTTCGTCATCTGTTGTCTTGTATTTATTTTTGGCTCTTGCTCGCTTTGAACTCAAGCGCAGTCCACACACACTACTTCTAGTAGTGCTGGACTGTATTTTGTGTGTGGATTAGCTTTCCCTATTAACAGTGTCCCTCGGCATCAGGTGAACCCACTCTGACTTCAGAAGTACTTGTAATTTACGTCCCCAAGTCAACGAGGAGTTGAACCCCTTACTTCAGCATCAGCACACTGTGTGTTTAAGAACACGCTTTCTTATCCATTCGGCCATGCTGAAACGTTTTCTTGTATTGGACATGACAAGTGTGTAGTTGTATACTGCCTCTATTTACAGCGATGAGGCTAGACCGGGTATGATTTTTAACCATTATACAAACGTACCCGCTATTTCATAAACAGTAATTAAATAGTATTAATAGAGATGCGTGACTGTTCCCGCGGCCCCAAACGGAAAGTCAAGAATAGTAACAGTGTAGACCTCCAGAGCGTGTCGTATGAGGCGTGGTATGATGGTTGGTATGCGACTGGCTGCCTTACACCGTGGGAAAAATTAGCCAGCATCACGCAACCATTCGTGAACCGGCCTACAAAGGCTTGGTATATGCATGGTTGTGGGCTTAAGCGACAAGGAGTATTAGAGGCGCAAGAAGAGGAAGAAGGATGAGGAGGAGCAAGTGGAAAAGAAGAGGAGGAGAGACAGCAAAAGAAAAAGAAGAAGTAGAAGACACATGAGAGAGACAGAGAGAGAGAGAGAGAGAGACAGAGAGAGAGAGAGAGACAGAGAGAGAGAGAGAGAGAGAGAGAGAGAGAGCTGAAGCCCAAGTCAGTGACACAATATCAAGGCTTAAAATAGGATGTGAATATGAACACATGATTACTGGGAAGCAGGTAATTTCGCTAGCCACTCCATTACTGTCAGTCCATTACTGCCAGTCCATTAATGCCACTCTATTACTGCCACTCCATTACTGCCACTCCATTACTGCCACTCCATTACTGCCACTCCTATTACTTGTACTAATTAAATTGGCTTTTGTTGCAAAGAAAGAGTGAAAAGAAAGGACTCTCCTTGAATATCAAGAAAACAGTAACAATGGTGGTATCAAAGAAGCAGGTGACACCCAAATGTGAAATAGAGATATGTCACAGGAGGAAGAATATCAAGTACAGGAAGATGTGGTTTCCTATACTTAGGTGCTCAAAGACAAAGAAGCGCAACACTGACTTTTAGTGGGCCAGAGAAGAAAAGGACAATAAGCAGAAATAGAGAAAGAGCACTGTATATATTCTCCTCAGTTAACAAGAAAAGGGATAGAGGGTTAGACAGAAGATTCCAGGAGTTCTTTGGGCGGGGGATATACTGTTGTTTACCCCAGACAGAAGATTACACTGCTGGACTGTAACAGGATCAATGAGTTTACACAACAAACTACAGACTAAACAAAACAAATTAAGAACAACAAAATTAGACTTTTATTGACAGAACTGCATGATTCAGTGACAAACAAGCATCCTGACATGTCACACAACTGACATATACAGAAATGGGAACCTATGTTCCCACAGTAGATATCACTGCTGCCTAACATCGGTATGGATATCACCGAATACCCATCCCCACAAACCAGCAAGGACATGGCAACAAAGAGGCCTCAATGTAAACAACAACAACGGTAACAGCAGGTATGGACTCTATTGTTATCATCTCAGGACTCATGGACAGTCGGTACATACAGAAATGGGAATCTGAAATCCCACAGTTAGAGATAACTGCTGTCTAGCACTGACTACAGGGGCAGTCTCTAAATGACAGTGAGACCTCAAACATGTTCAGTTGAGTCGAAGGGCACTCTCAATACCCACACAAGACACCCGCATCACATAGGCCGACTGGGAACAGATACAGCGAAGAGCCATAACATAACGAATAACAAAACTATAACCCTAACAGCTGAGATATAGTGGCATAAACAGGTATACGAATGGGGATGTTGAAATGAATAATATCGTATGCAATAAGTCGCTATCATTGAATGTAAGAAAGAGAGTGGTGATGTGCTATATAGAACCTATTTTGCTGTATGGCTGTGTATCTTGGAATATAAATGAACAAATTAGGAAGAGATTGGAAGCAACAGAGATGTGGTTCCTTATACGAATGTTTCGAATTCCTTGAACTGCCAAAGTAACTAACGACGAATGACTTAAAGAGGCTGGCGAAACTAGAACATTATATACAACAATAAGAATGAGACAAACAGCTTTTTTGGTCATGTGATGAGAAGAGAGGCGCTGGAGAACATCGTGACAATTGGAAAGATCGAGGAGAAGAGAGGCAGAGGCAGACCACGAGAAATGATGCTGGATGGATTGCGACGGAGGAATATCAACGGTAGAGTTGATCCGGAAAACCAAAGACAGAGATCTGTGGAGAGTCATGAACACCTACGCCAGTCGGCACGGCACTTGATGATGATGATTTGTTGCTTATTTTGTCAGTATTACATACGTGCTCTCTCTCCCTCCCGTCTCTCTCTCTCTCTCTCTCTCTCTCTCACTCTCCCCCCCCCCTACTCCCCCCTACCTTTTCCAGTCTGAATCTTCGAGTCATCTCATCAGTGTCCAAAACATAATAGACGTGCGACCGGTTATCACAAATTTATTCTAGTTTAAATGTACATGCAGAACACAATAAAAAAAAAACACAACAACAACTATACGCCAAGCAAGCATATCTATTTCTGGACTTTCTAACATCTAAATACTTTAAACCTATGCTACAGCCAGACCTCCACACTCTATCTCTGGACTTTCTAACATCTAAACCAGTGGTTCTCAACCTTTGGTGGCCCGTGCCCCCCTTCACCATATTTTCAGAACGTCATCCCCCTTCGTATTTACTACCTAACCCCCCCCCCTCCCCGTCCCCGCCCCGCCCCTACACAGTATACATAATAATGGAAGCTAAATTTAATAGCACAATCTAAAACAAGTCTAGACGTCCACATAAAACGTGATTTGTGGGTCTACTTACTTTATAAAATGAATTTTAGAAGGATGAGACGTACAGAACAGTAAAATATGAAGGGAAAAAACAATATCAAGTAATCGGTTCTTGTATTAACGCGATCTTGAAAGAATCTTAATTCCCCACCCTCCCCCTGGAAACCCTAAAATTCCCCCCGGGGGGGGGGGGGAATTCCCTACCGATTGAGAACCACTGATCCAAACACTTTAGACCTATACTACAGCAAGACTCCCGCACTGGTAGGGACTCTTGATTCATACGTATCTTGATTCATACAAAGCACGAATGCGTCTTTTTCGACGTCTGGTCCCCGAACGACCATGAGCCGGCAACTTGCATAGGCCTGTCTTAGTGACGTCACAGGATTCATGTGTTATCCATGAACCATGCTAAAACAAACACGTAAAGGACCTGTTTAACCTTTGGCCATACGGTGTTGGACCCGTATATGTTTCTAGCCCATCCAGCACTGGATGGCTGATGTGTTCATTATCACACCGACCGCTTTTACTTCCCTAGATATTTCATAGAATCAATTTTAGGCTGGGTCGACCTGGGAACCCAGTTCAATTTTAGGCTGGGTCAACCTGGGAACCCAGTTCAATTTTAGGCTGGGTCGACCTGGGAACACAGTTCAATTTTAGGCTGGGTCTATCTGGGAACACAGTTCAATTTTAGACTGGGTCGACCTGGGAACACAGTTCAATTTTAGGCTGGGTCGACCTGGGAACACAGTTCAATTTACACCCTTCCCTTTCTTTCTCCCCGTGAGGATTTCAAACCATGACCACGGGTCTTTGAAAATAAAGTTCGTTCGTTCGTTCGTTCCTTGCTTCACTTGTTCCTTCCTTCCAACGTTCCTTCCTTCCTTCCTTCCTTCCTTCCTTCTTTCGTTTGGTCGTTCTTTCGTTCGTTCGTTCGTTCCTTCCTTCCTTCCTTCCTTCCCTCGTTCGTTCCTTCTTTCGTTTGTTCGTTCTTTCATTCGTTCGTTCGTTCCTCTTTCCTTCCTTCCTTCCGTCCGTCCTTCCTTCCTTCCTTCCTTTGTTCCTTCTTTCGTTTGTTCGTTCTTTCGTTCGTTCCTTCCTTCCCTTGTTCTTTCTTTCTTTCGTTCGTTCGTTCCTTCTATCCTTCGTTCCTTCTTTCCTTCCTCCCCCCGTTCGTTCGTGTGTTCCTTCTTTCTTTCGTTCATTCCCTCCTTCCTTCCTTTGTTCGGTCTGACGCGACTGCCGTGACCCACAGCCCCACTAAATGTAAGCGCTGACTCTAGACTGACCGCATGTACGTCATGGTCCATCACATCGTGCGTCATGACAGTTTGTTTGCTGGTTTATTTATGTGTTTGTTTTATTACCGCATCCGTACTAGAGTGTGGCCGGAGAGTCTTTTCGGAGCTCAGAAGTAAGGGTCGATCAACTCCTCCTAGTGGTGGGGCATGGGTTCGATGCCAGCTCTCGTCGTTTGATATGGGATGGAAAGACTAACCACCACTTCTCCCGTGCACTCAGGCTTTCAAACTGTGATGGTCCTAACACTTCACATATCCACGACAGGTTCCTGGTTGGTTAGTTGCATATCCTTTACTGGACGTCGCAGTCAAACTACTTATACAGTATTTTTATTTTGGCTATTTGTGATTTCTTGGCATGTTTACCTCCAGTAGAGTGAAATTGCGTTTTGAACGACCAGCACTAATACCATTGTATGAAAATCAACGCAAGGTGGCCTGCTTCCAAATCATCTGTAGCTGTGTTTTGAACGCGGTATGCGGCATTGCGGATTGCGTTCGTAAACCCTTTGCCACATTGCCTGCCTACAACATGTGATGACCCTAGCTCCCCACTGTCCCACAGCGTGTTCTTGGTACATGCGTTGTTGTTTTGTGTTAAATGTTAATGTCGTGGCATAATATTAATATTCTATTTTTGTTGACTGTCCCCGTGGACTGCCAGGTCCTAAGCTTGTTTGACATGTGCGTAAGTCGGGCAATGACCCTAGCAAAGTAGTTTGAAAATTGCGTTGTCACGTAATAGATTTAGCTTTGAAGTAATATGTGATAAGCGTATATTCTTTGAGGTAAGAAGATGACAAGATTATATTCTTTATAGTATGGTACGATGAAAGTTTACACTGTTAACCTTTTCGTGATAACAAATTAATAGGTACGATGGTAGGTCAGAAAGTTATGCACCACAATTATTATCTCATCTAATATAAAGATGCCGGTCTCCCTGGCATAGGCGTTAAGGACGTTGTTCGTAATCCCGTATACTTTCGTACGAAATATAGCTACTCGAGATTCGGCAGCGGATCGTGTCGCGCTGGTTACTTACGGAGGGTATGTGAGCCGGCCGTTCAGAAATAACAGCAAACTACTGAACGTAAAACTTTCCAAGACATCAACAGCAGCTGAAACATACTGGTATTTACTGCAATGTCCTGTAAAGGATATGCGGGGGAAAACAATAATACAGATAGAAGTATTAAATTTGCATCAATTTAAGTTTATAATCTCTTGACGGTATATACCAAATTGCACCTCTACAAACCAATTCTAACCGCGACACAAAACAGTTAAAATGGCAGGTATTAATTAATGACATTGATTCATGGGGAGTGAGTGTGCAAGGGGTTAAATTCTGGGCATGGCGCAACATTGTCGGTATTTTGGATTCTCGGTAAGATTCAGGGGGAATAAAACGCATTTACGCATGTACACTGTGGCAATTGCCTAGGCAAACGAATTTATACTTGGAGAGATGTCCACCACACATCGGCAAAGGTACGGAACATCATCATGTGACTTTCCACATGGCGTAGGCGATTATGTCTCTCCACAGATCTCGGTCCTTCGTGTTCTGGATCACGTCCACTGATGATATTCCTCCATGCCACATCTTAGGCTGTTTAGCATCCTTTTTCTTGTCCTGCCTCTCCTACCGCTGGTTTTTTCCTGTCGTTACAATGTTTCCTATTATCTCCTTTCATAAGACGTGACCAGAGAGCAATGTGTGCTCTTTCTTATAGTGTTATGTCATGTTCTACTTTTAGTAGCCGCTCTCCAGACAGTCATTGTTATATACTCGGCAGTCCAAGGTATTCACAATAATCCTATCAGAAATTTCGTCTTAATACTAAACAACCAGATTCTACAGTTGCATGTCCTTTAGACGATGTCACGGTCAACCGCAACATTTTTAGGCTCTTGGTGATTTCTTGGCAAAGTGTACGTTCAGCAGTGTGCCATTGCTTTCAGAACGACGGGCACTCATAACATTGCATGAAAACCAGCGCAAGGCAGTCTACTTCCAAATGAGCATAGCCTACGATGGGTAGCGTTGTGATATTCTGTTGTGATAATTTGGTGTGTCCAGTGTGTGCCGCGTGGTTACACACCCGCTTCACACGCGTGATCCGGGACTGTTTCCGGATCCGGTCAGGGATATGCACTACTGACGAGCTCAAACGAGGGCGAAACTCGAGTATAGTGCTTCCATATTGACGTGGATAGGCCTTAGGTTCATACCAGAATGCGATCGGCGTGGCCAGTAGTGGGTTGTGCTCAATATTTATACTTCCAAATTGTCCACAGCGATGGCTTTATAGCGAGATTCTCACAATAGCTTCAGTTATTAGGAGGGCTTCAAATTAAAACCTTTGTGTGTGTGTGTGTGTGCGTGCGTGCGTGCGTGCGTGCGTGCGTGCGTGCGTGTGTGCGTGTGTGTGTGTGTGTGTGTGTTGGGGGGGGGGGTGAATATATTCTGAAAAAGTAAAGAACAAATGTATCATTTTTCGGTGTAGTCACCACTTCAATGCAAGTCCTCCAGCGCTGATGAAGTGCTTGGATTTCTGTAGAAAGAAAATTCTCTTGGTCACGTGAGTAACCACTCTGGGACCACTACTCGGTGTGCCTGACCCGGTCGTGAACAGTTTGTTACAGAAGTCACGCCGTTTTGAAACTTTCTACTTAACTCATACACTTGCTGGACTGACAGGCATGCATCACCATACAGGACCTTCATTCGCCGATGTATTTCTATAGATTTCACCCCTTCACTGATAAAAAAACGGATACCAGAATGCTGCTCCTCTTTGGTGCATATCAGAAGCGAGGCGACCATTTTTAAACTCTCGTTATGACCTCACTGTGCTCGTCTGCTTTGTGATGCCTGTGCTTAACACTCTTGATATCCTTAACAACAATATTGACAGGGACAAGACAATGTCGTGGTAATTTTAATTTCTATCACACTTTTAAAGTTTTCATTTGAAGCCCCCTTGTATGTTACTACCCCTAAACCATGTAACTTTAACCATTAGCATCATTATCAAGCGCCGTATCCTACATCTCTACAGTAAACGCATACAGATCTCGTCCAGTCCACGCAATGCTGCTGTCTATCCACATGTATTGTTATCTTCATCTTGCACGCTTCATCTTGCACGCTTTATCTTGCACGCTTCATCTCCACTTTTCCTACCAACATATCATTTAACCCGGAGTTGTGTTTCTGAATACTGCCTAAGGATAATATCTTGCCAAATACGACCTCCCGTGTGGACATACGGACGATATATCGCCGTATTAGGGTTGTAGTGTTATTTGTTTCGTTTCGCGGTAACTTCCGCAATTTTAATGATCAGTGAAAGGCATTTATATTATACTAGCTGACCCGGTATTATATTATTTGTTCATTTGATTGTGTACCCTGTTTGGTTCAATCCTACTTTTTTGTTTGGTACAGAATCGATTAATTGTTTGATCACCCTGTTCTGATTCAGTTATGACTTTTGAAATCCCAATGGTTTTGTCTTGTAACACTTCGCTGTTTCTTGTCTTACCTTGTCGTGACATTTGTCCCATAAAATAAAATGTTCCATGTCCTTTGCCGGAGGCTGCGATCAACTCCTGGTTAACCTTCTAGGCAATTTTACGTTCAGTAGTTTGCCATAGCTTTCTGAATGAGAATTCAAAGTTTAAGTCCAACTGATTGGTGTATATAGTGAACTCACTACCCCGCCGACAGCGCACGTGAATATTAACCCGAGAGCTATAAACTTCTCTACCATGCAGACGTCTATACGTCTATTATATTCAACACGTTATAACCATTTCAACATTTATCACTTTTAATTAAGACTACCTAGATGTAGAAGAGCCCACACCACAGACATAATCAACATAAGACTATGGTGTGCACATCTCATCTCAAATGATCCTGTCAAACTTTTCGAGTTTCAGGCCAAAGGCTTCCAAAGAAAATATTATATAGCGATCTTTAATTAGGCAAGCGAGTTCGCTGTGGACATAGACAAAGCGACAAAACCCGACATGCCACATTGTGACAACGGTTTCAGGCGGAGGAGTGCAATTTCGGAGTGTACAAGCCTTACCCTAGTGCGAGGAAATGCAACCTAAAGACTAAATGTTATGGCAGGGCAGACTAGGCCCTAAGCCTTGGTCGGCAACTGGTCTAGGATGGAAACTCCGAGAGGCGGACATTTAGAGCATTGCTTTGCTGATCCGGCAGCTTCTACAGCTTGTCTTGTTCCAGACTAACTGGTGTTACCTTTCCTCTGGAGTAAACTAGACAGGCCGAGAGAGGGATTATGCTGCATGGACAATACATGGTCTCTAAATTCAGCCCAAGCTTTGTATTATGGAGCGGTATAACTCCATTTTACAAACTATCGCCTGTCAAGACGGCAGGCTGCCAGTCAGCTAGCCTAAGATTGTATGGATCAATCAGCACATCTTGTGTTGCAGTCGAATCACACCGGTGGCGTTTACTTCCCAAAACAATTTCCGGTACCCATTTGGGCCCATTAGGGATACACAAAGTGGAGAGTGGAAAAGAAGAAGCAACAAAGACATTTATGATCTGTTTAAGTCCCTGCTAATCACGGTTATCATGAAGGCTAATAGACTACAATGGCTGGGGCATATAGAAAATATGGAAGACAACAGGAAAACAAAACTAGCTTACACTCAGGAAAGAAATGACCGTAGACCCCGAGGTAGACCAAGAAGACGGTGAAGAGATAATATACATACAGACCTAGAAGCACTTGGAATCAACGACTGGCAAGAGAAGGTCAACCAGAGAGACGAATTTAGAAGGCTTGTATCTGCAGCAAAGAACCTCAATGGCTCGGAATGCTGAAAAAGAAGACGAATTTTAGCCTAGGTAGACATTTGAGCTCAGGTGGACTTACAGCAATCCACGCTTGTGTGAAGATTCGAATATATGAACCTTCTTCTTCTTCTTCTTCTTCTTCTTCTTCTTCTTCTTCTTCTTCTTCTTCTTCTTCTTCTTCTTCTTCTTCTTCGTCTTCGTCTTCGTCTTCGTCTTCGTCTTCGTCGTCTTCGTCTTCGTCGTCTTCGTCTTCGTCTTCTTCTTCTTCTTCTTCTTCTTCTTCTTCTTCTTCTTCTTCTTCTTCTTCTTCTTCTTCTTCTTCTTCTTCTTCTTCTTCTTCTTCTTCTTCTTCTTCTTCTTCTCATTCTACTACTACTACTACTACAACAACAACTACTACTACTACTACTACTATTACTACTATTACTACTACTACTACTACTACTACTACTACTACTACTACTACTACTACTACTACTACTACTACTACTACTACTACTACTTCTGCTGCTGCTGTTGTTGCTGCTACTACTACTGGTGCTGCTACTACTACTACTACTACTACTACTACTACTACTACTACTACTACTACTACTACTACTACTACTACTGCTGCTGCTGCTGCTACTACTACTACTACTACTACTACTACTACTACTACTACTGCTGCTGCTGCTGCTGCTGCTGCAGCTTCCTCTTCTTTTTTTCTTCTACTGCTACTGATTATTATTCTTTATTAGCATTATGAATATTATTATTATTTTACTTGTTCTTCGTCTTCTTTTGCTGTTGCTCCCAATTCCCCCCCCCCCCCTCCTCCCCCTGTTCCTTCTGTTTCTTGAATTGTGTTCCTCCAATATTCGTGTGTAAATTGTTGTTTAGCGTTACTTGATATACGTATAGCTAAGTCACATCCGAGAGGCGAGCACAATTTTTAGATCTTCAAACGTTCTCGTCTTTGAAATGTCGGACCCAATCAACTCATCTCTGGTGACTCCATCTACTCCACATCAACGTGTTTCTCAGCCTTCCTTTTCCCGTCCTGATGCCTGCCCTTCGATCCCCAAGGCCACACAGAAAGTAACGAGCAAAGATGTAAATAACGCTAGTGAGCTTTCGCAAGCAACTCAGAATAGTGGCCACTGCAGGACTTTGCCGCGTCAGCTTGAGGTCAGTGCAAACATCTCGTCGATCTCTTCGGCTCGAGAAACTAATCCTTAGTTTTCCCTCCGCAAGGCCACCTGCTGTAATCTCTAACATACACACACACATACACACGCACAAACAGACAAACAAACACGCACACACGGCTTGTTTCGTCAATGTCGTCTGCTTGTTTGGTTGTTGGGGTAAACAGTGGACACAGACAGCCTTCACCTTTTTTCCCCTCTTTCTTTTCATGTCTGGCCTAATCTTAACGAATGACGCGTTAGCTGAACGGCTAGCAAAGCAACCTGCGGCGGGGTGGGTATGTGTTCGAATCACTCTGAAGACAATGATTTTTCTTTACGTTCGCTCGCTGTGAACTCAATCTAGCTACTGCTTCTAGTGCAATGGACAGATTTCTTCTTCTTCTTCTTCGTTCATCCGGAGTTTTTTTTCGGATGTGATTGCGTTGTGCCTGTTTACAGTAGAGCTGCGTTCTTGCGCCGTTAGGCCGACACATCCGACTTCTGCGGGCATTTGTTGACCGGGTTAACCTTCCCGGGGGTTTCTTAGGACGTTTGACTCTCACTGTTGTGGTGTTATCCCCCATCCCAGCTGGTCCATATAGAACAGCCAAAGATCCTGGTCAGCCCTCAAGGGAAGGCAGGGGCAGACCATGGGCATTCCCCGCCATCCAAGGAGGCTTCCATACTTGCAGAGCCGATACATAGCGCTCTGGTACTGGGCTCACCCAAGGAATCGTCACGTCCTGCACATGGCTTCTTAGCCTCACTTCCGTATATTGGGCCTTCCGTTCACCATAGGCTGTTCTTCCGGAAACCAGAAGTATGCAGTCTGCAGATGACATCCACACAGTGAGCTTTCGATTCGGACTTTCCATGTAATGGATTTGCTAGCCAAGCAATATTCCATTTCGTGCCACTAGGACACTTTTCCACCTTTTATGAAGCCCACACAGTGGGCTTTTGATTCAGACTTTCCACGTAATGGATTTGCTATCCAAGCAATATTCCATTTCGTGCCACTAGGACACTTTTCCACCTTTTATGAAGCCCACACAGTGGGCTTTTGATTCGGACTTTCCACGTAATGGATTTGCTATCCAAGCAATATTCCATTTCGTGCCACTAGGACACTTTTCCACCTTTTATGAAGCCCACACAATGGGCTTTTGATTTGGACTTTCCACGTAATGGATTTGCTATCCAAGCAATATTCCATTTCATGCCGCTGGGTCTTCATGCACCTCTAAATGTCAACCTGTATATAGTTAAAGTAATCTGCGGTCAACTTTAGCTTGTTGATATCTCCATAGAGCTTGTCCTCAAATGAAGCAGGTGTGGGCCAAAATATCTTTCTCTGTTCTGCATACGTTGGGCAATCCTGCAGCAAATGTTTTGCTGTCATTTTTCCAGTTCTACAATTACATTCATCGGTATCTCCTATCTTTAGTTTATTGAACAAGTGGTATTTCAGCCTGTTGTGTCCTGTGCGGAGTCTGAAGATTGCTACTTGTTCTCTTCTGTCGAGTTTGTAATATGCATCATCCTTCTGATGACCTGGATGCTCTGATTCCTATTTGGTTCTATAAGTGCTTTTTATCAACCTCTTTGCCTCATTATAGGTTATGTCTATGTCAGGCTGTGGTAGTCGTCCGCCCTCTTTTGCCAGTCTGTCAGCCTCTTAGTTTCCAGGTATACTGCAATGTGATGGGATCCACTGTATTACAACTTTTTTGGATTTCTGGCATAGACCATGGAGTGCTGCTCTTAGGTCAGTTAGTTCTGTGCTGTTATTGCTCTTCAGTATTGAGACAGCTGACTTTGCATCTGTGAAGATAGCTATTTGCTTCTCTTTATTTTCCTCCATCAGGAGCATTTCTGCTGCAGTTTTCAGAGCCTCTACCTCCGCTTTGAAGTTACTTGAAAATTTTCCAGTTGCCATTGAATGTGTTTTTTTCGCTCCATTTTTTAAATTTAGGAGAATTCCTCCTCCTCCATTCTCTATTGAATTTTTGGCTGATCCATCTGTATATGCATGGGTCCAATTCCTGCTTGGGTAATGTTCTTTTATGTAGTTTAGGGTTATTTCTCTTCTTTCGGTTTCATGCTGAGTGTTCTTTTTCTCAATACCAGGAATGTTTTCTATCATCTCAGGCAGTTGCTGCTGTCTCCAAGCTGGGAACTTGTGTGCATTGTGTATGGGCTTGACTGTTGATATGTTAAGAATAGGATCTGACCTAATCCTTCGTTTTGCAGTTTCTACAAAGTTGCTACGCTTCAGTCTTCCCTTTCCAAAACCATTAAATCTGTTGTACATAGGGTGGTCTGTCAATCTTCTAAATTTTTCTGCTTGTTGCTGGGCTCTGCTATCTCTTCTATCCTGCATTGGTTGTAAACAAGTGATCTTTTCTAATTCATTAATAGGCGTTGTCTTCAGGCTTCCAGTTATGATTCGCATTCCTTGATTTTGGACTCTACTTATTTTGTTAAAGTTTGACTTAGCTGCTGTTGCCCAAGCTGCAATGCCATATTCCAGTACTGGCCTCACCCGCCCAGTATATAACTTCTTGAGAACTTTCTCATCTGCTCCCCATGTTGTACCAGCAAGCTTTTTCATGATTGCCATTCTTTGCCTTGCTCTTGTTCGATTTTTCTCAACCTGTGTCTTCCATGTCAGGCGACGATCAAAGGTGACTCCTAGATAGTTTGGATTTTCTTCATGGCGCAATATTTTTCCATTCAATACCAGCTTAGGTTGCTGAGTTTTAGTTGAGAGGGAGAACACTGTGCATATTGTTTTCTCCTCACTTATCTTCACTAGCCATGATTTTGACCAGTCCTCTAGCGCTAATAGGGCTTGCTGTATTCTGCTGTTAGCTGTACTAATATATTCTTCAGATGTCCATATGGCTAGGTCATCTGCAAAGGATGATGTGTGTACTCTGGCTGGAAAATTTTCCGTGATGTCGTTTATATATGCTAGGAATAATGTTGGTGAAAGAACTCCTCCTTGGGGGACACCTTGCTCCAACAGCATCATTTTGCTGGTTTGTCCTTGTACTTTTGTCCTGGCAGTTCTGTTCTCAAGGTAGTGGCTGATCCATTTGTACATTTTCCCGCAAACATGCATTTTTTGCAGTTTTACTTTCAGTCCTTCCTTCCATACTTTATCAAATGCTTTTTCTAAATCTATCCAGACTGCTAGTGTGTGCTTTTTCTCTTGGAAGGCATCCTCTATTTCCTGAGCTATATAGGTTATTTGATCTTCAGTAGATCTGTACTTTCTGAATCCTGCTTGGTGAGGTGTTAAGAGTTGGTTTTCTTCCAGATGCCATGTTAGCCTGCCATTGATAATGCGTTCCATTAATTTTCCTACACAGCTAAGAATACTGATAGGTCGATAGCCATTTGGTTCTTCCAGGTCTTTTCCTTTCTTTGGGACTGGTATTAGTATAGCTTCCTTCCATGCCTGTGGGACTATTCCCCTCTTCCAGCTGTAATTTAGGACTGCTAGTAGTTTCTTTTTTGCCTTAGTGCCTAGTCCTATTAGCATTTCATTTGTGATTCCATCCTTTCCTGGTGATGTCTTCTTTTTTAGGGTATTCATTGCCTGTTCCATTTCTTCCATTGTTAGATTTGCCATCATATATTCTGCTGCTGTCTCTGTATATGTATGATGCATCTGTTTATCTTTGATTGCTTTCTTCTGTTCGGCTGTAATATCAATGTGGTTTGCACTGGCATAGTGTTCCATTAGTGCATTTGCAGCCTTTTTTCCTGTAAGCAAGGAATTTCCTTGTTTAATTGTTATTTGTTTGTTTCTAGGTCCTTCATTGTTCATGGCTTTCACTAGTTTCCATAGTTTGTTTCCATCCCTGTCAAAATTCAGGTTTTCTGTTTTTTTCCTCCAACAATCTCTTGTTGTTTGATTTACTGTTCTTTTATATTTTGCTGAGATGGCTTTGAGAGAGATGTTCGCTTCAGTTGTTTGTTCTCTCTCTGCGGTCTTCCTAGCATCTTCAACTTTGTCCTCCAAAAATTGTAGTTCTTCAGTCCAGTATGGTTTGTAATTTTTCCTTGCTCCTCTTGGAATAGACTCAGTGGCTGCCTGTATTATTGCTCTGTTTAGACTTTCCACCATTTGCTTCATGTTGCCATATCGTTTATTTACGTTTTCACAATATTTGTCTGTTAGTATGGCAAATCTGTCCCAATCTGCTCGTTTGTAATTCCAACGGGGCAAAGGCTTTTGCTCCTGTGGAACATACTCCATATTTATTACAAGCTTGATTGGTCTGTGGTCACTACCTGCTAATTGGTCCAGCACATGGCGATCGATTTTGTGGAGGATGTCTCCTGTGCAGAAAGCTAAGTCTGGAGTAGAAGTGGTAATCCATCTTCTGGAGTAGAAGCTCGGTGTGTCATCCGCTTTGTTAAGTAGATGGAGATTTGAGTCTATTTCCCAGTCCTCCACTTCATCTCCTCTTTTGTCAGTATCTGGGTATCCCCATCTTTCTGAACGGCTATTAAAGTCTCCGACAACAATGCAATTTGTGTCAGTTATTTCCATGTTTGAGAGTGTAAGATCCTTATCTGCCGGGCTATATAGATTGTAAATTCTTATTTTCACGTCCTTTATCATTATATCAACACCTATAATTTCCGTTTGGTTGTCAGAGATCACAGATACTTCGCTGCAAGGTATTGTATTTCGTGTAAGTATTACAACTCCTCCTTTATGTCCTTCGCGGTCGAAACGTGTGGCTTGATATCCCTCGACTGAAAATGTGCGATTGGCGTTGAGGTGTGTCTCTTGAATGCATGCCACATCTATTCTATCTTTATGAAGACGCTGTGTTAGGGAGGCTTTCTTGTTATAAACTCCTTCTGCATTCCATTGTAGTATGTTGAGTGTCCGGGGTGTTTGGTCAATAGCTCTTAACCTACTCCTCTGTGCCTTGACTCCACAGCACAGGGGAAGGTGACCACCAGTAGTCATGGGTGGACCCCCTCGAGGCAGGGGGCCCGGCACTATCACCGCCTGATGGGACTTCACGGGATTAGCACCATATCGATTAACTTTCATCTGTGGCATCATGAAATGATAAAGTTACGTTGCACTTCTTTGTCAAGCCTGTGGCTCAGTACATCCGATTTCGACAAGCATTTGTTCGGGATGCTTTCCCTAGCCTTTGACTGTCCCCAGTCTACCTACAAGGCAGCAGGTTTGTGCGTCACTTCGTCTGGTCCCTCTCCCTTGACCTGTCCGACATGGGTGACCCTACCAGTAGCTGTGCTACCGTCGGCATAGCTCTTGGGGTCATTGGAACGCTCAAGCCCCTCTACCTCGTCAAGGTGGACGCACGGCAGAGGGGATGGACAGATTTGTGTGTGTGGATTAGCTTTCCCTGTTACCAGCGTCCCTCGCCATCAGGCAACCCCACTCCGACTTCTGAGATACCTGTAATTTAAATTCCGAAGTCAAGGACGAGAAGCCAGCATTTTAGTCCAACTGACCGATGTAGGGGTTGAACCCGCTACCTCGGAATCAGCACACCGGAAGTTTAAGAGCGAGCGCTCGTATCAATTCGGCCACACTGACCTCCCTATGATTAGCTTAAGAACTGGCCCGGGTCCTCAAGTCGAAACAGCCTCAGATCATCATCATCATCATCATCAAGTGCCTTGCCATCTGACGAAGGCGTTCATGGCTCTCCACAGATCTCGGTCCTTGGTTTTCAACTCTGCAGCTGATATTCCTCCATGCCATCGTCTCAATCCATCCAGCAAAATTTCTCTTGGTCTGCCTCTGCCTCTCTTCCCCTCGATCTTTCCAGTTGTTACGATGTTCTCCAATGCCTCTCTCCTCATCATAGGGCCAAAGAAAGCTGTTTGTCTGTTTCTTATTGTTGTATATAATGTTATAGTTTCATTAGCCTGTTTTATTGTTAGTTACTCTGGCAGTCCAGGGAATTCGTAACATTCGTCTCAAGAACCACATCTCTGTTGCTTCCAAATTCTTCCTAATTTGTTCATTTACATAACAAGATTCACTGCCATACAGCAAAACTGATTCAATATAGCATTTCAGCACTCTCTAAGATTCATGGATGTGACTTATTGCATAAGATACTGTTCATTTTCTGAAATGCGGCTTTTGCTTGCCCAATTCTGCTCTTAATCTCTGTTGTACATCTTCCATCTGATGTTATAAATAAACTCTCATTTACTGTCATTTACTGCCAATATAGTACCTTGCGGTGTTTGGCAGGGGGTTCTTGAGCCTGAGGAATAAAGGCCGCCTGGCTATTGCAGTCGCCGCGAACTGTGCAGGCTAGAGTTCTTCTTTTTGCCCACGACAGAAACAAATTCCATACCTTACCGAGGATTCGAACCCGAGTCTCCCGAATGAGAATCCGGTATTCTAGCCACTCGGCCAGCCGCATCTCGATGTTACAAATGCCCCTAAGTATTTAAAATTATCCACTTGGTTAAGAATTTTCCCCTCTATTTCTATGTCACATTTTGATGTAACCATTCTCTTTGATATCACCATTGTTACTGTTTCTTAAATGCGTACCAGTAAATATTCTGGAAATATAGGCGTCACATTGATCATCGAGTTCCGATTGGTCTATAAAAACATAGGACTTGCATAACATTGTCAGTAAACTTCAAAGCGTGGAAAAGGGTTCTTATTTTACTATTACTTAACTTTTACTTTACGTTTACTTTACTTTTATCTTACGTTTACCTTAATGTTACTTTACTTTTACTTTGCTTTCACTTTGCTTTTACTTTACTGTTACTTTACTTTTAATTTATTTTTACTTATACTTTACTTTTACTTTACTTTTATTATACTTTACTTTTACTTTTACTTTACTTTTACTTAACGTAGCAAAACATTAATTTTACCTTAATGTTACCTAACTTAGCTTAACTTTACTTTACTTTAACCATACTTTTACTTAACTTAGCTTAAATTTACTTTAATCTTAATTATTTAACTTAACTTTATTTTAATTTTACTTTACTTTATATCACAGCACTTTAAATTTTACTTAATTTTACTTGCTATCTCTGAAGACTGCTTGTAAACACCCCGGATTTCTTGTTAAGTTGCCGCTGTTTTTGGCCTGAAGTTGTGAGAGAACATGCTCGGACACGCCAGCAATATTTACAAGATTGTATCAGAGATAACAGATGTCCAAAAACGTACTTGTGATGTCTGCGAGGGCAACAACGCACAACTTCTAAGTACCCTGTAATATCACTTCACATGCAGTGAATAGCACTCATAGAAGACGACAGAAAGAACTAGAGATCAGAGGACATTATCTCTCTCTCTCTCTCTCTCTCTCTCTCTCTCTCTCTCTCTCTCTCTCTCTCTCTCTGTCTCTCTCTGTCTCTGTCTCTCTCTCTGTATCTCTCTCTCTCTTCCCCCCCTCTCTCTCTCTCTCTGTTTCTCCCACTCTCTCTCCCCTCACTTTTTCTATCTCTCTCCCCCTCTCTCTGTTACGCCCTATCAACCCCCTCTCTCTCTGCTACCCTTTCTTTCTCTCCCTCTTGCCCTCCCCTAACTCTCTCTTCCCCTCTCTCAATATTCCCCGCCTCTCAATCTCCCCCTCTCTCTCCGTCTCCCTCCGTTTCCCCTTCTCCCTCTTTCGGTCTCTCCCCCTCTCTTTCTTTCTCTCTTCCTCCCTCTTTCCCTCTCTCTCTCTTTCTCCCCCTCTGGCTCTCTCCTTACCTCTCCTCTTTCCATTCCACTCCCCTCTCTCTATCCCCCTCATCTGTCATGTGTGTGTGTGTGTGTGTGTGTGTGTGTGTGTGTGTGTGTGTGTGTATGTGTGTGTGTCCACTATATCATTTTAAATACATGTGTTCTCCTGTTTAGTTTAGACCCGGTTTCCTTGACTGTTGTCTCCAAATACATTTAGGACTGCTATAGTTTACTCACCCCCCCCCCTCTCTCTCTCTCTCTCTCTCTCTCTCTCTCTCTCACACACACACACACACACACACACACACACACACTTGCTCGCTTGCTTTCTCTGACTTGGGAAAGATAGGACGTGGCGATCACCTCACTTAATAAAAGTGTGACCTAGTATGCCATTAAGCGCTAACACTTTGCTTCTCACCAAATATTCATCAGACACGGCTTAAGGAGATGGGGGTCGTGTGTTCCCTTCTTCGCTACCGTTAATTCCCAGGCAAATTCCTAGAAGAATCTTAAAATTATCATGGGCCCATTTCTCGAGGCAGGGTCGATCCCAGAGTTGCATTGGCTGGGACAAAGATCCCCACCTAAATGTGCAGCTACCATGCTGGCTTTGGGTGTATTAGCTATGTTGTCTCCATGGAATTATATCAATCTTATATATAAAAAAGGATGTGTGTGGGTGTGTATGTATGTCCTTTATGCGTTCGCGAACGGTCCATCCGATTGAGATGAAATTTTCTACACGTCTGCCTTTCATTCCAGCGCAGCCTACTGTGATATTTTTTTTTTTGGTGTGAAATCGGCTGCTTACTTAATATTATTCAATTTTTCATTTTACATTGTAATTTATATACAGCGAGGGGACTTAACTCTAGAAAAGTTATTTCAAGGGGCATAACTTTTAATAACATTGCTGTATAACTTATAGTCATATTGTTGCATCTTTTTCAAAGATTTATAAACTCTTTGTCTATAGTTATGTAGCGGCATATGAGTTATAATAAATAATGATACAATCTTTAAGGCATTTTCAAAGTTTTCATAAAAATAATGCATAATGCAAAACATTGTAACTCATCTTTTTATGCTTACGAAGTTATCTACAGTCATTCAGGTGATTAGAAACGGTTTTCATTAGAAATAATGGATGGTGTGTGGAAGGACATTCTTTTAAGTTACTTTATTTTGTTGTATGAATTTAATAAGACGCTACCCGCCAGGAGCTGGGCGAAGCCACGCCGGGTCAGATAGATAGACAGACCCACCTTTTCGCTGCAGTTATCTACAGGCATATGCGTTATAATCCTCCTCCTCTCCCCTCCTCCTCCTCCTACCCTCTTCCTCTTCCACTCCCCCCTCTCCATCTTCCTCCTCCCTCTTTCTCCAACTCCTCCCTCCTCCCCCCTCTTCCTCCTCCTCCTTCTCCTTCCTCCTCCCTCTTCCTCCTCCTACCTCCTCGCTCTCCTCCCTCCTCCTAAGCACTCCTCTTCCTTCCTCCTCCCTTCTCCTCCTCTCTCCTCCTCCTCCCTCCTCCTCCTACATCCTCCCCCTCATCCCTCCTCCTCCCTCCTCCTCCTTCTCCTCCCTTTTTCTCCCTCCTCCTACCTCCTCCTCCTCCCCCCTTACTCCTCCCTCCTCCTCCCTCTCCTCCTCACTCCTCCTCCACCCTCCTCCCTTCTCCTCCTCCCTCCTCATCCTCTCTCCTCCTCCTCCCCCTCCCTCCACATCGCCTCCTCCTCCTCCCTCTTCCTCCTCCTCCCTCCTCATCCTCCGCCTCCCTCCTCCTCCTCCCTCTACCTCCTCCCTCCTCCCCCTCCCTCCTCCTCCTCCCTCCTCCTCCATCTCCCTCCTTCTCCCTCTCCTCCTCCTCTCCTCCTCCTGTGTTCTTCTCCTCCCTCATCCTCCCTCCTCTTTCTTCTTACTCCTCCCTCTTCCCCCTCCCTCCTCCTCCTCCCTACTCCTCCTCCCTACTCCTCCTCCCCTCCTCCCTCCTTCCCTCCTCCTTCTTCCTCCCTCCTCCTCCCTCTTCCTCCTCCCCCTCCTCCTTGCTCTCCTCCTCCCTTCTCCTGCTCTCTTCTTCCTCCTCCTCCCTCTTCCTCCCTCCTCCTTCTCCCTCCTCCTCACTTCTCCCCCTCCTCCTCCCTCCCCCTCCTCCCTTATCCCCCTCCTCCCTCCTCCTCTTCTCTCATCCTCCTCCTCCTCCCTCCTCCTCCCTCCTCCTACCTCCTCCCTCCTCCTCCTCCTCTCTCCTCCTCTTAATCCCTCCTCCTCCCTCCTATTCCTCCCTACACCTACTCCTCCCTCCTCTTCCCTCCTCCTCCTCTCTCCGCCTATCTCTTCCTCCCCCTCCTCCTCCCTCCTCCACCTCCCTCTTCCTCCTCCCAGCTCCTACTCCTCCTTTTTATTCTTCTGCTGCTGCTGCTGCCGCCGCTCCATTTACCCAAGTTAATTGTTGGGGAAGATGTAAAGATCTTTTAAGTGCTTTTTCTAATGCTTTTTGTAAGTTGGTCTTCGTTTATCTAAGGTTGTTCTAACTGCAACCAATAAATGATTAGACAGACAGGCAGGCAGACAGACAGACAGAGAGGGAGGGACAGACAGACAGACAGATAGATAGATAGATAGATAGATAGATATTCGGGAACGGGAGCTTATATGACTACTTATATGAATTAAATGAGATGCTCCACACCAAGAGCTGGGCGATGCCGGGCCGGGTCAGACAGACAGACAGACAGACAGACAGACAGATAGTCGGTAACGGGAACGAGAACTTATATGACTACTTATATGAATTAAATGAGATGCTCCCCACCAGGGTATGGGCGAAGCCGGGCCGGGTCAGCTAGTCTTAATATATAAATTAGGATGTATGTATGTAAATATATATGTATGTAAATATATATGTATGTCCTTTATACGTTCGCGAACGGTCCATCCGATTGAGATGAAATTTTCTACACGTCTTCCTTTCATTCCAGCGTTGCCAACTGTCGTTTTTTTTTTCTTCCTCCTCCTCCCTCCTCCCCCTCCCAAAATACGTACGTAAATATATAATGATAATGATGAAAGAATCCCCGAACCAAAACGCTAGGGAAAGCGAAGAAAATGACGTGACTACACAGAATCGTCACACGGCAATCATCATCATCATCAAGTGCCGTGCCGGCTGGCGTAGGCGTTCATGGCTCTCCGTAGATCTCGGTCTTTGGTTTTCTGGATCAACTCTGCTGCTGATATTCCTCCATGCCACGGCAATATAAATAACAATTCATCTCTTTATGTGTAAGGAAGTTATCTACAGTCATGTAGATGGGAAGAACAATCAATGGAAGGACCGAAATCACAGAACCTAGACGAGTATGAATTCGGAATGGCAAACTCCCTCCTCCTCTCTTCTCCTCCTCCCTCTACCTCCTCCCTCTACCTCCTCCCTCCACCCTCCTCCTCTTCCTCCTCCCTCTACCTCCTCCCTCTCCCTCCTCCCTTCTCCTTCTCCCTCTTCCTCTCCCCTCCTCCTCCCTCCTACTCCATCCGCCTCCTCCTCCCTCCTCTTCCCTCCTCCTCCCTCTCCCTCCTCTCCCTCCTCCTCCTCCTGCCTCCCTCCTCCTCCTCCTGCCTCCTTCTCCCTCATCATCCTCCCTCCTCCTTCTCCCTTCTTCTCCCTCTTCCCTCTTCCTCCTCCTCCTACCTCCTCCCTCCTCCTCCTCCCTCTACCTCCTCCTCCCTCCACCCTCCTCCTCCTCCCTTCTCCTCCTCTTCCTCCTCCCTTTCCTTCCTCTTCCAACTCCTCCCTCATCCTCCCTCTTCCTCCTCCTCCTTCTCCTTCCTCCTCCTCCTCCCTCTTCCTCCTCCTACCTCATCACCCTCCTCCCTCCTCCTAATCACTCCTCTTCCTTCCTCCTCCCTTCTCCTCCTCTCTCCTCCTCCCTCCTCCTCCTACGTCCTCCCCCTCATCCGTCTTCCTCCCTTTTTCTCCCTCCTCCTCCTCCTACCTCCTCCTCCCCTTACTCCTCCTTCCTCATCCCTCCTCCTCCCTTCTCCTCCTCCCTCCTCATCCTCTCTCCTCCTCCCTCCTCCCTCCTCCCTCCACATCCCTCCTCCTCCTCCCTCTTCCTCCTCCTCCCTCCTCATCCTCCCTCCTCCTCCTCACCCTCCCTCCTCCTCCCTCTACCTCCTCCCTCCTCCTCCCTCCTCCTCCTCCCTCCTCCTCCATATCCCTCTCCTCCTCCCCCTCCTCCTCCTGCGTTCTTCTCCTCCCTCATCCTCCCTCCTCTTTCTTCTTACTCCTCCCTCTTCCTCCTCCCTCCTCCTCTTCTTCCTCCTCCCTACTCCTCCTCCCCTCCTCCCTCCCCCTCCTCCTTCTTCCTCCCTCTTCCTCCTCCTCTCTCCTCCTCCCTCCTCGACCTCCTCCTTGCTCTCCTCCTCCCTCTTCCTCCTCCTAAATACTCCTCCTACCTTCTCCTCCTCTCTTCTTCCTCCTCCATCTTTCCCCCCCTAATCCTCCCTCCTCCTCCCTTCTCCCCCTCCTCCTCCCTTATCCCCCTCCTCCCTCCTCTTCCTCCCTCCTCCTCTCTCCTCCTCCTACCTCCTCCCTCCTCCTCCTCTCTCCTCCTCTTAATCCCTCCTCCTCCCGCCTATTCCTCCCTACTCCTACTCCTCCCTCCTCTTCCCTCCTCCTCCTCCTCTCTCCGCCTATCTCTTCCTCCCTCCTCCTCCGTCCTCCTCCTCCCTCTTCCTCCTCCTCCCTCCTCCTCCTCTTCCCTCCTCCCCCTCCCCCTCCTTCTCCTCCCTCCTCCTTCTCCCCCTCCTTCTCCCTCTTCCTCCTCCCTCTTCCTCCCTCTTCCTTCTCCCTCCGCCTCCTCCCTCCTCCTACTCTCTCCTCCTCATCCCTCTCCCTCCTCCTCCCTCTCCCCTCATCCTCCCTCCTCCTCCTGCGTTCTCCTCCTCCTTCCTTCTCCCTACTCCTCCCTCTTCCTCATCCCTCCTCCTCTTCCCTCCTCCTCCTAATCCCTCCTCCTCACTCCTATTCCTCCCTACTCCTGTCTCCTCCTCCTCCCTCCTCCTCCCCCCTCTTCTTTCCTCCACCTCCCTCTTCCACCTCCCTCCTCCATTTACCCAAGACAGACAGACAGATAGTCGGGAACGGGAGCTTATATGACTACTTATATGAATTAAATGAGATGCTCCCCACCAGGGACTGGGCGAAGCCGGGCCGGGTCTGCTAGTGTTTCATAAACTAACATCTTCCTCAATATTCGTTCGCCTGTAACGTCCTGTAACATTCCAAATACTATTGTTTGACAAGGTTTCTTTCTATTTCTCTCTTGTTTTCCGAGATTCTAACTGATTCTTCTTCTTCTGCGTTCATCCGGAGAGTTTTTTTCGGACGTGATTGCGTTGTGCCTGTTATGCGCCGTTAGGCCGACACATCCGACTTCTGCGAGGTCTAACTGATTCAATCCTAAACAAAAAGGTTTGGACCAGACATGGTACACAATTGTAAAATATGTCTTAAATGTCGAGAGGATCGACTTCATTGCACCGGGATTTATCCCATATGGCTCGGTCTCTTTCAGCAAGGGGGGTGGGGGGCTGCCGAAAGCGTCGCAACAAGCACGAACTCAATAGCTCCCGTGACGATCCCCAGGAGTCTCCGAGAAAAATGCACCCGTGAACCGAAAGATGTAGCCCGAAATCTAACCTACACCCTTCGGATCGCAAGAAAGACTGATGGAACACTTCGCCACAGAAACATGGCACACAATCAATTAAACAAGTATTATAATGTAAATCTCCGGCGGAAAATATCACGGAACGAAACAAATACCATGATGACCCTAGTATGGCGATAAATCACCCTTCTATCGAAATGAGAGGTCATATGTGGCGATATATTATCTGGCTTGAATTCAGCGTCTGTCACGTGTCAATCTCTGACGTAGTTTTGCTTCTCAAGCTTTGTAATCAGGCGTGACTGGTCAACATCCCTCTCATTCCTATGTCTTGTGTTGCATGTTTGTCAACGTCTCTCTCATTCCGATGTCTTGTGTTACATGTTTGTGGGACTCCATAGACACACGCGACATTCACCATCTTTGTGGTCCTGTGTCCTCTGTAACAGTGCCTTGAGCACATCAGAACTGGCACTCCTATCACAGCTAGTTCATACTCCTCACTATGTTGCCGGCGATGTCTTCGGTTTTCTCTTCATACCGTTCTAGCACAGTGGTTCTCAACCGGTGGGGAATCCCCGTTGCCGGCGATGTCTTCAGTTTTCTCTTCATACCGTTCTAGCACAGTGGTTCTCAACCGGTGGGGAATCCCCCCCCCCCCCCCCCGTGAAATTTTAGGGTTTCCAGGGAGGGAATTAAGATTATTTCAAGATCGCGTTAATACAAGAACCGATTGCTTTATATTGTTTTTCCCTTGATACTTTCGTACGTCCCACCCTTTTAAAATTCATGTTATAAGGTAAGTAGACCTACAAATCACGTTTTATGTGGACGTCTAGACTTGTTTTAGTATGTGCTATTAAATTTAGCTTCCATTATTACGTATAATGTGTAAAAAGGGGGGGGGGGGGGGATTTGTAGGTAGGAAGACGAAAGGGGGGGGGGGGGGAGATGCCGTTCTGAAAATATGGTGAAGGGGGGCACGGGCCAAATTTTTAGGTAGGAAATACGAAGGGGGGGGGGGGTGAAGTTCTGAAAATATGGTGAAGTGGGGGCATGGGCCAAAAAACGTTGACAACCACTGTTCTAGCAGGTTCTCTGACTCAGGGCCGTGCTATACTATGGATACAGAGAGGCGGCTGCATCAGCTGGCACCGAATTGGGGCGGCTACAGGGGACGAAATTTTAAAATAAAAAAGCATTTAAGAGGCGGCATTTCGAAGACTTGCATCATAGTGAGAAAATCTACCGCACGGCTCTTCTCTGGCTTGTAACTTTCACATCATGGCTTGTCCAGTTTGCTTTATTAATACTGTGACCGCCAAATTAGTGTTGTCAACTGTACTTATTTCTCATAGATTAGACAGACAGGAAGGCAGACAGACAGACAGACAGACAGACAGGGTAGGGTAGGATAGGATAGGATAGGATATGAGAGCAGATAGATAGATAGATAGATAGATAGATAGATAGATAGATAGATAGATAGATAGATAGATAGATAGATAGATAGATAGATAGATAGAAAGATAGAAAGATAGATAGATAGATAGATAGATAGATAGATAGATAGATAGATAGATAGATAGATAGATAGATAGATAGATAGATAGATAGATAGATGGGTAGGTAGGTAGGTAGATAGATAGATAGGATAGATAGATAGATAGATAGATAGATAGATAGATAGATAGATAGATAGATAGATAGATAGATGGGTGGGTAGGTAGGTAGGTAGGTAGGTAGGTAGGTAGGTAGGTAGGCAGGTAGGCAGACAGACAGACAGACAAAGCTAATCATCAGTTCAACTGTTTTATTTACAACTCAACCAGCAACATATAAACGTTATGGCTTTCTGTCTTCTCTCTTTCTCTCTCTTACTCTCTGTGTCTCGCACCCTCTTGCTCTCTATATCTTTCTCTCTCGCTTTGTTTCTCTCTCATCCTCTCTCTCCCGCGCTCTCTCACTCCCTCATTTTCTCTCTCTCTCTCTCACACACACACACACACACACACACACACACACACACACACACACACAAACACACCACAATACAAACTTCGTTCTTTCTGTTCCTGAAAATAAACATATACATGACACTTTATGTATATCTATCATTATCATGTTCCCTGCCGACTAACACAGGCGATCAGGTGTCGTCAAAGATCATGGTCTCTGGTGGTTTGGATCACTCGTATTGATCCTAATCCTTTTGCCAGTCCACATCCCACCCAGCATCCATCCTCATGTCTGCCACTGCCACTTCTAGCCCTGATCTTTTCTGTTGTCACAATGTTTTCTCATGTCTGTCATTGCTACTTCTAGCCCTGATCTTTTCTGTTGTCACAATGTTTTCTCATGTCTGCCACTGCCACTTCTAGCCCTGATCTTTTCTGTTGTCACAATGTTTTCCAATGCCTCTATTCTCCACAACCGGCTTTGTGGAGAAGTTGTTGCGGACGAAATACATAATTACACATACCGCGTTCGAGACATAGCTGCGGGCGATTTGGCAGCGGACCGCCTTGCGTTGGTTTTCATACAATGGTAAGAATGCCAGTCGTTCAGAAAGCAATGGAAAACTACAGAACGTAACCTTGCCAATAAACCACAAACAGCCAAACAATGCTGGAGTTAACTGCGACGTCCTGTTATGGATATGCAACTAACTAACAATTCTCTAAACATGGTCAAAGACCAACGTCTCCGTCGTTAATGTGTGTAGAAATTTCTATTTTATCCCACATACAACATACAAACGTGGCAGTTTGAGTACAAACATAAAAACACGATAATTTATAGCTTCCATATACAAACGCAGATATAATACACACACATACTCTCTCTCTCTCTCTCTCTCTCTCTCTCTCTCTCTCTCTCTCTCTCTCGCTCAATCTCTCTCTCTCTCTCTCTCTCTCTCTCTCTCTCTCTCTCTCGCTCTCTCGCTCAATCTGTATCTGTGTCTATCGGGCAAGAGCTTCACACTCTGAACCCACAGAGAACTCTTCAGCTGTACATTTGTACATCCTGTCGAAAGTGCAACCGAGTACAAAGTAGTGGGTCTTATCATTCATATAAATCTAACCTTTAATTTCTATGTTCAAGCTCTGATTAAACAAATAGCCAAAAAAAAAAGTATACCATCTTGCCAAAGTTAAACATTTCCTTGATGAAAACACAAGAAAGATATTATAAACTTCCCACATACAAACACATATTGATTATTGCACCACAATCTGGGCTGGATGTCCAAATCAATAACAAAACGCCTTTATTCACTCCAGATAAGGGCAGTGGGGTTAATTAACGGTAAAAAGCTTACCGACAAGTATAACCTACATGAACTTCTTCAGTTATTGCCACTCCACAACCCCTTACATTTTAATAAGTCTAAACTAATTCATAAAAACATATTTTAAAATGCTCCACGCTACCTTTGGTCATTGTTTAAATATAACGCAAGACATAGCGAATATTATGGGTTACACCCGTGTGCAGTGATGTTGATCCATCGACTAAACTAAACTAAACATAGCGAACGACTAAACATACTTCATGTCCCTAAACCTAGGATAGACTTATACAAAACAAGCTTAGCGTACTCTGCCGCTCAGTTATATCTCTGTCTCTCTTTGCCTCTCTGGATGCTTTACATCCTTGGTCTGCCGACTGTTGCTGGTAGGCTCAAGGTGATGCAGGCGAAGGCATGCCTCAGAGTAGCTGCAGACACAGACCATCCATTGCATGAGGCGCTGGACGCAGTTAAGGGTCAGCGACTGATAAGAGGGAAATCATGGATGGCTCAGGCGGAGGATACGATCAGACAGGTGTGCCCCTTGGAGAACATTAGGCGAGGAGAGGAGTGGGTCAGAGTGCCAGCGGAGCAGTCAGACTTGTGCAGAGTTATAATCACATTAAGCCGGGAGTGCAGAGAGTGGCCAGCAGGGGCCACGGAAGTGGAAATTCAGCAACTAATTCAGGACAATGCTCACTCGGGTGATGTGATTATCTACACAGATGGTTCGGTGTCAAGAGGTGAGAGAAGTGGCTAGGGTTTCATAGCCAAAGTTAATGGTCGACGTTTGGTGCAGGAGAGCCTGGCATATGATACGACAACATCCAGCTTAAGAATGAAGGTGGAGGCAGTCACTGCGGCTCTCCGCTGGATGGAGAATACGACACACACACACACACACACACACACATCGTGATTGTACCTGACTCAGAAAGCATGCTGACGAGGGTGAGGACGGGCAGGCTTCGTGCGGAGTGGCTTGCTTCGCTTCGGAGGTCACGGGTGATAAGCATCGCCTGGATCTTTTCTCCGGGGCATGCCGGTGTGCTGGGGAATGAAGAGACGGACAGATTGGCTGGCTCTGCAGAACTTGGTGGAGTATTGATACATGACAAGGCAGACGTGGTTGCGGCCTTGTGGGAGCACGTGTACACCTCGGAGGAGCAAATGGATTACCATGGTCTGGCAAGAATGAGACAGCGAGGAGTGACGAAGGGATCTGGCCGACGCTCAACGCTCAGAGGAAAGGCGAGGTGGACATATAATCAGATTGCTACTGGTACTATTGGTGTTGGAACTCTTCGCTGGCTGCTGAGGATGGGGGCGGAGCGCTTATGGGAATGCCCCGAATGCTGTGATGACGATTCCTAAATCAATCAATCAATCAATATCTGTCACTATGTCTCTCTCTGTTTTACTATCTCTTTCTGTGTCTCTCTGTCTCTCTCTCTCTCTCTCACTCACTCTCTCCCTCTCTCTCTCTCTCTCTCTCTCTCTCTCTCTCTCTCTCTCTCTCTCTCTCTCTCTCTCACCAATATACATTCTGTCACGCATATACAAATCAATGTCATGGTGATCTCCCAAATACAAACGTACAAGAATAATACTTTCTGTCTCTTTTATATAGTCATGATACTTTATATCTCCCATATACGCACATGATACTTTCTGCCTTTCGTAAGCAAACACGGTACTTGTTTTCTCTCATTTACAAACATTATACTGCCCACCCACCCCCACTACCACCAACTCATTCTCGCTCTCTCTCTCTCTCTCTCTCTCTCTCTCTCTCTCTCTCTCTTTCTCTTTCTGTATCTCTCTCTCTCTCTCTCTCTCTCTCTCTCTCTCTCTCTCCCTCTCGTATACCAGCATTACACTTTATGTCTCACATATACTAACAGTACACTTTATGTCTGTCACAGACAAACCTTTACTTTCCGAACCTCAAAGACAAACATGTTAATTAAAAAAAAAAATTTTCGCTATGTATTATGTACATAAAATCTGGAGATAGTTCTTCTAACGCCACAGTTTCTCACGCTACTTCTTTTGATGTCTACGCCGGCTGTTCTGTAGACCCTCGTCTTACATTCCTCGATCTACCGCTCGTGTTTTATCATCTCCATCTCGTGTGTAGTGGTCAGCGGCCATGTTTGAAACTGATAATATAAAGTTGGTTTATACATGTTGTTTTTCATGCTTGGTTTGGTTTCCTTGTTCATGTTGCTGTGAAGTAGTGGTGCTAACTTGTCTACTGTTATGTTGTTTGTCCATCAAGAATGATGATGACCATTTATTTCATCCAGTGGGGTTGAAGGTGTGGCGCCGTGGGTTCTAAGATGGCTGATAAGGCCTATTTTGGCTCGAAATGTTCTTTGACAATGTGGGCAAAGAATGCTTGACGTCTCTGGAGGAGGATTTCCTGCAGTGGTTTTTCTGTCCTGCCTTTTCTTCACAGCTCTTGCAGTCCTGGTTGCCTCACATATGACTGCACCTTTGCGCAATGATGCACGCCACGAATTTCGGTCTCTGGCTGCAGCCTCCCAGGTGTCATGATGAATTCCAAAAGCATTCAGGTGACGTTGGATGAAGAATGACTTGCACGATGACTTGGTTTAAAGTGAGAAAGAGTTGCGCAATTCGTCGACCTCACTCTCTCGCCTGAGTCCATCTGAGTCCAGTGGCAAGACAAGTCAAGACGATTGGAGACAAATACAGGTGCAGTGGATGACCAGGGCGCTCTACGTGCCTTGCCGTGCTCATTACGTCCACAACGCTTTGCAGGTAAACGCCGTCTTGCCCGTTGAATCAGGAATGATTTCTTCCGCGCAGTCTGCCGAGTCCTGTCTTCACATGCTGGGTAGGCATACCCTAGTTTACCTCTTGGTTTGTAGTGTTAACTGAGCCACTGCTGTGGGATAATATATCGCCAAATGTGACATCTCATTTAAACAGAAGGACGATATATCGCCACACTGGATCATCGTGTTATTCGTTTCGTGTCGTGATATCTTCCGCGACATTAATGCTCGGTGAACGGAAATTTACATTATACGAGGGTAAGTTAACAAGTAAGTCACAAATGGCTGTAGAAAAATAACTAAATATGATAATAACTTGAAACCAGTTTATTTTTATACATACATTGTCACTTTATTTCTCAACATAATTTCCACCAACATTGATGCACTTATTCCATCGTTTTATCAGTCCTCTCAAACCGGCTGCATAGAACTGCGTGCTTTGTTTTCATTTAATGTACCTGCCATCCCACAGAACTGTGTGACTTACTTATTGACTCGCCCTCGTAACTTTTTCTACCCAACTATGCACCGCTTTACGGGATAAACATTTGTCAGCATAAACAGGAAACCTACCTTGTCTGAAGACATTTCGCGAATGACGACGAAATTGAAAGGTAAGTGAAAACGTGGTTTAGAAAACAGAGCACGCAGTTCTATGCAACCGGTTTGGGAGGACTGATAAAACGATGGGATAAGTGCATCAATGTTGGTGGAAATTATGTTGAGAAATAAACGGACAATGTATGTAAAAAAATAAACTGGTTTCAAGTTGTTATCATATTTAGTTATTTTTCTACAGCCATTTGTGACTTACTTATTAACACACCCTCGTAGACAGCTGTAAGAAAGACAAACATCATTCTTTGGTCATGTGATGAGAAGAGAGGCCTTGGAAAGCGTCCTTCGCCATCAGACGAACCTACTCCGACTTCTGAGGTACTTGCAATTTACATCCCCAGTCAAGGACGAGAAGCCAACATTTTAGTCCAACTGACTAGTGTAGGGGTTGAACCCGCTACCTCGCCACCAGTTAACTCCGACAGCTTTTACCCAAGAGAAGAACCCTGCACATCAAGGGGTCAAACTCGCATGGTTATTTCAATTGCTCGGCAAATAAATCGCTGCTGGTTTAAAGAATTAACACCGTAACTCCTAATTGTATCCGTTATTCAACTGTTATTGTCTGGAGTTACAGTTTAAGCACAAAGACTGTGTCACTTCTCTTAGTTATTCTTATGGTTTTTATGTACCTTCTATTCCTAGGGATGTTTCCTGACAGATCAATTCTTACGATTTTTGTGCAGGTTTCTACTCTTACAAGTTTTACGTACGCTTCTGTTCTGTTTTTGCAGCAGTTCTGTTCTGATGATTGTAATGCACGATTACGCAATCGGTTGTAAAGAACTATTCACTGAGATATAATTACTCAGTGCATCAGTGAGCACAGACAGTGAAGTCTGCCCGAGGCAAAGGCAGAATGTAATTAACTTGAATGGCAATGCGCCGATTTGCATGTTTTTTTTTTTTTTTTCAACTATCCAAGAACTATATTGCATAAGCGAGTGGCGGAATAATACAATTAACATTGTACAGGGCCTCCTTTCAAGGTAACCTGCATTTACGTGTCATCTTAAGGGTTTTGTATAGACCAGGTCTGTTTCCCAACCCTGTGAAACGTCTGACCCAGTTACTGTGATGCCTCAGTGGTTGTCTGACTTCATGACTTTTAAGATTCACTCATTCATCGGTCAATTTTGTGTTTGCATTTCTTGCGTTGTATCGTTGTTACATTAACTGTTACATCAGCTTGCTAATTTGTAATTATTACTTCTTCCGCTCCAGCTAGTTGTTATATTAGCTTACTACTATGCTCTAGCTATTACTTTAACCCTTTTGTTCCAGCCTGTTGCTACATTACCATACTATGTTCTAGTTATTATTTTAACTCTGCTGTCCCGGCGACTTGACATTAGTCAACTATGCTATAGTTATTACTTTAACTCTTTTGTTCCGAGGTAGTCGTTACATTAGCTTACTATGTTCTAGTTGTTACTTTGTCTCTTCGGCCCCAGCCGTATTCTCTAGTTCCTAATTATTACTTTAACTCTCTCTCACTCTCACTCACTCTCTCTCTCTCTCTCTCTCTCTCTCTCTCTCTCTCTCATCTGCTGTATCTCTATCTCTGTATATCTATCTCTAACTCTGTATCTCTATGTCTCTCTATCTCACTCTCTCACCCTCTATCTCTCTCTTTCTCTTTCTGTCTCTCTCAATCTCTCTCCATCTCTCTTTATTTCTATCTCCCTCTCCATCTCTCTCTCTCTCTCTCTCTCTCTCTCTCTCTCTCTCTCTCTCTCTGCCACAGGCACTAATCAACTGTGCCTAGGTCCTAACCCCATGTTTTGTTAAACTAACCCACCCAGTCCCGTTATTACTACCTTTTGTGAAACTAACCCACCTAGTCCTGTTAGTCCTACCTTTTGTGAAACTAACCCACCCTGTCCCGTTAGTCCTACCTTTGTTAAACTAACCCACCCAGTCCCGTTATTACTACCTTTTGTGAAACTAACCCACCTAGTCCTGTTAGTCCTACCTTTTGTGAAACTAACCCACCCTGTCCCGTTAGTCCTACTTTGTTAAACTAACCCACCCAGTCCCGTTATTACTACCTTTTGTGAACTAACCCACCTAGTCCTGTTAGTCCTACCTTTTGTGAAACTAACCCACCCTGTCCCGTTAGTCCTACCTTTTGTTAAACTAACCCACCCGGTCCCGTTATTCCTAACTTTTGTTAAACTAACCCACCCGGTCCCGTTATTACTACCTTTTGTTAAACTAACCCACCCAGTCCCATTATTCCTACCTGTTGTTAAACTAACCCACCTGTCCCATTATTCCTACCTTTTATTAGATTAACCCACCTCGTCCCGTTATTACTGCCTGTTTGTTCCAACTATTATCAAATTACCTCACTCCTCTGAATTACTGGTCGCCCCGGTAGCGCTGTGGCTAGCTCGATTGCCTATCGACCCTGAAGCCATACGTTCATATCCCCAATGGAGAAGCATTTTTTGTTTTTCGAATGTGCCTAAAATTGGTACCTAGACTTGTTCTGGTGAGTAAAGGCGTTCGGCGGGATACTGCTCAAATAACGCATCGAGTTTTGATTGGTCTATAATAATATGGGGCTCGCACAATGTACCCAGTGCGCTTCAATGCGCATAAAAAGATTCTTAGCTATTTTACTGTAATTAATAGGAATCTTGGTGGCCCTGTGGCTAGTGCGCTCACTTACGAGAATAGCCAGGGCTTAAATCTCGGCATTGCCAGGATTCTGTTTATCCGATCAGTACAGGTATAAGGTTGGCATATCCTCATAAAATTGGTACGGGAAGGAATGTTCTGGCAAATATGTGAGAGGTAAAGACGAAGAGGGGTGAAAATGGTCAACTCATCCGTAGACTAAAATGTGTAGAGGCCTGGGACTTCACAGATCAAAGGCAGTAACTGCCATGCAACAACCTTCCTTGACGGCGGAGAACGCTTGTCTGCGGGCCGGTATTTTCAAGGAAACAGTGGTGGGAATAATATGTGCTACTAATGTTATGAGACCGCCATGCGTTAATTATTTTACGAACTGATATTGGTGCCTGTCGTTCAGAAAGCAATGACAAACTATCGAACGTAAACTTGCCAAGAGGTCAGAAGAGCAAAGAAAATGTTGATGTTGACTGCAACGTCCTGTAAAGGATATGCAACTAACTTGTTTAACTAATTTCAAGAGTCCTGGAATAAGAAGTACACCTTTCTCTCTCTCTCTCTCTCTCTCTCTCTCTCTCTCTCTCTCTCTCTCTCTCTCTCTCTCTCTCTCTCTCTCTCTCTTTCTCTCTCTCTCTCCATCCATCCATTCATCTATCCATCCATCCATCCATCCATCCACCCGTCTGTCCGTCCGTCCATCCGCTCGCCCGTCTGTCTGTCTGTCTGTCTGTCTGTCTGTCTGTCTGTCCGTTCGCCCACCCGCTCGCCTGCTCTCCCGCCCGCCTAAATCTATTTTTCTACCAATGCCCCAATGTGTCCTTCCTATCTGTCTATATAAAATAATTACACTGTGTATTTCTGTCTCCGTATTTTTATTTCCCTCTCTCGATCTATCTTTTCTGTATCTTTCTATCTCTCTTCCTACCTTTCTAATTATCTTACCTCTCTCTCTCTCTCTCTCTCTCTCTCTCTCTCTCTCTCTCTCTCTCTTTCTCTCTCTCTCTCTCTCTCTCTCTCTCTCCTTTTTTCCTTTTCCTATGTGAATGTACTATGCACTGATGAACGAAAGATAAGTGATTGGAAGGACCGAATGTAAAACGGGCCTGTGTGCCCAATTTTTTACCCTTTGAAAATAAAGTCCGTTCGGTCTTTCGTTCGTTTGTTCGTTCGTTCGTTCGTTCTCTCAATATCTCACTCTCCCTTATCTATATCAACATTCTTCTCCCTATCTCTCTACCTTTCTTCTCCCTACCTCTCTACCTTTCTCTTGCCTTCCTGACATGTCTCCCTCCCTGATACCTGTCTCCATACCCCATTGTCCCTCTGATTTCTTCCTTCTCTCCCCTGTGTGTGTGTGAGTGAGTGAGTGAGTGAGTGTGTGTGTGTGTGTGTGTGTGTGTGTGTGTGTGTGTGTGTGTGTGTGTGACACGTACACACACGCACACCACCTTGGCGTAATCACGTAGTATATCCTAGTTCCTTGCTAACCGCACCTTTTCCTTTCTCGCACCGTCGCCCCTATTGATCCCTTGATACATTTGTGAATTAACAACTTTCACATGGCTGTTTAAATGTATCTTGTGTGTGCCGCCATTTATCAAGCAATTTCATATACATGCAATTCACGATTCCCTGGGAATTATGTATTGGATATGGAATTCACAGCTATAATTATTTCTTTTCATTGTCATTCACAGCTATTAACACGTTGTTTTTAAATACATTTTTCTATACAGTTGTTAACTGAGCTTTAACGGGATGTGGGTTTTACCGAGAATTGTGCAGGATATATCTGTCTGTCTGTCTGTCTGTCTGTCTGTCTGTCTGTCTGTCTGTCTGTCTGTCTGTCCGTCCGTCCGTCCGCCTGCCCGTTCGTCCGTCCGTCCGTCTGTCTGTCTGTCTGTCTATCTGCCTGCCTGCTTGTCTGTCTGTCTGTCTGACTGCCTGTCTGACTGATTGTCTGTCTGTCCGTCAATTCCGTCCGTCCGTCCGCCCGCCCGCGGACAACACACATATTCACGCAGTAATTTGAATTGTCTATCATGGTAATTTCTGCTGTATGTATCTGACGAGATGCAGAGAAATAATCCAGACAATAAATCGTGCAATCTATTGTTTGTGTCTTTGTTGCTTTGAAATATACTGGTGTTCTAAATAGTTACAAAAGAATATTAATAACGTATATCTATGACAAAATGAAACAAATATTGTTTGTAAAAGTTGCAGACCTCGCACACTGGCTTCCTGTTTTAATCGTTTGAAATTAGCACCAAATGTTGAACGCCCGTTTTCAAAGAGTTAAAATCCGGGAAGGTTAACCCGGTCAACAAATGCCCGCAGAAGTCGGATGTGTCGGCCTAACGGCGCAAGAACGCAGCTCTGCTGTAAACAGGCTCAAGGCAGTCACATCCGGAAAAAAAATCCGGATGAACGCAGAAGAAGAAGAAAGAGTTAAAATTGTACAAGTTTGTCGCACAAGAATGTTCAGCAATACATGCGTGGGACAACAGTTGTTAACTCTAATGACAAGTGGTTTTAAGAAATATATTTGTGTGAAATAGGTGGAATAGGTTCCGACCTCCGTGGCCAAAAGCTTGCGAACGCGGTTCATGAGCCGCTTACCAGGCGTTCGAAACGCAGCCGCGACCGATTTGTGCATCAGACCGTGTCGCGTTGTGTTATAACGTGTTGGTATGGGAGCCGGTCGTTCAGAAAGCAATGGCAAACTACTAAACTTAAAAACTTGCTTAGTACAATAACAGCAGCTGGAAAATGCTGGTGTTGACTGCAACGTCCTGCAAGGGATATGCAACATTTAAAAAAAAAAATTGGTGGAATAGAAACAGAATTGTGACCCTGGTTTCCTTCTTCTTCTGCTTCTCTTCCCTTTGACTGTCGCAACCCCTTTTCTCCTCCTCTTCTTCATCTTCCTCTCCTTCTTCTTCTTCTTCTTATTCTTCTTCTTCTTCTTATTCTTCTTCTTCTTCTTCTTCTTCTTCTTCTTCTTCTTCTTCTTCTTCTTCTTCTTCTTCTTCTTCTTCTTCTTCTTCTGCCCTGACTTTGAGTTCCCAAGCCAGCAAAGAGAGCTGAGTAGTATGTTTTGTAATGCCTGTTGGCCTGTTTAGCAAATGCTTTCTTGTTTTCTATGTTAATGAAGCTGTTGTTTCTCATTATATAGCTTTAGACAACAAAAAATAAAACAAATACCGTTGGGGTATGAACACGTAGATCGTTACATAAAATAGTTAACATAAATATGGTGTGACTGACCAGCTCACTTCCTCGAGAATAAATGTAGTAAAGAACAAAACAAGCAACCAAAACAAAACAAAATCGAAAAACAAAGACGGCAAAAACGTTTGCTAACAATAGACACGTAAAACCTGCGTGCAATTGTAATCGATGACTCACCGAGCGTGAAAGAAATACAAAAGTAATCGATAAACTATGTGGGAAAATTCGGGGTTTTACCTTAACTACGTGCTATTTATAATGTAGAGAAATTCCCTGGTGTGGGTTTGTGGTACAATGGTGTAAAGTGATGAGCTTAAGTTTAACTTATGCCGAAGTAGCTCTGATATACAAGTGTTTCATACAACAAGCTTAAATTCCAAGTTTAACAGCAGACGTGAGGAATAACGTTTTGTGTCCAGATTGTTTTCATATTGCACCAGGGATGTTAAAGAATTCGTCAACGATTGGGTTTGTTATTTGCTGAAAAGTTATAGATCTGCATAGGTGATTCATCATAATGATTTATGTGTTGTGTGCGTGTTTATGTTAAAAACGTTGATGGTTGATGAGGTAACTCATCATCATGTGTCATGTCGATAAGCGTTGGCGGTCATGTTTCGCCATCTCACACGATCACCAATGTCGTGGATTAGCACTGTGTTCTTGTTTCAATCATATCTCGTTGACAAGCCTTGCATGTGTTTACTTCTCTTGTCTTCACCTTGTTCTTTTACCCCACAATCTTGCCAGTTGTCACCAAGTTCTCCAATTTATTTCTTCTCATAACGTGTCCAAAAACTGACTGTCTAAGTCTAATGTCTCTAATCAGTTTACGGTTTTCATTTGTTTCTTAAAGGACTTGTTCATTGGTTTTTCTGTCTGTCCATGGTATTCTTTGCATTTTCCTAAGAAACCGCATGCCCACAGCCATGAGATGTTTTTCAGCTTGTCTGCTTATTGTCCACGCTTCACATTCATACAAAAGTACAGATTCTGTGTAGCACTTTCACACTCTTCGTCTCATTGCAAATGACATCTTTTTTATTGGTCAGTATGTTTTCCATCTTGCAAAAGGTCGCCATGGCGATTCTTATTCTAATCTCTTCAAGGCACCTTCCATCAGATGTTATGACTGTACCGATTAACTTGTTTAAGAATATTCTCATTTACTTGCATATTGCATTGTGGTTTGTCATTATTTCTAGTGACTACCATAATCTGTGTCTTCTTACAATTTAATTCTAACCCTAGTTGTTCACAATGTGCAAAAACAGCATTTATTAAAGGGGTTACTAGCAGTCCTTTCAATAATGTTGCTTGCTTGCTTGTGTTCGCTGGCCATGAACTCCAGCGTGAAGTCCCGTATGTCGGATGAAGACATCCTGTTGTCCAACATCAGTGTGATGTTATACAGGACCTGAGGTTTTCGTGAGTATCCGCTGTCTCGTGTCTGGCTTATTGGTGTGCAGACTGGTGGTTCCTCGCGGTGCAGGCAGACATTCTCCGACGTCGAAAGATTTCAATAATGTGATTACAGCAGCCTTTGGATTATTTTTAGTAACAATAAATAAAGTTGCCTTGGTCTTGCCGGAGACCATAAAAGAAGAAGAGAATAGCCACACTGTAACCTTCCATGCGTGTCCTAAGAGGCGATGGCTGGCGTTAGATTAACTACCGCATCCTGTAGAAAACTTAGCTGCAAGGTGCATAGAGTCATGAACAAGTTGAAACATGGCTTGGCGTGAGTAGGCCGAGAACCTTTGCTCCACTGTGAGATGGAGGCCAGCAAAAGAGGACTGTGAGTGCAGGATCATACCCGCATGCCTTGGGCTATACGGGACACAATGTGCTGTCCCCATATTTGTATAGAGCAATTGGCACTCGCGAGGTCATGGATCAATATAACCCCGCTCGTCGTTACTTTTTCCAATACTATATGACACTTTACGTGAAGTAAGGCTTTTAGGAGACTTAAGTGATGACTGTGAATCTACAACCATGGTCAGACTGCAAGAACAGCAAGTTAAAAGAGGTGTGGCCAGACAAGAACACTGCAGGAAGCCTAAGAAGATTGATAAACCATCAGAGAACTGGTGTCGTGAGCCGCTATTTGCTGCGGGATTTACTGAGGAGGGGATCCGAGCACTTATGGACTGAATGGCTCGATGTGCAATGAGGATGATATATGGACTAACAAACTAACTAAGTAACATTTTCTGGTACCCATTTTAGAGTGGTTAACATGGGTGTCCAGGTCATGTCATTTTACCTTTACCTCTACCCCGTTCAACTTGAGACGAGAAATTATAATTAGGGTCCATCCCAGCCTCAGATTAATAATCCTCTAACCGAACCAGCCACATTTAAGAAATTAAATTGAAAGAGAGTGTTTTTTGTATGAGGTAATGGCTGATTGTTGCCCAGGTCAGAGTAAACAAATAAAAACATCCGTCCGGGTGCAAATTCGAATTTGAATTGTTTGGTAACGGTATCAGCCTTGGGGGTTTGAGATGTTTATAAAAAAAAGAGTAGGGTTTCACATATTCTAGGCAAGCGATGATGATGACAGGTGACCACGGCCCTTCCTCGCCCACTGTTCTTTCTAAATAATTCCCAGAATTTCTTAAAATTATCGAGTTCCTCTTTTATTCAGGGTGGGTGGATCTCACAGCTGTATTGATAGAAAAATGCATTTTGAAACTGCAGACGATTTAACATAGACTACTGTCTGGTGTAGGCGCACTTACGTTTACACCACCAATGCTCCTTCCGACGTAATGGTGATTCAGCCATGTACACATGTGGATTAGCGCCGCAGACAACAGATCACATACTCCAAGACTGTCCAAAATATGGTATATCTAGGCAAACCTTCTGGCTTAGAGGAACAAGAGTGGAAGATAAATTCTGTGGATTACCGAGTCAACTAAAAGAGACAATGAAGCTCATACACGAGACAACATTGCAGTTAATAGACATGTCTCAAGTAAGCGAAAGAAGAAGAAGAAGAAGAAGCTCCTTTCGATAACCACTTTTCATAAGCTCGTTTGAGTGAAAACCGATAAAGTTCCAGCTGCGATAAACCTCTTAACGCGAACATATGTTAGAGGCCACAAATAAATTGGTTAAATCTCCTGATACAGTGTGTTATTATTTATCCCATGTAGCAGAAACTGTGATTGTTAAACCAGTGTTTTCAAAATTGATTGTTAAACCCCGAAAATTGATTGTTTGACGAGTACTGTAAAACTTGTGATTCTTTAACCTATGTAATGTCAATTATCGTAGTTCAGCCTTAGAAATATGACTGTTGGGTGGTTGGTTGATTGGATTGGTTGGTTGTTTGGTTGATTGGTTGTTTGGATCGTTGGTTGGTTGTTTGGATCGTTGATTGGTTGTTTGGTTGGTTGTTTGGTTAGTCGATCGATCCATCGATGCATTGATTGGTTGGACGTTTGTGAACCCCCTGGAATACTGAGCTTCAACTCTTGCATCCAATATATAGACGTCCAGGTCGTCTGAGCACTGACAAAGATCTGTATCTATCGGCGTCAAACTATTGTAGGAATGCTTCTCCCGACCGACTGCGACATTACTATCTCGACGGGGACTGTGTGAAGAGTTCTCCTTCCCCTGTCAAAGTACAAAAAGGGGTCTCGTGGATAAGACCGACACTGGATCTATACCTCTGCGGAGAGGCATGTTAGCGTGTAATTAGGTCATGATTCAGGAACAACACATTTCTGCTGGCTGGCCTTTGTTTGTGAACTTGAACCGACACATTAATGTGGACACCACTGTAGGAGTAGGGCAACTCTCACCTTTTCTCTCTCTCTCTCTCTCTCTCTCTCTCTCTCTCTCTCTCTCTCTCTCTCTCTCTCTGTCTCACACACACACTCACTCTCTCTCTCTCTCTCCCTCCCTCTCGTTCTCTGTCACACTCACAGTAGAATTGGAAAAACTCTCTCTCTCTCTCTCTCTCTCTCTCTCTCTCTCTCGCTTTTTCTCTCTTTCTCTCTATCTCTCTCTCTCATTCTCTCTCACTCCCTTCCTCTCGCTCGCTTTCATTCTCTCTCACTCCTCTCTCTCTCTCTCTCTCTCTCTCTCTCTCTCTCTCTCTCTCTCTCTCTCTCTCTTTCCCCCTTTCAAAGGTTTTGTTACAGAAAACTCCTAAAACAAACAAACAACTCATAACAGTAATGTATTACAAATACAGAAAACCATAGCCATACCCCATCTCTAGTTCCACCAGTTTCTCCCCTGCTTAAGTTCACATACTATAACTCATGTCTTGACAACCACAAATACCCAGACCACCAGTCCCCACTAAATTAATTCATCATAAGCGTGGGTCTCTGCAAGCTTTTATAAACAAGTTTCTTAAAGGACAAACTGGTGTAGTAACATTTGAAAAGGACTGTTTATAATCGGGCGCGAACGAACACAGTAAGCAAAACTGCATGTCAATAGCATGTAATATAAAGTGTACTTACATTGGAATGTAAGGTCGTATGTTATATCGGGTGTTGGAGGCGGTCATGTGCATTCATTTTTTCTTTCGCTCGTTTTAAGCTCAAACGTAGTCGTTACACGTGTTTCTACTTCTAGTACACTAGACTGATATTTGCGTGTGAATTAGCTTTCATTATTACCAGTACCCCTCGACATTAGGCGAACCCATTCCGACTTCAGAGGTATTTGTAATTCACGTCCCCGAGTCAAAGACGAGAGGTCAATATTTTAGTCCAACTGATCGGTGAAGAGGTTGAACCCGCTACCTCGGTATTAACTACCCGGATGTTTAAAGGCGACCCTTCTTATCTATTCAGCCATGATGACCTCAGTGTACATTCATAATCACCAATATACCATGGTAAGCATGTCCTACAAGCCTGCTCTGACTTCGTCAGAGAGAGGAAATGAGGTCGACGGGGGATATATTTCCATGCTAACCACAGGGAACCCGTCAAGACCTCACAAGAACTGTCCTGTGTGAGACCCATGCTGGACTAGCAGAAGTAAACGACATCACGCAGGCCCATCATGCACGTGGTTAGACTCATATTTGTTTAGACCAATCGGCGCTCGGTGAGTGATGTGGTCAATATTACACCGCCATCTTTCACCTCCAAAGACATAATTTGTTTAGACCAATCGGCGCTCTGTGAGTGATGGGGTCAATATTACACCGCCATCTTTCACTTCCCAAGACATAATTTGTTTAGACCAATCGGCGCTCGCTGAGTGATGGGGTCAATATTACACCGCCATCTTTTACTTCCCAAGACATAGCCTGGTACCTATTTAAGACTGGGTGGGCGTGGGAGACGAGGTCAATTTTACACATTGGGATCCGCTATGCCGGATTAGACGCATTGCATACTTTGATCGCAGAGGAAGAAGAAGAAGTTTCTGGAGGAGGAACAAGGAGGAGGAAGAAGTAGTAGGAGGGGGAGGAAGAGGAGGAGGAGGAAGAAAAAGAAGAAGAAGAAGCTGCTGCTGCTGATGATGATGATGATGATGATGATGATGATGATGATGATGATGCTGATGACGATGATGGTGATTATGATGGTGGTGTTGATGATGATGGTGTTGGCGATTGTGATGGTGATGATGATGATGGCGGTGGTGGTGGTGATGAGGATGAGGATGATGATTATGATGATAAAGACGACGATGATGATGATGAGGAGGAGGAGGATGAGTAAAAGGAGGAGGAGGATGGCGATGATGATGATGATGACGACGGCGACGACGATGGTGATGATGATGATGATGATGATGATGATGATGATGATGATGATATTACAGCGAAATACTGTTTACATATTAGAATACAACATTGTTTACGCCAAGTTATCAAATTCTCACACGGCTACAGCAACCTGTCAGGATTTAGCTTTCCCTTGCCGCCAACGTCCACTCTGTCTCTGACGTTAAAGACAATGTCATTAACCAGAGCCAAAAATACCTGTTTAGAACAAGTGAAATTAAACACCGTATCAGGTGGTAGTTAACAGAACAAACTGCTTGGTAAGCCCACCAATCTAACAGAAAAACAACCTGCAAGGGCGATACAACCTTGTTGTGACCCTCGTCTTCTTGCCCTGGAAAATAAGATGTTTGAAACGTTACAAATGTCATTTTGGCGTTTGCGACCGTCTATTTGTACTGTAGGTGGTGGTAGATGTACGACCAAGGGTTGGCGTGTGTATCTGTTGTTGCAAAATAAACTGAAGGAAATGAAACGTGTCATCTGCAAGTGCACATGCCATCTGTAACCGACATGCTGCCTTGGCATAGTGCTCTCTACATAGTGCTCTTTACATAGTGCTCTTTACATAGTGCTCTCTACATAGTGCTCTCTACATAGTGTTCTTTACATAGTGCTCTCTACATAGTGCTCTCTACATAGTGCTCTCTACATAGTGCTCTCTACATAGTGTTCTTTACATAGTGCTCTCTACATAGTGCTCTCTACATAGTGCTCTTTACATAGTGCTCTTTACATAGTGCTCTCTACATAGTGCTCTCTACATAGTGCTCTCTACATAGTGTTCTTTACATAGTGCTCTCTACATAGTGCTCTCTACATAGTGCTCTCTACATAGTGCTCTCTACATAGTGTTCTTTACATAGTGCTCTCTACATAGTGCTCTCTACATAGTGCTCTTTACATAGTGCTCTCTACATAGTGCTCTCTACATAGTGCTCTCTACATAGTGCTCTCTACATAGTGCTCTCTATATAGTGCTCTCTACATAGTGCTCTCTACATAGTGCTCTCTACATAGTGCTCTTTACATAGTGCTCTTTACATAGTGCTCTCTACATAGTGTTCTTTACATAGTGCTCTCTACATAGTGCTCTCTACATAGTGCTCTTTACATAGTGCTCTCTACATAGTGCTCTCTACATAGTGTTCTTTACATAGTGCTCTCTACATAGTGTTCTTTACATAGTGTTCTTTACATAATGCTCTCTACATAGTGTTCTTTACATAGTGCTCTCTACATAGTGTTATTTACATAGTGTTCTTTACATAGTGCTCTCTACATAGTGCTCTCTACATAGTGCTCTCTACATAGTGTTCTTTACATAGTGTTCTTTACATAGTGCTCTCTACATAGTGCTCTTTACATAGTGCTCTCTACATAGTGCTCTTTACATAGTGCTCTCTACATAGTGCTCTCTACATAGTGCTCTCTACATAGTGCTCTCTACATAGTGCTCTTTACATAGTGCTCTCTACATAGTGCTCTCTACATAGTGCTCTCTACATAGTGCTCTCTACATAGTGCTCTCTACATAGTGTTCGTTACATAGTGCTCTCTACATAGTGCTCTCTACATAGTGCTCTCTACATAGTGCTCTTTACATAGTGCTCTTTACATAGTGCTCTTTACATAGTGCTCTCTACATAGTGCTCTTTACATAGTGCTGTTTACATAGTGCTCTCTACATAGTGCTCTCTACATAGTGTTCTTTACATAGTGCTCTCTACATAGTGTTCTTTACATAGTGTTCTTTACATAGTGCTCTCTACATAGTTTTCTTTACATAGTGCTCTCTACATAGTGTTATTTACATAGTGTTCTTTAAATAGTGTTCTTTACATAGTGCTCTCTACATAGTGCTCTCTACATAGTGCTCTCTACATAGTGTTCTTTACATAGTGTTCTTTACATAGTGCTCTCTACATAGTGTTCTTTACATAGTGCTCTCTACATAGTGCTCTTTACATAGTGTTCTTTACATAGTGTTCTTTACATAGTGCTCTCTACATAGTGCTCTCTACATAGTGCTCTATACATAGTGTTCTTTACATAGTGCTCGCTTAGCTTTACAGAGACTAGAGCCCGAGTTTCTTAAGATGTGAAATCGGTGGTATAATCCCTTGACCACCAGCCGCTGTCCCCCCTTTCCCCCACCCCGCTCTCTCTCTCTCTCTCTCTCTCTCTCTCTCTCTCTCTCTCTCTCTTTCTTTCTCTCTCTCTCTCCCTCTTCTCTCTTCATCTGTCTCATTCTCCCTCAATCTTCAACTTCTCTTTCTTTCGCTCTGTCTCTGATGATTAAATCTGTCTGTCTGTCTGTCTGTCTGGTCCTCCGGTAAGTGATTGGGCGTGAAGTCTTCTCAGATAAGGGCAAACAAACTGAGAGAACCAATGTGCCCAACGTTAAAAACAATCCCTAGCAGTTCTAAACAGCAAGTCGAACACCCCGGAGCTCAGACAAGATTTCAACATTGGAAACCCAACAATAAATCAATAATTATTGCATCTGTGAATCTGCTATACGCATATTTAGAGCATCACCGCGCTACAGATTTCGTGCACGGTGCTGCCTATCGAGTTAATTTTTATTATGAAAATGTTAAACATGGGCACGGTATCCAATATGCAACTATGAAACACAACCTGGATTATTTCCCCTTTTCATTAACTTGATTGATTGATTGATTGATTGATTGATTGATTGATTGATTCGGGAATCGACATCACAGCATTCGGGGCATTCCCATAAGCGCTCGGTCCCCATCCTTAGCAGCCAGCGAAGAGTTCCAACACCAATAGTACCAGTAGCAATCTGATTATATGTCCGTCTCGCCTTTCTTCTGAGCGTTGAGCGTCGGCCAGATCCCCTGGTCACTCCTTGCTGTCTCATTCTTGCCAGACCATGGTAATCCATTTGCTCCTCCGAGGTGTGCACGTGCTCCCACAAGGCCGCAACCACGTCTGACTTGTCATGTGTCAATACTCCACCAAGTTTTGCAGAGCCGGCCAATCTGTCCGCCTGTTCATTCCCCAGCACACCAGCATGCCCCGGAGAAAAGATCCAGGCGATGCTTGTCACCCGTGACCTCCGAAGCGAAGCAAGCCACTCCGCACGAAGCCTGCCCGTCCTCACCCTCGTCAGCATTCTTTCTGAGTCAGTTACAATCACGATGTGTGTGTGTGTGTGTGTGTGTGTGTGTGTGTGTATGTGTGTGTGTGTGTGTGTGTGTGTGTGTCGTATTCTCCATCCAGCGGAGAGCCGCAGTGACTGCCTCCACCTCCATTCTTAAGCTGGATGTTGTGGTATCATATTCCAGGCTCTCCTGCCCCAAACATCGACCATTAGCTTTGGCTATGAACCCCCAGCCACTTCTCTCACCTCTTGACACCGAACCATCTGTGTAGATAATCACATCACTCGAGTGAGCATTGTCCTGAATTAGTTGCTGGATTTCCACGTCCGTGGCTCCTGCTGGCCACTCCCTGCACTCCCGGCTTAATATTCATTAACTTCTAATGCTGTAGAAATTGAACTATTGCCCTTTAACCCCACAGGGATTAGTTAGAAGAACCTTGAACTTCTTGATTAGATCACGTGTCCCGCACTAAGAAGACATGTCTGTAGTCACGCTGCAGCCTGACATGGCACGTTCATGTTGTGACAGTGAGGGTAATCCCCAGGCAGTATCTGCCGTAGGGTTGAACTGCTGTCCTTTAAAAGAAGATTTACAGGGTTCTTTAAAAAAAAAATGCCTACACTTTTAACCCACATGCTGATTAATGGACGTGATTGAGTAGGTGCGTTGCCGTGATGAATCTGCCATGTCTTTCTTTCTTTCTGTCTCTCATGTTGCGGTCGGTCACTTTGTTTCAAATACTGCAATCCTTTCTCACGGTTACGTGTTTACATTTTTTTAAATTGATCAAGTGCCATGCATGACTAATCGTCTTAAACGACTTCCTGTATATGCCATAGGCTTATGCATCGCCGAAGAAAGGCACTGACAGAAGAGAGGACATAATGGCACTGACAGAAGAGAGGACATAATGGCACTGACAGAAGAGAGGACATAATGGCACTGACAGAAGAGAGGACATAATGGCACTGACAGAAGAGAGGACATAATGGCACTGACAGAAGAGAGGACATAATGGCACTGACAGAAGAGAGGACATAATGGCACTGACAGAAGAGAGGACATAATGGCACTGACAGAAGAGAGGACATAATGGCACTGACAGAAGAGAGGACATAATGGCACTGACAGAAGAGAGGACATAATGGCACTGACAGAAGAGAGGACATAATGGCACTGACAGAAGAGAGGACATAATGGCACTGACAGAAGAGAGGACATAATGGCACTGACAGAAGAGAGGACATAATGGCACTGACAGAAGAGAGGACATAATGGCACTGACAGAAGAGAGGACATAATGGCACTGACAGAAGAGAGGACATAATGGCACTGACAGAAGAGAGGACATAATGGCACTGACAGAAGAGAGGACATAATGGCACTGACAGAAGAGAGGACATAATGGCACTGACAGAAGAGAGGACATAATGGCACTGACAGAAGAGAGGACATAATGGCACTGACAGAAGAGAGGACATAATGGCACTGACAGAAGAGAGGACATAATGGCACTGACAGAAGAGAGGACATAATGGCACTGACAGAAGAGAGGACATAATGGCACTGACAGAAGAGAGGACATAATGGCACTGACAGAAGAGAGGACATAATGGCACTGACAGAAGAGAGGACATAATGGCACTGACAGAAGAGAGGACATAATGGCACTGACAGAAGAGAGGACATAATGGCACTGACAGAAGAGAGGACATAATGGCACTGACAGAAGAGAGGACATAATGGCACTGACAGAAGAGAGGACATAATGGCACTGACAGAAGAGAGGACATAATTATTTAAGATACACAAGACAAGAACACAGACCTGATCTTAGACTGCTGACCGCATCAGATTGGGAACGATGATCGCCCACGCTTGCTGTCATTGCACATGATGATGGTGATTCGTGGTCGCGGTGGCAGGATCAACATCCCTTGACAGTTTGAAAACTGAAGACGAAGGCCTTAAACTGGCGCTATAAGAAGAAAATTGCGATGATGACAAAGAATAAGAAAAAGAAAAAAAAAAAAGACGAAGAAGATTGCAAAGATGACGAAGAAAAAAAAAACAAAGAAGGGGAGGAAGAAGAAGGAGGAGGGGGAGGAGGACAAAAAGAAGAAGAACTTATAGGCAGAGAACGCAGTTTCACAATCTCGCATTTGCGGTTCGAAATTAGCCGCAAGGTGATCTGGAAGCAGAATGCCTTGCGTTGATTTTCAAAATAGATGAGGACAGGAAGCAATTTCAAACTAAGAACCGCAAAATTGCCTAGAAAATCACAAACACACCAAATTCTAGGGTTGATTGAGGCTTCATGGAAAGGACAATGAACTAACTTAAAACAAAGCTTAAGTAGGGGAGCTGCGTGGTCTCGAGGTATGGTGTCCGCCTCGAGTGTTGGAGATCCCGGGTTTAAGCCCCAGTGAGGACCGGGATTTTTTCACGTGGACTTCTAGTAATAAAATTTCCCCTGGTCTCTGGGTAGTGAGATCGGACGCCCGTGTGTATTGTTGCGCACGTCAAAAATCCCTTGGAAATTGGAAATCGAAAAAGAGTAGCCTAACGGCGCTACCCGGCAAAATTTCAAGTTAAAAATCTACCCAAAGTATTTCAGGATCTTCGCCGGTGCTACGGAGTTCGTGCACTAAGCTGAGTTTCTCCAGACTCAGGTTTGAGTTAGGAGGAGAACGGAGCACTTATGGGTTACACCCGTGTGCCGTGATGTTGATCCATCGACTAAACTAAACTGATGCTTAAGTGTGTGAACACCGAGTTTCCTTGCTGGTGTGACAAACTGGGAATACAGACTTGACCCAACGATGTGATGAGGTCAGTATCTCGTGGCACACCTGACCTCTCAACGCATGTTCTGGGACCCATTTTACAAACTTAGGAAACTGCCTTAGCGTAGTTTTGAGACTGCTGTTCACGGTTTCCAATCCGCATCTTGGCGGATTTTCAAAATTGACCTGGACGATCTAGTCTAAAATCATCATCATCATCATCATCATCATCATCACCATCATCAAGTGCCCTGCCAGCTGGCGTAGGTATTCATGGCTCTCCACAGATCTTGGCCTTTAGTGTTCTGGATCAACTCTGCTGATGATATTCCTCCATGCCACCGTCTCAATCCGTCCAGCATCATTTCTCTTGGTGTCTGCCTCTGTCTCTCTTCACCTCGATCTTTCCAGTTGTCACGATGTTTTCCAATGCCTCTCTTCTCATCACATGACCGAAGAAAGCTGTTTGTCTCTTTCTTATTGTTGTATATGATGTTATAGTTTCATTAGCCTGTTTCAGGCAATCGTTGTCAGTTACTCTGTCCCTCCAAGAATTCGCAACACTCGTCTGAGGAACCACATCTCTGTTGCTTCTTCTAATTTCTTCTTAATTTGTTGATTTACATTCCAAGATTCACTGCCATACAGCAGTCTAAAATGGGTACCACAAATATCGTGGAACGTAAATACGGCTGCTGTGATACTGAACATTATCCACCGAGTGCCGACTGGTCCACGTCTGTTGTGTCTCCACCTTGAAGTGGGACATCGGCTGGCGTATTCCAATGAACCCAAGAGCTATGCCGACGGTAGCGCGGCAACTGGTAGGGTCTCCTATTTTGGATAGGACAAGAGGTAGGTACGAGGCGAGGCGATACGCAAACCTGCTGCCTTGTAGGTAGACTGGGGAACTGTCAAAAGATCAACAACATGGTCCATGCTGATAAGTCTGGGCGGTCATGTTGCGATACATACAACTGCTGCCTTGTAGGTAGACTGGGGATAGTCAAAGGATCATCTCATCATCATCATGTGCCATGCCGATAAGCGTGGATGCTCATGTTTCGCCATCTCACACGACCATAAGAGTCGTGGATCAGCTCAGTGTTCTTGCCACATATATATAGGAGGACAGCATGGTCGAATGGATAAAAGCGCTCGTTCTTAAACATCCGGTGTGCTGATGCCGAGGTAGTGGGTTCAGCCCCAACACCGGACAGCTGGACTAAAATGTTGACTTCTCGTCCTTAACTTAGTTACGTAAATCACAGGCACCTCTGAAGTCGGAGTGGGTTCGCCTGAATGCGAGGAACACTAGTAATAGGGAAAGCTAATCCACATGCAAAGATCAGTCGGGTGCACTAGAATTCTTCTTCTTCTTCTTCTTCTTCTTCTTCTTCTTGATCCTCCTCCGCCTCCTCTTCTTCTTCTTCTTCTTCTTCTTCTTCTTCTTCTTCTTCTTCTTCTTCTTCTTCTTCTTCTTCTTCTTCTGCGTTCGGCCGGAATGTTGTTTTAGACGTCATTGCATTGTGCCTCTTTACAGTGGAGCTGCGATATTTGAACCTTTCCGCCGACACATCCGACTTCTTCGGACGCTTGAGTTAACAAAAAAATGTAAAAACATTTTGGGATATTCTTCTTCTTCGTTCATCCGGAGTTTTTTTTTCGGATGTGATTGCGTTGTGCCTGTTTACAGCAGAGCTGCGTTCTTGCGCCGTTAGGCCGACACATCCGACTTCTGCGGGCATTTGTTGACCGGGTTAACCTTCCCGGGGGTTTCTTAGGACGTTTGACTCTCACTGTTGTGGTGTTATCCCCCATCCCAGCTGGTCCATATAGAACAGCCAAAGATCCTGGTCAGCCCTCAAGGGAAGGCAGGGGCAGACCATGGGCATTCCCCGCCATCCAAGGAGGCTTCCATACTTGCAGAGCCGATACATAGCGCTCTGGTACTGGGCTCACCCAAGGAATCGTCACGTCCTGCACATGGCTTCTTAGCCTCACTTCCGTATATTGGGCCTTCCGTTCACCATAGGCTGTTCTTCCGGAAACCAGAAGTATGCAGTCTGCAGATGACATCCACACAGTGAGCTTTCGATTCGGACTTTCCACGTAATGGATTTGCTATCCAAGCAATATTCCATTTCATGCCACTAGGACACTTTTCCACCTTTTATGAAGCCCACACAATGGGCTTTTGATTCGGACTTTCCACGTAATGGATTTGCTATCCAAGCAATATTCCATTTCGTGCCACTAGGACACTTTTCCACCTTTTATGAAGCCCACACAGCGAGCTTTCGATTTGGACTTTCCACATAATGGATTTGCTATCCAAGCAATATTCCATTTCATGCCTCTGGGTCTTCATGCACCTTTAAATGTCAACCTGTATGTAGTTAAAGTAAGCTGCGGTCAACTTGAGCTTGTTGATATCTCCATAGAGCTTGTCTTCAAATGAAGCAGGTGTGGGCCAAAATATCTTTCTCTGTTCTGCATACGTTGGGCAATCCTGCAGCAAATGTATTGCTGTCATTTTTCCAGTTCTACAATTACATTCATCAGTATCTCCTATCTTTAGTTTATTGAACAAGTGGTATTTCAGCCTGTTATGTCCTGTGCGGAGTCTGAAGATTGCTACTTGTTCTCTTCGGTCGAGTTTGTAATATGCATCATCCTTCTGATGGCCTGGATGCTCAGATTCCCATTTGGTTCTATAAGTGCTTTTTATCAACCTCTTTGCCTCATTATAGGTTATGTCTATGTCAGGCTGTGGTAGTCGTCCGCCCTCTTTTGCCAGTCTGTCAGCCTCTTCGTTTCCAGGTATACTGCAATGTGATGGGATCCACTGTATTACAACTTTTTTGGATTTCTGGCATAGACCATGGAGTGCTGCTCTTAGGTCAGTTAGTTCTGTGCTGTTATTGCTCTTGAGTATTGAGACAGCTGACTTTGCATCTGTGAAGATAGCTATTTGCTTCTCTTTATTTTCCTCCATCAGGAGCATTTCTGCTGCAGTTTTCAAAGCCTCTACCTCCGCTTTGAAGTTACTTGAAAAAATTTTCCAGTTCCCATTGAATGTGTTTTTTTCACTCCATTTTTTAAATTTAGGAGAATTCCTCCTCCTCCATTCTCTATTGAATTTTTGGCTGATCCATCTGTATATGCATGGGTCCAATTCCTGCTTGGGTAATGTTCTTTTATGTAGTTTAGGGTTATTTCTCTTCTTTCGGTTTCATGCTGAGTGTTCTTTTTCTCAATACCAGGAATGTTTTCTATCATCTCAGGCAGTTGCTGCTGTCTCCAAGCTGGGAAGTTGTGTGCATTGTGTATGGGCTTGACTGTTGATATGTTAAGTATAGGATCTGCCCTAATCCTTCGTTTTGCAGTTTCTACAAAGTTGCTACGCTTCAGTCTTCCCTTTCCAAAACCATTAAATCTGTTGTACATAGGGTGGTCTGTCAATCTTCTAAATTTTTCTGCTTGTTGCTGGGCTCTGCTATCTCTTCTATCCTGCATTGGTTGTAAACAAGTGATCTTTTCTAGTTCATTAATAGGCGTTGTCTTCAGGCTTCCAGTTATGATTCGCTTTCCTTGGTTTTGGACTCTACTTATTTTGTTAAAGTTTGACTTAGCTGCTGTTGCCCAAGCTGCAATGCCATATTCCAGTACTGGCCTCACCCGTCCAGTATATAACTTCTTGAGAACTTTCTCATCTGCTCCCCACGTTGTACCAGCAAGCTTTTTCATGATTGCCATTCTCTGCCTTGCTCTTGTTCGATTTTTCTCAACCTGTGTCTTCCATGTCAGGCGACGATCAAAGGTGACTCCTAGATAGTTTGGATTTTCTTCATGGCGCAATATTTTTCCATTCAATACCAGCTTAGGTTGCTGAGTTTTATTTGAGAGGGAGAACACTGTGCATGTTGTTTTCTCCTCACTTATCTTCACTAGCCATGATTTTGACCAGTCCTCTAGCGCTAATAAGGCTTGCTGTATTCTGCTGTTAGCTGTACTAATATATTCTTCAGATGTCCATATGGCTAGGTCATCTGCAAAGGAGGATGTGTGTACTCTGGCTGGAAAATTTTCTGTGATGTCATTTATATATGCTAGGAATAATGTTGGTGAAAGAACTCCTCCTTGGGGGACACCTTGCTCCAGCAGCATCATTTTGCTTGTTTGTCCTTGTACTTTTGTCCTGGCAGTTCTGTTCTCAAGGTAGTGGCTGATCCATTTATACATTTTTCCACAAACATGCATGTTTTGCAGTTTTACTTTCAGTCCTTCCTTCCATACTTTATCAAATGCTTTTTCTAAATCTATCCAGACTGCTAGTGTGTGCTTTTTCTCTTGGAAGGCATCCTCTATTTCCTGAGCTATATAGGTTATTTGATCTTCAGTGGATCTGTATTTTCTGAATCCTGCTTGGTGTGGTGTTAAGAGTTTGTTTTCTTCCAGATGCCATGTTAGCCTGCCATTGATAATGCGTTCCATTAATTTTCCTACACAGCTAAGTAGACTGATAGGTCGATAGCCATTTGGTTCTTCCAGGTCTTTTCCTTTCTTTGGGACTGGTATTAGTATAGCTTCCTTCCATGCCTGTGGGACTATTCCTCTCTTCCAGCTGTTATTTAGGACTGCTAGTAGTTTCTTCTTTGCCTTGGTGCCTAGTCCTATTAGCATTTCATTTGTGATTCCATCCTTTCCTGGTGATTTCTTCTTTTTTAGGGTAATCATTGCCTGTTCCATTTCTTCCATTGTTAGATTTGCCATCATATATTCTGCTGCTGTCTCTGTATTTCTATGATGTATCTGTTTGTCTTTGATTGCTTTCTTCTGTTCGGTTGTAATATCAATGTGGTTTGCATTTGCATAGTGTTCCATTAGTGCATTTGCAGCCTTTTTGCCTGTAAACAAGGCATTTCCTTGTTTAATTGTTATTTGTTTGTTTCTAGGTCCTTCATTGTTCATGGCTTTCACTAGTTTCCATAGTTTGTTTCCATCCCTGTCAAAATTCAGGTTTTCTGTTTTTTCCCTCCAACAATCTCTTGTTGTTTGATTTACTGTTCTTTTATATTTTGCTGAGATGGCTTTGAGAGAGATGTTTGCTTCAATTGTTTGTTCTCTCTCTGCTGTCTTCCTGGCATCTTCAACTTTGTCCTCCAAACTTTGTAGTTCTTCAGTCCAGTATGGTTTGTAATTTTTCCTCGCTCCTCTTGGAATGGACTCAGTGGCTGCCTGTATTATCGCTCTGTTTAGACTTTCCACCATTTGCTTTATGTTGCCATATCGTGTATTTATGTTTTCACAATATTTGTCTGTTAGTATGGCAAATCTGTCCCAATCTGCTCGTTTGTAATTCCAGCGGGGCAAGGGCTTTTGCTCCTGTGGAACATACTCCATATTCATTTCAAGCTTGATTGGTCTGTGGTCACTACCTGCTAATTGGTCCAGCACATGGCGATCGATTTTGTGGAGGATGTCTCCTGTGCAGAAAGCTAAGTCTGGAGTAGAAGTGGTAAGCCATCTTCTGGAGTAGAAGCTCGGTGTGTCATCCGCTTTGTTGAGTAGATGGAGATTTGAGTCTATTTCCCAGTCCTCCAATTCATCTCCTCTTTTGTCAGCATCTGGGTATCCCCATCTTTCTGAACGGCTATTAAAGTCTCCGACAATGATGCAGTTTGTGTCAGTTATTTTCATATTTGAGAGTGTAAGGTCCTTATCTGCTGGGCTATACAGATTGTAGATTCTTATTTTCACGTCCTTTATCATTATATCAACACCTATAATTTCTGTTTGGTTGTCAGAGATCACAGATACTTCGCTGCAAGGTATTGTATTTCGTGTAAGTATTAGAACTCCTCCTTTGTGTCCTTCGCGGTCGAAACGTGTGGCCTGATATCCTCTGACTGAGAATTTGTGATTGGCGTTGAGGTGTGTCTCTTGAATGCATGCCACATCTATTCTATCTTTATGAAGACGCTGTGTTAGGGAGTCTTTCTTCTTGTAAACTCCTTCGGCATTCCACTGTAGTATGTTGAGTGTCCGGGGTATTTGGTCAATATCTCTTAACCTACTCCTCTGTGCCTTGACTCCACAGCACAGGGGAAGGTGACCACCAGTAGTCATGGGTGGACCCCCTCGAGGCTGGGGGCCCGGCACTATCACCGCCTGATGGGACTTCACGGGATTAGCACCATATCGATTAATTTTGATTTGTGACATCATGAATTAAGTTACGTTGCACTGCTTTGTCAAGCCTGTGGCTCAGTACATCCGATTTCGACAAGCATTTATTCGGGATGCTTTCCCTAGCCTTTGACTGTCCCCAGTCTACCTACAAGGCAGCAGGTTTCACGTTGCACTGCTTTGTCAAGCCTGTGGCTCAGTACATCCGATTTCGACAAGCATGTATTTGGGGTGCTTTCCCTAGCCTTTGACTGTCCCCAGTCTACCTACAAGGCAGCAGGTTTGTGTGTCTCTTCGTCTGGTCCCTCTCCCTTGACCTGTCCGACATGGGTGGCCCTACCAGTAGCTGTGCTACCGTCGGCATAGCTCTTGGGGTCATTGGGACGCACAAGCCCCTCTACCTCGTCACGGTGGACACACAGCAGAGGGGATTTTGGGATATGAGTCAATGAAAGAGGGCGAGCGGGAAAGGAGCAATTTCATGATTGACAGGTCTCTGTGACCCTGTCTAACAAAACTGAGGTCACGGTTATGTTCAGATAGTTTTAAAGTAGGTGACATCAATCTCGAGACGGTGTGTTTCCGTGAGTGTGACTTCACCGTGTAGCACTGGCTTTTACCTTTCTGCGCTGGTTCTTTAGCACTTACTTGTATGTTAGTTCGTCGAACGATTAGCGTGTACCAGTTGTTATGTCACGGTTTAACGTTTGACAGACAAATAAACCATTTCTCCTTAATTGTTTGACAGTGAAATCTACCACGCTGTCTTTATCATTTGACAGACAAATAGGCCACTTCTCCTTTATCATTTGAAAGAAACAAATCTACCATCTCTTCTTTATCATTTCAGACAAATATACTTGATCCCCTGCATCATTTGATAGACAAATATACCATATATTCCGTATCATTTCACAAATATACCATCTATCCTTTATTATTTGGCAAAAATACCACTTCTCTTTTATCGTTTTACAAACAAATATACCACTGTTCCTTTATCATTTGACAGATATCATCATCATCATCACCATTATCATCATCATCATCATCATCATCATCTTCCACTTTTACCGTCAAGCGACGTGGGGAAGAATAGCTGGCGCTCCAGCGCCCGATGGATGGCACTGGATAGTGTCATTCCGTGTGATTGTATAATGTCTTTGATGTCGTCAATCCATTTTATTCTTGGATTTCCTCTTGGTCTCGTCGCAGATGATCTTTGATGTTGAGCCAGTGACGGTAGTTGTTGGTGTTGCATCCTAACGAGATTGCCAAACCTCTTGATCTTCTGTCTTTCAATAAATGTGGCACAAGGTGTTGATCCACTGTCTGTCTGATAACATTTCTTACTCGGTCTATGATTGACAGACAAACATACCGTAACCCCCTTATCACTTGACAGACAAATGTTCCACGTCTCCATTGTCATTTGACAAGCATAATACATCTCCTCCATAATATAACAGACGAATATATCACCTATCCTTCATTATTTGACAAAAACATATCAGCATCATGTCCCGCGCCGATAAAACGTGGTTTATCATGTTTCGCCATCTCACATGATCACCAGACTCGTGGATTAGCTCTGTGTTCTTGTTCCTATAATGCCATGTAGAGAATACATCCAGAAAGTTATCGCTCTGTTTTCCACCAGTTCTTCTTTCCCTCAGTCTTGCCAATTGTCACTAAGTTTTCTAGTTTGTTTCTTCTCAATACGTGCCCAAAATATCTAGACTGTCTACACCAAATGTTTCTAATCAGTTTATGGTTTTAATTTGTTTCTTGTACAATTTGCTCACTGTTTTTTTTTTCTGTCTGTCTATGGTATTCTTTGCAGTTTCCTCAGAAAAAACATTTCCACGACCATCAGATATTTTCCGCTTGTCTGCTTATTGTCCACGTTTCACATCCATACAAAAGTATAGGTTCTATGTAGCACTTCAGCACTGTTTTCTCCTTGCAACTAACATCGTTGTATTGGTCAGTATGTTTTCCATCTTGCAAAAGTCTACCTTCGCCATGGCGATTCTTGTTCTAATCTCACCAAGGCACCTGCCATCAGTGTGAGGAATTCTCATAATCCTTGCAGCCTGCAAATTTGAGTCGAAAACAGACATACTCTTTAGCATAGCGATATATAGCAAAGAGCTGGTTTCTCAGGGTCTCGGCATATAGAGACCAAGACCTCTTTTCACCTGCATGTCCTGGGCAGACACTAGACTGACCAACGAGCGAAGTAGTGAACGTGGTCTCCGCATAGAAGAAGCTTACAGAGGAATCAAATTTTGCACGCTGCAATACTTTAAGAGTGTCACGGCATTTCCTGACGATGATGGTAGGCAGGCAGCACCCAAGTCTTTGTCAGTTGTTACTTCCACTCCACTAAGTAACTGTATGCGTTAACGCACTCTATGTCAATTGCTAGTTCTACTCCAACTAGTTGATTGTATGCGTTAGCGCACTCTGTGTAAATTGTTATTTCTACTCCAACTAGTTAATTGTATGCGTTAACACACTCTATGCAAACTGGAGATCAACAAACTGTTATTTCTTCTATTTCAACCACTATATGTTAATCCCAACTGTAGCTTAAGCTACTTCGCTTTCGCTTGACTTATTTTACAAGTGATCACTTTCTTAGCACACATAGATAACCCCACCAGGAAGTAGTCGCCTCATTGAATGAACACGTATTCGTCAGCCCAAGATTGGGCTCTAAACCGCGGTGTTTATCTCTGATAAGCCTAGCTAGAGATGTCTTCTCAAGTTTGTGGCTTTCGATTGTTCAAGAGGGGCACGGTACTGTATACTAGCAGTTCTGTATTGATTAACACAGCAAGAAGTAGGTACGGAATAGATAGCAAGGAATGGAATAGGCAACAAATACCTCCGTTAGAATATGAGGCGTTAGTCCTGCATATATTCTCAATCAATCAATCATGTGCCATGCCGATAAGCATGGGCGGTCATGTTTTGCCATCTCACTCGATCACTAGAGTCGTGGATCAGTTCCGTGTTCCTGTCTCGACCATGCCACGTGGCCAAGTCGTCCAGGTATTTACTTCTCGGTATGCCCCTTGGTCTCTTCCCTTCGACCTTGCCAGTTGTCAGCAAGTTCTCCAAGTCATTTCTTCTCATAACATGCCCAAAAATGTTGACTGTCTACGTCTAATAACTCTAATCAGTTTACTATTTTCATTTGTTTCGTGAAGGGCATCTATTCTAGCACGTATCGTTATGTGGTGGTATAGTTTGTTATTTTTTTTCATTGCATTTAATTTCTATACAATTCTCAAAAAAATTATGAAAATTATTCGATGGCCATTTTATTATTCGTCTTCTTCTTTCATTCGCTTGAAATGTCTCTATATCTGTAATGTTGTCTCTTGTATGAATTTCGCAGTATTTGTTAGTTTACTCAGTGGTTCATAGAGTTTATCTTTCACTGTCGTCTCTCTAGGACAGAAGATTTGCCTAGATATGTAGTATTTTGGGAGTCTTTGAATATGTGAACTGTTTCCTGCGGATCCAAACCACATATATTATTACTTAGTTACATATCATTTACAGGATGTCACAGTCAATCCCCGCATTTGTTTTCTTTTTCTGATCTCTTGGCAAGTTTACGTTCAATAGTTTGCCATTGCTTTGTGAACGACCGGCACCCATACCATTTCATAAAAACCGACGCTAGGCGGTCTGCTGCCAAATCGCTCGCAGCTGTGTTTCGAACACGGTATGCGGAATTGCAGACTCCATGTGCACATGGCTGATTCGCAAATCTTGAAATGTGTGTACACGTGGTTGCGTAATCGATTGTATCCTGTTCTGAGGAGCAGAATAATGATTTGTTCTGGTCTGTCCACGAGGTTGTAGCTGACTTGAGCTGGTGGTCATATAATGAGGCTGGGTCTTCCCTAGACCCATACAGATCGAAACAAAATAATCATGCCAGTGCCGGGTTGGAACCCAGGTCACTTTTCTGATAAGGCAGTCGAGCTGGCCATGTAAAGTAACCACGTAAAGGTGCCTTTCACGCGCCTAAGGTGCCCTCGGTATATGGTGCTAGACCTACATTTGTATAGACCAAACGGCACTCAGTGGCTGATGCGGTCGGTGTTACACAGGCCGCCACGACATTTCCAGGTACCAATTTTAGGCTGGATAGACCTGGGACCAAGGTGAATTTTTTTTTTTTAAATTCGAAACCATACTGGTGAGGATCAAACCCAAGGCTACTGGTAGGGGAGGCTAGCTTCTGGCCACTACAGTCTGTGGCTGAGGTGGCGTAGTGATTAGCATACTTGCCTCTAGGTACGGTGGTCAAATGTTTCACCCCCCTTCGAAACGGAGGATTTATATTTTTTTTCGTTTTGTTTTAAATTCACCAGGATCCGGGATAGACCCAGCTTATAGTGGAGATACGAAAATGTTATGGAAAGTACAGGCGATGGTCGTGATATAGAGATCACATCACACGTCTAGAGCCGATGGGCCGTAAAACAAATCTCAAATACGTTACAAATAGGCATTTGAACCGTTAAGCCTCTGGAGTGTTTATGCTTCTGGCTACGGTTTGCAGTCGGATTTTCCTCATCTTGGACTGGTAGTGCATGGTTATGTCGCCCTGCTACTGAGTTGAGTGAGTGGCGCGACACTGTGAGCTGTGAATTTCGTTTGGAATGTTTTTACATCTGTCCGCGGTTGTTTTAGCGTGAACTGCATGTTCAGAACGATGGCGGTCGGCCTGTCGCTTGGAATTGACTGGATTGCCTTTTCCTTTTTCGGTTCACAGATGCATTTTTCTCCGAGGCTCCTGGGGGTCGTCGCTGGAGCTACGGTGTTCATGCTTTGTGCGATGCTTTCAGCTGGCCGCCCTGCCGAAAGGGATCGAGACAAATGGGATAAATCCCGGGGCAATTAAGTCGATCCTCCCCACCTTTAATGCAGTAATGTGTGATTGTTGGTCTTCTAGTGACTGCCGCTTCCATCAACCATGAACTGTTTTCTTTTTTTCCGTGGAGGACGTTTGTGTTGGCATTTTGAAAGCAGCATTGTGCACAGTGTACCTGTGCGGGCTGTTGGCTTGTCGAGACTCCTGTCTATTCCACTTTTCACATTGGGCAGTGAGGAGCATTTTACGCGATATTCACTGGCACAGGAACGAAGCATAATGGTGACGACCCGTTGCCGTGAAGTTGGAACTGTGACCAACTAACTAACTAACTAACTAACTAACTAACTAACTAACTAACTAACTAACTAAATAAATAAATAAATAAATATATAAATAAATAACGAACTAAGGCGTATAAAAATTACCTTTAATTTTACTTTCTACAGACTTGGCGAGAAAGAGCACTGTCTGCTATAGAACCGTGGGGATACTATTCTATTCGTTTGGTTGTTTTTCTAATTGTTTTACAATTTACCCAGGCAGCGGCCTGCTCGACCTTCTCTTTTAAATTGTAAACCACCCAGGGATACGTATACGTTGGCAACGTGCACGGGCTTCCATCCATTTTTTCTCTCTTATCTAAAAATGCTTGACATCCGAGCCACTATACCACGTTCCAATGAGAATAAAGATTGCATCATCTTCGGTAGGTCAGCATGGCCGAATAGATAAGATCGCGTGTTCTTAAACATCTGGTGTGCTGATGCCGAGGTAAGGTGTTGAACCCCCACGCAGGACAGTTGGACTAAAATGTTAGCCTATCGCCCTTGACTTACGGACGTAACATTACAAGTACCTCTGAAGTCGGAGTGGGTTTTCCTGATGATGAGGGACATTGTTAATGGGGAAAGCTAATCCACACGCAAAATTCAGTCCAGCACTACTAGAAAATGCTGGACGGATTGAGACGGTGGCATGGAGGAATACCATTAGCAGAGTCGAGCCAGAACACCACATACCGAGATCTGTGGACAGCCATGAACGCCTACGCCAGATGGCAGGGCACTTGATGATGATGATGACTACTAGAAGTAGTGTGTATCGACTACGCTTGAGTTCAAAGCGAGCGAGCGCAAGAACAACAACAAAAGTCATCTTCGACTTCCCTATTTTGTAAAACAAAATGTTATCTGCGATTCGAACTCCGGTTGTTTGCGGAATGTTGAACCTCTAATATATGTCCTAATTTTTTTTTTTTATTTTGTACTAGGATTGTGTTAACTCCAAAATAAACTAACACATTTGTTATATTATATAAGGTAATTGCTCGTAATACTAAGCATTAAAATAGTCTGAATCAACCAGGGCGAAATTCACAGGATATAATGTCACAGTTGTTTGCTTGTTTCTTCACAACCAGGTCCAAGTTCACCCTCCAACGGTTGATTCGCTAAGACGGCACCCAGTTCTGTGGATCGCGCCACCTCAAGTGGTTCAATTTTACGGGAGGTCCGACCAAGGACAGGTGGGTGAATCTATGCTATTCTGATCTGTAGCGCAGGGGTGGAGAACGTCCGGCCACCGGGCCGTGTAAGGCCCGCGAAATCATTTGGTCTGGACCTGTCAAGGCAACCGCATGCGGGACTGGAAATTCACTAAATTTAAGAGTTTTATAATAAATCTAGTAGCAATATCATAACCGGCTCTGTGGCATACCGCTTTGGAAACACAGCTGCGGGCGATTTGGAAGCAGATCGCCTTGCGTTAGTTCCCATACAAAGCTGTGAGTGCCTGCCGGTCGTTCAGAAGTTCAGAAAGCAATAGCAAACTACTGAACGTAAACTTGCCAAGAAATCACAAATAGCTTTTAAAAAAATGCTGGGGTTGACTGCCACGTCCTGTAAAGGATATTGCATACTATTTTTTAGCAGAATTCTCGATACCAGCTAGCATCACACGCCTCACCAAACGCCATCACATTAGGAGTAAATTAATTAAATGTTTGACGACATATAGCCGGCTAAACTTTAAGTTGATAATTTTGAAAGGTCCGCGAGTTATGTTATAAATATCCAAATAGACCTTGGCAAAAAAAAAAAAAAAAGGTTCCCACGCAGTGCTGTAGAGGCTCTGATTATTAGGATGGAGTCTGTTGACAAGAAAATATCTTAAACCAGTAGAGACAATATGACTAACCCAGGTCTGATCCTAACCAGTCCCTATGTGCTATCCCGAATCACGACTTGGCTACATTCTAATAGGAGGCTCTAAATTAAAAACGTAAAGGTGTTATAGAAATTACAATAACCATGTATTATCTTGTAAAATGTCAATATTGTTGTTAAGGATGTCAAGAATATTCAGCACGTAACATCACTGTGCAGACGAACACGGTGACGTCATAAGTTTATAAGATGGCCGCCTCACTTTTGACATGCACCAAAGAGGAGCAGCATTCTGGTATCGTTATTTATCAATGAAGGGGTGAAACCTATAGAAATTCATCAGCGAATGAAGGTCCAGTATGGCGATGCACGCCTGTCAGTTCAGCAAGTGTATGAGTGGAATAAACAGTTTCAAAACGGCGTGAATTCTGTGATAGAGGTAGACCAGGCGGTGCATGAGTGGTTACCCTCGACCAAGAGAATTAATTTCTACAGGAATCCAAGCATTTTATCAGCGCTGGAGAACTTGCATTGAAGGAAGTTGTTACTACTACATCGAAATATGATTTGTTTTTTACTTGTTCAGAATATATTCTCCCAAACAAAACAAAACACAACAAGTTAAACTTTTCATTTGAGACCCCCTAGTAATATGCATGGCCGAGATGTGATTTTCCAGTAGTGATCTTGCAAACCTTGATGGTTTTTGAGCATGGAGCTGGGGGAAATGAGAGCTCTGAAACATTTTACTTGGAGGTAATACTTCGGGGTCGAGTCGTGAACATACTATACCAGTACTACTACTATACTACATGATGAACGAATAAGCTCCCATAGCTGACATTTTCCCATAGAGTGACATTCATTAGAAAGTGTTTCTGTCTGTAGGCATTGCATTACTGCTAACAGGGAGGCTAAACGGGTACTCCCATAGACTAGCGGAAGTCAGGAAATGACGGCTACTTCGTCCAGGCTAGTGGAGGGCAGGAGATGCTTGCTTGCTTGCTTGTGTTCGCTGGCTGTGAACTCCAGCGTGAAGTCCTGTATGTCGGATAAAGACATCCTGTTGTCCAACATCAGTGTGATGTCATACAGGACCTGAGGTTTGCGTGAGTATCCGTTGTCCCATGTCTGGCTTATTGGTATGCAGACTGGTGATTCCTCGCCATGCAGGCAGATACTCTACGACTTCGGAAGAAGCAGCGATCCTACTACGTTAGCCAGGACCCCGAAGGGACCTGTTGCCCAGGACGCACGACTAAGACGTGTTAGTGGGTCTTGGCCAGTATAGATCCTGGCCCCGGTGCCTTGGAAACACCTCTGTGTTCCGGGCAGGAGATGACGGGTACTCCGTCTACGCTAGCGGAGGGCAGATGATGGGTACTTGGTCTAGGCTAGCGGAGGGCAGGAGATGATGGGTACTTGGTCTAGGCTAGCGGAGGGCAGGAGATGATGGGTACTTGGTCTAGGCTAGCAGAGGGCAGGAGATGATGGGTACTTGGTCTAGGCTAGCAGAGGGCAGGAGATGATGAGTACTTGGTCTAGGCTAGCGGAGGGCAGGAGATGATGGGTACTTGGTCTAGGCTAGCGGAGGACAGGAGATGGCGGATACTTGGTCTAGGCTAGCGGAGGGCAGGAGATGATGGGTACTTGGTCTAGGCTAGCGGAGGGCAGGAGATGATGGGTACTTGGTCTAGGCTAGCGGAGGGCAGGAGATGATGGGTACTTGGTCTAGGCTAGCGGAGGGCAGGAGATGATGGGTACTTGGTCTAGGCTAGCGGAGGGCAGGAGATGATGGGTACTTGGTCTAGGCTAGCGGAGGACAGGAGATGGCGGATACTTGGTCTAGGCTAGCGGAGGGCAGGAGATGATGGGTACTTGGTCTAGGCTAGCAGAGGGCAGGAGATGATGGGTACTTGGTCTAGGCTAGCGGAGGGCAGGAGATGATGGGTACATAGTCTAGGCTAGCGGAGGGCAGGAGATGATGGGTACTTGGTCTAGGCTAGCAGAGGGCAGGAGATGATGGGTACTTGGTCTAGACTAGCGGAGGGCAGGAGATGATGGGTACTTGGTCTAGGCTAGCGGAGGGCAGGAGATTATGGGTACTTGGTCTAGGCTAGCAGAGGGCAGGAGATGATGGGTACTTGGTCTAGGCTAGCAGAGGGCAGGAGATGATGGGTACTTGGTCTAGGCTAGCGGAGGGCAGGAGATGATGGGTACTTGGTCTAGGCTAGCAGAGGGCAGGAGATGATGGGTACTTGGTCTAGGCTAGCGGAGGGCAGGAGATGATGGGTACTTGGTCTAGGCTAGCAGAGGGCAGGAGATGATGGGTACTTGGTCTAGGCTAGCAGAGGGCAGGAGATGATGGGTACTTGGTCTAGGCTAGCGGAGGGCAGGAGATGATGGGTACTTGGTCTAGGCTAGCAGAGGGCAGGAGATGATGGGTACTTGGTCTAGGCTAGCAGAGGGCAGGAGATGATGGGTACTTGGTCTAGGCTAGCGGAGGGCAGGAGATGATGGGTACATAGTCTAGGCTAGCGGAGGGCAGGAGATGATGGGTACTTGGTCTAGGCTAGCAGAGGGCAGGAGATGATGGGTACTTGGTCTAGGCTAGCGGAGGGCAGGAGATGATGGGTACTTGGTCTAGGCTAGCAGAGGGCAGGAGATGATGGGTACTTGGTCTAGGCTAGCAGAGGGCAGGAGATGATGGGTACTTGGTCTAGGCTAGCGGAGGGCAGGAGATTATGGGTACTTGGTCTAGGCTAGCGGAGGGCAGGAGATTATGGGTACTTGGTCTAGGCTAGCGGAGGGCAGGAGATGATGGGTACTTGGTCTAGGCTAGCGGAGGGCAGGAGATGATGGGTACTTGGTCTAGGCTAGCGGAGGGCAGGAGATGATGGGTACTTGGTCTAGGCTAGCGGAGGGCAGGAGATGATGGGTACTTGGTCTAGGCTAGCAGAGGGCAGGTGATGACGGGTACTCCACCTAGGCTAGCGGAAGGCAGGAGATGCTTTATTCTCATTTAAAAAGGGATAATCCCCCACCCCCACTCCACCCCCTCCCTAACCACGCTGTAATGTATAGGAAAACTAATCCCGCCACTGTATTTACTGTTGGGTGCTTTAGAGTAGTTGATAGAAACCTGCTCGAATAATGACATGATTGTGGTTGGACAAGGGAAGGACACCTGCGCTCGTCGCCTCGCTAAGTGAGGGAAAGATTGGCCACCTATTCCTCCCTGCATTTAGACCTGCAAAATGTGATAGTTATATCATATCACACACCCACAGCAGGACACGGCTAGACCCCTAACAACCCTATCTCCATGCTAGGTTATCAGTCTCTCCATGTCACATTCATGTGTGTTTCGAGACTGCTTCGGGACACATCTTCACTGTCTTGGCGTGTAGACGGTGAGAAAAGGGCAATGAGTCAAAAGGTTGAGAACCATTGATGATGGCTAAGAAATCCTCTGTCATGAAAGATCAACCCCGGCGGCTACCTGGCGAACATTTACAACTGTAGTCCTAGTTTGCCTTGTCCCATTTGATCAATCAATCACTGACTTTGTATCTTGTTCGTTTAGCTTTATGTTCGCTTAATGTGAACTCAAGCGTAGTCCGTACTCTTGTAATTTACGTCACCAAGTCACGGACGAGAAGTCAACATTTTAGTCATCTGACCAATGTATGGGTTGAACCCGCTACCTCGTCATCATTACACTGGAAGTTTAAGGATGCTCTTATCCATTCTGCCATACTGGCCTCGACTTTGTAACAAATATTGTCTGTACTTACGCTTGTTTTGTAACACATACAAACAGAGGTGGTGGTGGCCAGATAGATAGAACGCCGGCCTACCAATACAATGGCGCGGATTCAGTCTTCATTTAGAGGGAATCTCTGTTCCAAATGTGTATGGCTCTTTCTAGTTGGCTGCGTCTTATTTAACGGCTAACAGATTTCTGGAAAGACGAGATTTGGCAGAAGAGGCCAACAAGATAGGTATAAGATGCCAACAAGATAGGGGTGAAGATGCCAACAAGATAGGGGAGAAGAGACCAAAAAGATAGGGGAGAAGAGACCAACAAGATAGGGGAGAAGAGACCAACACGATAGATAGGGGAGAAGAGGCCAACACGATAGATAGGGGAGAAGAGACCAACAAGATAGGGAAGAAAAGACCAACAAGATAGGGGAGGAGAGGCCAACAAGATAGGGGAGAAGATGACAACAAGATAGGGGAGAAGAGACCAACAAGATAGGGGAGAAGAGACCAACAAGATAGGTGAATAGAGGCCAACAAGATAGGGGAGAAGAGACCAACAAGATAGGTGAATAGAGGCCAACAAGATAGGGGAGAAGAGACCAACAAGATAGGTATAAGATGCCAACAAGATAGGGGTGAAGATGCCAACAAGATAGGGGAGAAGAGACCAAAAAGATAGGGGAGAAGATACCAACAAGATAGGGAGAGGAGACCAATAAAATAGGGGAGAAGAGACCAACAAGATAGGGGAGAAGATGCCAACAATATAGGGGAGAAGAGACCAACAAGATAGGGGAGAAGAGACCAACAAGATAGGGGAGAAGAGGCCAACAATATAGGGGAGAAGAGACCAACAAGATAGGGGAGAAGAGACCAACAAGATAGGGGAGAAGAGGCCAACAAGATAGAGGAGAAGATGCCAATAAGATAGGGGAGAAGAGACCAACAAGATAGGGGAGAAGAGACCAACAAGATAGGGGAGAAGAGGCCAACAAGATAGGGGTGAAGATGCCAACAAGATAGGGGAGAAGAGACCAAAAAGATAGGGGAGAAGATACCAACAAGATAGGGAGAGGAGACCAATAAAATAGGGGAGAAGAGACCAACAAGATAGGGGAGAAGATGCCAACAATATAGGGGAGAAGAGACCAACAAGATAGGGGAGAAGAGACCAACAAGATAGGGGAGAAGAGGCCAACAATATAGGGGAGAAGAGACCAACAAGATAGGGGAGAAGAGACCAACAAGATAGGGGAGAAGAGGCCAACAAGATAGAGGAGAAGATGCCAATAAGATAGGGGAGAAGAGACCAACAAGATAGGGGAGAAGAGACCAACAAGATAGGGGAGAAGAGGCCAACAAGATAGGGGATAAGATGCCAACAAGCTAGGGGTGAATATGCCAACAAGATAGGGGAGAAGAGACCAAAAAGATAGGGAAGAAGATACCAACAAGATAGGGAGAGGAGACCAATAAAATAGGGGAGAAGAGACCAACAAGATAGGGGAGAAGATGCCAACAATATAGGGGAGAAGAGACCAACAAGATAGGGGAGAAGAGACCAACAAGATAGGGGAGAAGAGGCCAACAATATAGGGGAGAAGAGACCAACAAGATAGGGGAGAAGAGACCAACAAGATAGGGGAGAAGAGGCCAACAAGATAGAGGAGAAGATGCCAATAAGATAGGGGAGAAGAGACCAACAAGATAGGGGAGAAGAGACCAACAAGATAGGGGAGAAGATGCCAACAATATAGGGGAGAAGAGACCAACAAGATAGGGGAGAAGAGACCAACAAGATAGGGGAGAAGAGGCCAACAATATAGGGGAGAAGAGACCAACAAGATAGGGGAGAAGAGACCAACAAGATAGGGGAGAAGAGGCCAACAAGATAGAGGAGAAGATGCCAATAAGATAGGGGAGAAGAGACCAACAAGATAGGGGAGAAGAGACCAACAAGATAGGGGAGAAGAGGCCAACAAGATAGGGGAGAAGATGCCAACAAGACAACCACCCAAACTCACACACTCACATACACAAATACACATTCACACGCTCAATTCCCATCCAACCACACACACACATACACATTCATACACTCATTTCCCACCCAATCACACACACACACACACACACACACACACACTCTCATGCACTCATTTCCCACCCAACCACACACAAACAAACGCACACACACACACACACACACACACACACACACACACACACAAACGCGGGTGTTGGGTACGAATCCAGTTTGTGACGTGTTTTGCGTAATACTTTCTGTCGGTAAGTCGCTACATCAATCGATCAGTGGTTTGGTCAATCGATCATTTCGTCGGTCAATCGATCAATCGGTCTGTCAATCGAACAGGTGGTAGATCTATGCATAGGTAGTGCCTGCATGCGTACACATGCCTATGTTTCTGTCTGTCTGTGTGTATGTGTATGTTTCCATAACGTCAAATCAAATGATCTACAGTCACACACACACACACACACACACACACACACACACACACACACACACACACACACACACACACACAAAAGCAGACGGACATAAACACAGACAGACAGCGACGCAAGCAGACAGGCAAACAAAGACACATACACTAAAACTGTTTAGCACAAGTATAAAGCTGCGAGTATCAATGCCAACTACGCGATCACGAAGAGAACCAGTCACCAACTCTCGAATTAGAACCATCATTGAGGAAGATAATCGAACTGGAAACTCCCACCGACTCTCTACAAGGGCCGCTGTAGAATTAGTCAAGGCTGCAACCTGATGTCTTGTCATCCAAAATATATATATTTTTTTATTCAGCTAACGAACTGTTAACAAGCCTTAATTCGGGTAGGACAACTCCCACTACACACGGCTTTACAGTCACTTTGTAATATGTTAAGATTATTGCAATGTGAGTTCTGATTTATGTTATCATTTCACCTTTACTTATTTAGTTAGTGTCCCTCCTCTTTTACCTATCTGCAGAGTGATATTACTGTTATAGTGATGTTCAATCTCTTCTCTCTGTTTAGCGAAGTAGTAATGAGTAATGAGAGAGGTCAGAGATAAACTAGGAATAAGAGTTGAAGACTATAATATCAATACACATACACACACACACACACACACACACACACACACACACACACACACACACACTAGGTGTCCGCCTCGAGTGCTGGAGGTCCCGGGTTCAAGCCCCGGTGATGCCGGGATTTTTTCTCGTGGACTTCTAGTAATAAATTTCCCTGGTCTCTGGGTAGTGAGATCGGACGCCCGTGTATATTGTTGCGCACGTAAAACATCCCTTGGCAGTTGGGAATCGAAAAAGAGTAGCCTAACGGCGCTGACCGGGCAAAATTTCGAGTTAAAAAATATACCCAAAGTATTTCAGGATCCTCGGCGGTGCTACAGAGTTCGTGCACTGAGCTGAGTTTCTCCAGACTCAGGTTTGAGTTAGGAGGAGAACGGAGCACTTATGGGTTGCACCCGTGTGCCGTGATGTTGATCCATCGACTAAACAAACAAACAAGCTAAACAAACACACACACACACACATATAGATAGATAGATAGACAGACAGACAGACAGACAGACAGACAGACAGACAGACAGACAGACAGACAGACAGACAGACAGACAGACAGACAGATAGATAGATAGATAGATAGATAGATAGATAGATAGATAGATAGATAGATAGATAGATAGATAGATAGATAGATAGATAGATAGATAGATAGATAGATAGATAGATAGATAGATAGATAGATAGATAGATAGATTAGATAGATAGATATCGAGAGACTCCGTGTCGAAATGGTCAAGTTGGAGGTTATAATATAAACATAATATAAACAATAAGAGTTAGAGGTTATAATATAAACATAATATAAACAATAAGAGCTTGAGATTAAAATATAAATATAATTTAAACAATAATATTTCAAGGTTATACTATAACATAATATAAAAAAACAAAAGTTGGAGGTTTTTACATAAACATAATATAACCAGTAATAGTTAGAGGCTATAATATAAACATAATATAAACATTATTAGTCGGAGGTTATAATATAAACAATAAGAGTTGGAGGTTATAATATAAACATACAATAGAGTTGGAGGCTATAATATAAACAAGGTACAAGCTAATGGACTCTCTGTGTTAACAAAATGTACATATGACAATTTTATAAAAACATTTCAAAATAATATGTTCAGCGCTGGAGTTTTGGAAATAAACCATGGGTGTCTTTCTATTGATATTGAAGTATTGAATCACATGCAAAAAAATATATAATTGTTAATTAATGTATCGGAAACATGTTGAAACAAAATTAAGATCAAATATCTCTGTTTAATTGTTGTTTTGAATAAAACAAATATGGCGGACTGAGGTTGGCAGTCTAATTGACTTTACAGTGTCTTAGGATGCACGTATAGCGACTTTGCAACTTTACTTCGGCTAGACAACTAAGGTTTAAAATAAATTGCATGAAGACACAGATTATGGTCGTCACTAGGAAGACAGAAATGACACAATGGACTATGCGGGTAAATCGGAATATTCTTAAACAAGTGAATCGGTAAAATTATCTCTGAACAGCCATAACATCTGATGGAACGTGCCTTGAAGAGATTAGAACAAGAATCGCCATGGCGAAGGTAGTCTTTTGCAAGATGGAAAACATACTGACCAATAAAAAGATATCATTTGCAACGAGAAGAATAGTGTTGTAAAAAAGTGCAACATATAACTTGTAATTTTCTAAGGTTGTGAAGCGTGGAACAGACAAGCTGAAAAACATCTGATGGCTGTGGAAATGTGATGTCTGAGGAAAATGCAAAGACAGACAGAAAAAAAAAATAATGACCAAGTCCTACAGGAAACAAATGAAAACCGTAAACTGACTAGAGAAATTAGATGTGGTCAGTCAAATTTTCGGGCACGTTATGAGAAGAAATAAACTGGTGATGACCACTGACAAGATTGAGGGGAAAAAAACAAGGGGAAGGCAGAGAAGTAAATACCTAGATGGCTTGGCCATGTGGTATGGTTGATTCAAGAACACTGAGCGGATCCACGACTCTGATGATCGTGTGAAATGACGAATCATGACCGCCCTTGCTTATCGGCATGTCACATGATGATGATGATGATGATGATGATGATGATGATGATGATGATGATGATGATGATGATGATGATGATGATGAAAATGGGTACCCGGAAATTGTATAGGAAGTAAAGGCGAATTTCGTAATATATACCACATGACTTGTCGAGTGCTCATTTGTCTATACAATTACTGGGCTAGAACCACGTACTCAATACACCTTAGGAACGGACAAGTGTCATATATTTACAATTATTACTACGCATTACAGTTTAAAAGTTGCATAATCTTTACAGGACGTTTCAGTCAACACCGGCATTTTTTTTTTTTTTTTTTGGCTGTTGTGATCTCTTGGCAAGGTTGCGTTCATTGGTTTGCCAAAGCTTATATCAGTGCGAATCATTAACCTCGTTGTTGGGCATGAAATCCATTCCCACTTTTAATCTCACAAAGGTCGCATCTACAACATGCCCGAAAGAATGTTTTCACAGGTTTACACTGCTTGACTTGACATCACATCATCCATAAACAATCTTTATTTATTAGGTCATATCTTAACAATAAACCACACTTGGAAAGCTGGAAAAAAATTATCAGATTTGGATCTCACTAAAGCTTGAAATCAGGCACTGGGCACGGAATGGCTGTCTAGAAGTTTCTGGTTGCATTGCCACATTGGATAAATAGATCTGTTGCTTACAAATGCAATCATGACAAACTAATGCTTGATGACTGAAGTCAGGAAATATAACATTACAACACTTGTTATTGAACTATTGTCCATTATTGTTAACTGTTATGGTTTTCATGTTATCAAGCAGTCTCGCACTTTTCTGATAACATGTTTGTACTGTATTATACGTTATTTTCCATTCTCGGGTTGCCAGGCTGAAAATTGTCAGTTTCTGAAGCGCGGGGAATAGACGTGTAGTATAACAAGCCAAAACTACGTGGCAAGGCCGTATGCAATGTCAACATCCTTTTCTGGTTTGTGGAAATGTCCTGTTTCCGTAGTCTTTAATCTCTCCTCAGTATATTCTAAACATAAAAACACAACTCAAGTGGTTAGTCGGGACACCAGATTTCTTTACTACGCTAGACGGAGACCATAACGTAAAAAGATAGGGAACGATGTATGCGCTCATTTGGGTTCACGTAGAATAGCAAATAGCACGGATACTTTTTATTTTCTTGCTTATTCGTCCTGGAAAACATTAGGGGTGTTGTCTTTTTAAAGTAAAGCAATGCGATCTGCTGTCAAATCGCCCTCAGCTTGTTTCAAACGCAGTGTACGGGATTACGAATTGGGCCAGTAACACCTTGGCCACAGAGCCGATGATCACGATGCAGAAGACTGATATATAGATCAAACGATAGTAATTCACTGTATGGAAGAGGGCAAATTCACAACACTTGTACATGGATATGCACGTCATTGAAGACACAGGGTTAGAATTCACTACACAGAAGTGGGGCAAGTAAATATAATCAAGTTGGCGGGTGAAGGTGGAATAAGGAGGAGGAGAGGAGGAAGAAGGGAGGAGAAGAAGGTGAAGCGAGAGCAGGAAAAGGAGGAGATAGTGGGGTAGAAGAAGAAGCAACAGAATGGGAAGAAGACTGGTCAAACCCAGTGGTTAGCTCGCTTGTCTCCTGACCCCGAGGTCACGTAATGGAATCCTATTAGAGCGGCTGGGGGTTGGGGAAATTATTTTATTTAAATTGCCCTCGGCTCCCAGGTATCTCTAGTTACGTTCTCTCGCTTTGAACTCGTGCGTAGTCCACTCACTTGCTACTACGTACTACCAGTAGTAGTTCTTTGGGACTGATTTTTAAGAGTGGGGTAGCGTTTCCTGTTACCAGTGTCCCCAGCCTTCAGGTGAACCCACTCCGGCTTCAGGGCTACTTACAATTTACGTCCCCAAGTCGAGGACGAGAAGTTAACATTTTAGTCCAACTGACCAGCATGCAGAACGAACCCAGCCTCCCCCCCCCCCATCCCCAAACCGCAATCACAGGAGAAATTTTAAGCGCGAGGGCGTTAAACTTCTCAGCCGCATCGACTTCCTAGTCTAGTCTAAAATGGGTACCGGAAACTTTCCTCGGAAGTCAATGCGGCCGATGTGATATTGAGTGACCACACAGTGCCCATAGGTCTACAAATTAAATGCTAGTACTATTAAACTTTTACGCCTCAGGGAATGCAAAATAATACTTTACCTTTCTGACCGTATACCCAATACATAATATACCCATTACACCATATACCCACTACACAGGTCCACATGGCTGAATGGATAAGAACGCTGTTCTTAAACATTCGGTGTGATTATGCCGAGGTTAGCGATTCATCCCCTACACCGGACAACTGGATTAAAATGTTGACCTGTCGTCCTTGACTTGGGGACGTAAATACAAGTACCTCTGAAGTCGGAGTGGGTTTGACTGATGGCGAGGGACACTGTTAATAGGGAAAGCTAACCCACACGCAAAATTCAGTCCATCACTGCTTTAAAAATAGTGTGTATGGACTTCGCTTGAGTTCAAAGCGAGCCAGCGCATTACACACACACACACATACACCCACACACACAGACACACGATGGCGAGTCAATAAGTAAGTCACACAATTATGTGGGATGGCAGGTGTTTTTTACAGGTGTTGTTAGGTGACAGCAACATCGAACTTTATATTCCCGTTCGTCAGGTGGCGCTAGGTGTTTCATGCGCATGCGTAGTGCATAAACAAAATGGCGACTGTACTTACGGAGTGTACCACCAAAGAGCAACGTGCAGCGGTTTTTGTGGGAAAAAGAACTGCCTGCAGAGGACATTCATAAGGAAATGCTTCCTATTTCTGCTGACAAATGTTTGTCCCGTAAAGCGGTGCATAGCTGGGTAGAAGAATTTTCTCACGGACGCGAATGACGCCGAAGTTGAATGTGAAGTGAAAACGTGGTTTAGAAAACAGAGCACGCAGTTCTATGCAGCCGGTTTGGAGGACTGATAAAACGATGGGATATGTGCATCAATGTTGGTGGATATTATGTTGAGAAATAAAAGGACAATATATGTATAAAAATAAACTGGTTTCAAGTTGTTATCATATTTAGCTATTTTTCTACAGCCATTTGTGACTTACTTATTATGCCCAGTACATCATATGCCCGTAATATGGTGTTGAATCATGTACAGTTGGTAAAAAGCAAACAACATCCATTGACACCTAACAGATATGGTTTTACAGAAGAATGCTTTGGGCAGCAACAATGTGTAATCTCACTGTTTTGAAAAAAGGCTAAGACACACAGAAAACTTATCACAAACATCAAACAGAGTCAGTTGTCATATTTGGCAACACCATGAGAAAAGAAAAATGTGACTATATTGTGGCAACTGGGCAATGTGTGGAAAGAGAGATGGAGGAAGACAGCGAGAGAAGATTCTTGACAGTCTTTTGTCATGGCCCGGAGAGATGTCTGCACACGAATTGATGCTTGGTGTTGGAGACCGCGATATGTGGAGAAACATGGTCGCCAAGCCGGTTGTCAAGGCACTTGGTGATGATGCTCAATACGCCTCTTATGTAAAAATGGGTTATTTACATGGAAGAAGGGAAGTGTAAATGAAGAATATTCCTATATAGTAAAAGTAGATTTACAACAGGGATAGACTTTACAGTAGGAAAGGTTAAAATTATAAAAGATGTCAAAATGATCAAGTTGACTGCTGCTTCATTTAAATATAATCAAGTTGACATCTGAAGGTGGAAGAAGAGGATGAGGTGTAAGAAGAGGAGGAAGGGGGAGAAGCAGAAGAAGAAATCACAGAGTGGAAGAAGAGGAAAAAGAAGAATTAAACTGCGGTAAAGCTGTCGAAATGAAAACAATAGAAAAAACAAGAAATGCAGGGCAGCTTTACAAAATACAGTTGCATAAAACAGAAGACGTTGTGGTGACAGTAATTCTTAGTTTTTCCTCTTCTGTCCCGAGGTGTAGAGGTACCGTATGGTTCTTGCATGTTGTCTTCATCTTAATGAAGACTTGTCGCTTCGACGTCCTCTGTCAACAGGAAAGTGAAAAGATAGCAAAGAAACGTGATGTTTTGGTCACGTTTGCTGACGTACCAAGTTCTTAATGGTTATCAATGTCGATCCGAAGAGAATGGTTGCTGCCTCTGAAGCGGTCTCGGCTGGCAAAGATTAGTTTCATCTTCGTGCCAGGTCATGCGGGAGTACAAGGAAATGAGCGGGCTGACAAGCTCGCAGGTGAGGCTACTGTGGAGGGCGGACGCGCCATGGACCAGGCTGGCATTCTGAATGCTCTACGAGAAGTGAGACTTTTGCGAGAACCAAGTGATGACTGTGAATCTACAACAATGGCCAGACTGCGGGAGCAGCAAATTAAAAGAGGGGTGGCCAAACAAGAACACTACGCAGGAAGCCAAAGAAGATTGATAAACCAACACAGAACTGGCGTCGTTAGCCGCTGCACGCTGCGGGATTTGCTGAGGAGGGGATCCGAGCACTTATGGACTGAATGGTTCGATGTGCAACGAGGATGATCTGTCGACTAACTAACTAACTAATGTTACATTTGGTTTGCGCGCCAAGAAAATCCGTTGGAGAAATATAAATACATGAAAATAAATCTGTCCAGATGAAGAACGCGTTAAATAACTCAATATCTAATCTTTACCTGGTTGTACTGCTCCACGCCAGTGCTTACCTGGTCAAACACTTGATACCGTCTTATCGCAACCTGCCCACAAGCTTGGGAACAGCAGAAATCGCCTTGTTGCGGCGGTTCTCAATATTTTAAACATGTGGTCCGCAATTGGTGTAAACTGGTATTACTACACTCTTAAACTCTCGGTGTGCTGGTGCCGAAGTAGCGGGTTCAATCCCTACTCAATTAAGTTAGACTTAAATGACTTCTAGACCTTGACTTGGGGACGTAAATTTTAAGTATCGTAGAAGTCGGAGTGGGTTCGCCTAATGGCGGGGGACTCTGGTATTAGGGGTAGCTAATCCACACGCGTTAACATCTTTCTCCGTAATCTCGTATATTCTCGTGAGTAACGTAACCTGCGCGAAAATCGGTAGCGGTTCTCGCCGCGTTGGTAACTTACGGGGTATGTGAGCCGGTCGCTCAGAAAGCAATGAGCCGGTCGCTCAGAAAGCAATGGCAAACTACTGAGCGTAACCTTGCCTAGTACATCAACAGAAGCTGAAAAATGCTGATGTTGACTGCAAAGTCCTGTAAGGGATATGGATAAAAAATCCACATGCAAAAATCAGCCAAGCGCACTAGAGGTAGTGGCACGTGTGTGTATTACGTTTGATTTCAAAGCGAGTGAACGCACACAAACGAAATAATAAATTTACTACCTATAGTACCTTGAGGTGTAGGACAAGGGGGTCTTGAACCTGAGAAAGTAAGACCGCCTGGCTAGGGTATTCGCCGCGAACTGTCTAGGTTAGGGTTTCCTTGCATTTTTTTTACCCGATAAAAATCCTTCCCCTTACAGGGGATTCGAGCCCGGGTCTCCCAGGTATCAACATATCCAAAACGCTTGATGTAGTGATTTTTGCTGACGATAAAGCCCTCTTGGAAACCACACAAGTGGATTTACAAAGGTGGATTTGACAACTGTAACATAACAGTAACGAATAGTAACACACTGTAACCTGTTCTTCATGTCGTAAGAGTCGACGATGGAGCGTTGCACACGAGGCTGGCTTCCCCATTCTGTAGAAGAACGTTAGCTGCCAAGTACAACCAAACATGAACAAGACTAAAGATTAGGAATAAAGAATAACCAATATGTAGTTGAGTTTAATAAAGAATCGACATTGAGACATTCCTATACGCTCTCCATTCTCATCTTCAACAGCCAACGAAGAGTACTACTTTTAACGGTGGCAGTTGTTTTTTGACTCTATGTCCGTCTGGTCTTTCCTCGGAGTACATAGTCTCTGTCAGAATCCTCTGGTCGCTCCTCATAGCACAATTTTCTCTAAGCAATGTTGGTAGATGCTCTTCTCGAAGAGTCACGACGCGATGTGGAGAACACTTCAAGGAGTCCGGATCTCGCACAGGGAAATTTCCAGAATTGAGAACAGAGGTCGAGACAGAAACTAATAACATGGAGAGAACATGCTAAAACTGCATAGGATAGCTAAGAGTCGGAGGGCTTGAGGTGAGTTCGTTGAGGGCCTTGTGGAAGATAGAGGGCGAAAGGCGAAGAAGATAGTATGATCCGTTGAAGATTGCATCAGAAATCGATCATAGATGCACCAAAGAAAGTCAAATGATTGGAGACATCTGCCCAAAATTGCTTAGCAAATACGTAAAATCATCGTTGTGTGGAAGCTGCTTTGACAGAATGTTGCTCTCATCTGTGAGCGGCGAAAAGTCTCACGATTCATAACCAGATCTCCCGCCCCAAGCAATTTCACGCCCACAGTGACTGCAACGTCCAGTTTTCATAACGGGAATGTGTTTCTGTTATTGTTTGTTTAGAAATAGTCAAAATAGATTGAGAATTAGATACTTTATAACCCGACAGTGATACCGGATTATAGGGATGATACTTCTTCTTCTTCTTCTTCTTCTTCTTCTTCTTCTTCTTCTTCTTCTTCTTCTTCTTCTTCTTCTTCTTCTTCTTCTTCTTCTTCTTCTTCTTCTGCTGCATCTTCTTCTCCTCTTTCTCGTTCCTTCCTCCTCCTTCTTCTTCTCCCCCTTCCTTCCTCTTCCTTCAAGTTCAGAAGTCAACCTAAATATATTTAAACAAGGCAGCATTCAATCTGCGATTATTCACATCAAATGAAGCGGGTGTAGGTCACTATAATGTCCTCTGTTCGACAGTGGCAGCAAATTTCTAGCGGTCATTTTACCCATTCTATATTTCACATTCGGTGAAGTTGGTAAAATGCATCAACTTTCATGAGCCTGAATGCTCTGACTCCTACTTGGTTCTACGTGTCCTTCTAATTCTTCTTCTTACACCTTCGGACGGCAACCTAGATATAAAGGCAACATCAGTCAACTTGAGCTTGTTGCCGTCACCATAGAGTTTGTCCTCGAATGGAGCCGATGTCAGCCAATATTATTTTTTTTTTGGGGGGGGGGGGGGCGCTTGCTGGCTTTGAATTCAAGCGTAGTCCATACACATTATTTATAGTAGTGATGGTATATATTGTGCGTGTGGATTAGCTTTCCCTATTAACAGTGTGCCTCGCCATCAGGCGAACCCACTCCAACTTCAGAGGTACTTGAAATTTACGTCCCAATGACAAGGACGATAGGTCAAAATTTTATCCAGCTGTCCGGTGTAGGGGTTGAACCGCATACCTCGGCATCAGCACACCGGATGTTTAAGAACACGCGTTCTTATCCATTCGGACCTGCTGTATGCCAATATTATTTCCTTGGTACTGTATATAGGACACTCCTGCAGCTAATATCTCATCATCATCATCATCATGTGCATTGCCATCTGGCGTAGGCGTTCATGGCTCTCCACAGATCTCTGCCTTTGGTGTTCAAGATCAACTCTGCAGATGATATTCCCCCATACCACGTCTCAGCCCATCCGGTATCATTTCTCTTGGTCTGCCTCTGTCTCTATTCCCTTTGATCTTTCTAGTCTTTACGATGTTCTCCGATCCACCCGTCTCATCACATGACCAAAGAATCGCTGCTTGTCTCATTCTTATTGTTGAATACAATGTTATAGTTTCATTATCCTCTTTCATGCAGTCGCTGTTAGTTACTCTGGCAGTCCAGGGAATTCGCAACATTCGTCTTAGGAACCATATCTCTGTTGCTTTCAAGTTCTTCCTACTTTGTTCATTTATATTCCAAGATTCATTGTCATACATCACTCTCTTTCTTACATTGCTTACTGCATAAGATACCTTTCATTTTCTGGAAATAAATGACCGTAGACCCCGAGGTAGACCAAGAAGACGGTGGCGAGATAATATATAAACAGACCTACAAGCACTTGGAATCAACGACTGGCAAGAGAAGGTCAACCAGAGAGACGAATGGAGACGGATTGTATCTGCAGCAAAGAACCTCAATGGCTCGGAACGCTGAAGAAGAAGAAGCTTTTTCTTGCAATATTCTGTTCTTAATCTCTGTTTTTTGCATCTTCTATCTGATGTTATAATTGTCCCTAGGCATTTAAACTTATCCACTTGGTTATGCATGTTCCCTTCTATTTCCATTTTCCATTTCACATTTTAATGTCACTTTTTTCTTTGATATCACCATTGTTACTGTTTTCTTGATATTCAAGGCGAGTCCTTTCATTGCAGTCTCTACTACTACAATGTCCAATAATTGTTGTAGATCTATTGCATTTTCTGCCCTCGGTACTGTGTCTGCATAGTGTGAATTGTTTATATTATAACCTCCGATGCTTCTCTTTGATCTCTGTCATTATTACTTCGCCATAGAGAGAGCAAATATATAGCTGTTATTATAGCCATATCACTCATCGTTGTCTGTGGCGTATCTGTAGTTAACTCAGTTTCACAATTGCGACATACCAGCTCCGAAGTCACTCGTAGATGATTTGGGAGCAGATAGCTTTTGCATTAATTTTCACATCAGTATGAGCGTAGGCCGTTCAGAAAACAATCGCAAACTATTAAATCGTCTAGAAAATCATAAAGAGCCAGTAAATATTGAGTTGATTGTGACGTCCTATAGAGGGCATGCAACTAACAACTGCATTCATCAGTATCTTCTATCTTTAACTTCTTGAGCAAGTCCGATGTTATTTCCCGAGCGGAGTCTGACGATTGCAACTTGTTCACTTTGGTGGCTTTGTCGTCATGTTTTTGGTGGCCTGAATGCTCTGATTCCAACATGATTCTAGAGATGCTTTTTATAAGCATTTTGGTATTATGATATCCCTTGTCTCTTTTATTTGAGATGCCTTGAATATAAAGCCAGCACAAAAATGGATATTATCTTAATGTACTTCTAAAACGGACCTGATATCCTTGTGAACTATGGTGCGGCGTGTTTCTGACATGTGTGTTTATCACTTCTATATTTACTTTTCTCAGCCGACGCTCTTGCTGTTTGGTAAACCTCGCATTGTTATTGTGGTCTTGAAGGTAGCTGGAGAGGAGGGTGTGTTTGGGTGGTGTAACGATAGTACTTCCGCCTGTCACCGTAGACTGTCGTGACATACTGGTGAGTCATGGTGACACTGGTTGGACATCGAGACAGTCTTGTGTGATAGTGTTAGTTGCTGGGTTTTGTGTTCGTTGGTTGGTGTCTGTGTGTGTGTGTGTGTGTGTGTGTGTGTGTGTGTGTGTGTGTGTGTGTGTGTGTGTGTGTGTGTGTGTGGAAAGGGGGGGGGGCAGCTCGAGACAGTCTGTGTGATAGTGTTAGTTGCTGGGTTTTCTGTTGGTTGGTTGGTGTCTGTCTGTGTGTGTGTGTGTGTGTGTGTGTGTGTGTGTGTGTGGAAAGGGGGGGGGGGGGGGGGGGGGGGCAGCTCGAGACAGTCTGTGTGATAGTGTTAGTTGCTGGGTTCTGTGTTGGTTGGCTGGTGGGTGTGGGTGTATGTGCGGGGGGAGGGGGTGGGGGAGCAGATCGAGACAGTCTGTGTGATAGTGTTAGTTTTGTTAGTTCTGTGTTGGGTGGGTGTAGGTGTGTGTATGTGGGGGGGGGGGGGGGGGGGGCAGATCGAGACAGTATGTGTGATAGTGTTAGTTTTGTTAGTTCTGTGTTGGTTGGCTGGTGGGTGTGGGTGTGTGTGTGTACGGGGGGGGGGGGGCAGATCGAGACAGTCTGTGTGATAATGTTAGGTGGTGGGTTTTGTGTTGGTTGGCTGGTGGGTGTGGGTGTGTGTGTGTGTGTGTGCGGGGGGGGGGGGCAGATCGAGACAGTCTGTGTGATAATGTTAGGTGGTGGGTTTTGTGTTGGTTGGCTGGCGGGTGTGGGTGTGTAGGGGGTGGGGGGAGCAGATCGAGACAGTCTGTGTGATAGTGTTGGTGGTTTAGTTGCTTTTTGGGTTTTGTTAGTGGGTGGGTGGGTGGATGGGTAGGTGGGTTGAACAGATCGAGACAGTTATGTGTGATAATGTTAGGTGGTGGGTTGTGCGGTGGGTTTGGCGTTGGGTTGGTCGGTTGGACAAATCGAGGCTTTGTATGTAATAGTGTTAGTTCCTTGGTTGGTTGGTTGGTTGGCTGGTTGGTTGGTTGGTTGGTTGGTTGGGAGGATTTATTTATTTTTTGATTGGTTTGACAGTTTGAGACCGTATATGTAATAGTGTTAGTATCTTGACTGTTTCGTTCGTTCGATCGTTCGTTCGTTCGTGCTTGCTTGCTTGCTTGCGTTCGCTGGCTGTGAACTCCAGCGTGAAGTCCTGTATGCCGGATGAAGACATCATGTTGTTCAACATCAGTGTGATGTCATACCGGACTGAGGTTTGCATGAGTATCCGTTGTCCCATGTCTGGCTTATTGGTGTGCAGACTGGTGGTTCCTCACCGTGCAGGCAGATACTCTCCGACTTCGGAAGAATCAGCGATCCTACTACGTTAGCCAGGACGCACGACTAAGACGTGTTATTAAGTCTTGGCCAGTATAAAAGCTGGCCCTGGTGCCTTGGAAACACCTCTGCGTCCCTCACATTACGCCCACGTTATCGTAGGATATCCGAAAATACACATTGTGATGAAGTAGTTACTAACACAATTTGTAGTCTTGCATACCACGTTCGAAACACAGCTGCGGGCGATTTGGAAGCAGACCGCTTTGCGCTGGTTTCCATACAGAGGTTCGAGTGCCGGTCGTTCGGAAAGCAATAGTAAAATACTGGACGTAAACAACACCACAAACAGCTAAAAAATATGCTGGGGTTGAATGCGACGTCCTGTAAAGAATATGCAACTAACTTTTTGTTTTACTGGCATGTTGTTTTAGTTGTTTTACTTCAGCTTAAAAGAGGGCTGTAAAGGAACACACAAAGAATTCAGTGCAGTGAGAATGAATATTTTAAACAATTAAAAACCACCTTGTAAATAAAAGATTACCTTAGCGAAGTTCACGACACGGCCAGTGTGCTGCTAGTGTGTGCGCGCGAGCGCACACACACACACACACACACACACACCACACGCGCACAAGTCTTCTCGCATATACACACACAAGCAGATACATACACACACAAGCCCGCTTGCATATACACGCACAAGTACACACACGCACACACACACACACATACAAGCCCGCGTGCATATACACACACACACACACAAACAGACGCGCGCGCGATGACACACGATCTTCAGTGTGTTGACTGCCACCATAGACTTAAATAAATCATTGTCGAGAGATGCTAATGCGATCTTTGCAGCGGCTCTCAGCGTGTATAAATGGGGGACCATTCAAGAATATGTCATTTGCAGTGAGGATAAAGAGTGTATCTCCTCCGTGGCGTAGGTGTTACGGACGCAGTTCGTAATCCCGCATAACGCGTTCGAAACACAGCTGCGGAAGATTTGGCAGCTGACAGCTTTGCGTTGGTTGTTTACGAAATGGTATGGGTGTTGGTAGTTCAGAAAGCAATGGCAAACTACTGAACGTAAACTTACCAAGAGATCACAAACAGCAAAAGAATGTTGGGTTTGACTGCGACGTCCTATAAAAGGATATATGCAACTTTAAAAATAAAGGAGTGTAAAAGTTATTTTTTTTTAAAAATGAAGACTAGCTTACTGTAGATATGTGAAGTGTGAAGACTATCATATTTTGTAGCCCTGGGTGCACGGAACAGTTATCATAATCATGTGCCGTGGCAGGAGTAGGGGATCATGTCTATCCACAGATCTCGGTCTGTGGTGTTCTGGATCAACTCTCTTAATGGTATTCCCCCATGCCACCGTCTCAGCCCATCCATCATTATTTCTCTTGATCTGCTTCTAATTCTTTTCCCATTGATCTTTCCAGTTTCCACGGCCTTTTCCAATGCCTCTCTTCTCATCGCATGACCAAAGAAAGCTGTTTGTCTCTTTCTTATTGTTGTATATAATGTTCTAGTTTCATTAGCCTCTCCCAGGCAATAGTTTGTTACTCGGAAGAACAGATGACCAGTATTTCAGTGGATTATGGGGGAAATACAAAGTTATACATATATGTTGGCAACAGACGTGTGGTTTATGGGGGAAATACAAAGTTGTACATATATACTGGCAACAAGCGTGTGGTTTATGGGGGAAATACAAAGTTATACATATATGCTGACAACAGGCGTGTGGTTTATGGGGGAAATACAAAGTTATACATATATGCTGACAACAGGCGTGTGGTTTATGGGGGAAATACAAAGTTATACATATATACTGGCAACAAGCGTGTGGTTTATGGGGGAAATACAAAGTTATACATATATACTGGCAACAAGCGTGTGGTTTATGGAGGAAATACAAAGTTATACATATATACTGGCAACAAGCGTGTGGTTTATGGGGGAAATACATAGGAAACGATGGGCGAGCAGACAGACAGACAAACAAACAAGCCCTCCAAGAAACAGATAACAACCGCAAGTTGATTAGAGAAATGCAACGCTGGCTGTCACAATGTTGAGGTCGTGTTATGAGGAGAAATTATCTTGAAATTTCGAGGCAACTGGCATACGTGATTGATATAGGTCATAATGGTTTGGCTAAGTGGCGTTGTTGTTATTGTTGTTGTTGTGGGTATTGTTGTTGGTGGTAGTGTTGTTTTTGTTGTTAGTGGTGGTAGTAGTGCTGTTGTTGTTGTTGGTGGTAGTGTTGTTGTCGTCGTTGTCGTTGTTGTTGTTGTTGTTTTTGTTGATGGTGGTGGTGGTGGTGGTACTGGTATTGTTGTTGGTGGTGTTTTTGTTGATGGTGGTGGTAGCTGGGGTTCTGGTGGTAGAGTTGTAGTTGTTGGAGTACTGGTTGTTGCTGGTATTGTTGTTGTTGTTTGTACTGTTGCTGGTGGTAGCGATGGTGGCGGCGGTGGTCTTATTGTTATTATTGGTGGGGTTGTTGTTGTTGTTGTTGTTGTTGTTGTTGTTGTTGTTGTTGTTGTTGTTGTTGTTGTTGTTGTTGTTGTTGTTGTTGTTGTTGTTGTTGGTGTTGTTGGTTGTTGTTTTTTTTGTTTGTTTTTTTGTGTTATTCTTCTTCTTCTTGTCAAATTCCGTCGATTCCAGCTATTAGACTTGAAGAATTACAGGCCGGAATCAAACGGCATAGCCGGGACACGAACACGAATCTGATCTAAGCTCATGTGAGATAGCAAACCAGCTTCGTCCATGTTTGCCGACATGGCACATGAAGATGGGTACCGCGGTAGCGCACTGGCTAGCAGCTGCCGGTTCGGTGGCCATGTGATCAAATCCCCATCGAGGCCGATTGGTGAACCAGTCGACCCGCCTACAGCTGGTGCTAGAAAATGTTCTGGGAGGCAGCGGCGACCGGGCGTGATGTTGACCACGTGACCCATTGGTGGGTCTATAAATATGGGGCCAGCACCTTATACCCAGTAGGTCTCAAGGTGTATTAAAGAGTCATTGGCTTGTTGAACTTGATATGGTGACGACGATGATGGTAATGACGGCGATGATGACGACGAGACGATGATGATTGTGATGATGACGATTATGATGAAGAATGCGACGATAATTAAGACAATGATGACGACGGTGGTGATGATGATGATGATGATGATGATGATGATGATGATGACAACGATGATGATGATGACAACATCGACGACGAAGATGATGAAGATTATGATGAAATTGGAGCTAAGGAAGAGATGGTATTTTCGAAGGGACCATCTCCATTACACACCGATACCTCCTGTGTACTGAAGCTCCCCCATAAATGACACAAACAGGATTTTAACACTGTGTGTCAACGTCTGCCTGAATCCACGCGATCTGCCACCTGCCCATTAGTCAAGCCACCATGTTGTAGACAACACAAACAGCCAAACACCAATACATGAAGCGGGTTCCTTTCCAAGGACCGCCTTGATCGACCTGAAAGTGCGGAGGCGGACAGGCCAAGTAGAACTTAAAACATGGCCCAACAATTTGTTTACAAATATAGCAGCCAGTGTCAATGACATAGCCATCTTCAGTAACAATGTCATAACCATCTTCAGTAACAATGTCATAGCCATCTTCAGTAACAATGTCATAGCCATCTTCAGTAACAATGCCATAGCCATCTTCAGTAACAATGTCATAACCATCTTCAGGAACAATGTCATAGCCATCTTCAGTAACAATGTCATAGCCATCTTCAGTAACAATGTCATAGCCATCTTCAGTAACAATGTCATAGTCATCTTCAGTAACAATGTCATAGTCATCTTCCCCTCTGCCCACGCATGTCACCTGTTGGTGTCACATTACTTAACGGACTCATTTCAGCTCGTCGTCATCGCGTCTTCACTTAAACTAATTCAATGCCGAAGGATAATATACCGCCAAATGTGACCACCCAACTGAACAGAAGGACGATATATCCCTGTGGTAGGATCGTGGTGTTACTTGTTTTGTTTCTTGGTATTTTCCGCAATTTCAATGCTTAGTGAACGGAACGGAGATTTACATGATAATACATGTTCATTTGCTTGTGTACCATGTATGGTCCAAAACTATCTTTTGTTTGGCACTGAATCAATTAAAATACTCGCCCTGTACAATATCCAAGGTTAGTTAGTTGCATATCCTTTACAGGACGTTGCAGTTAGCCTCATCATTATTTGGCTGCTCGTGGTTCCGGGGAAAGTTTACGTTCAGAAATTTGCCACTGCTTTCTGAATGACAGACACCCATACCATTTCACAAAAACCAACGTAAGGCGGTCTGCTGCCAACTCGCCAACAGATGTGTTTCGAATCGGGTATGCCGGATTACGAAAGGCGTCCGTAAAGCCTTCACCACGGAGCCGGCATATCTAAACTACTAAACAAATGATGTTAAGCGTAGGTGTTCTCATTTGTAAATCGTGCCACAGCAGTGGGCTATGTGACCCACACTTGACGATTTCTAACTGTCCTGAGATTATTGTCGTGCCAAAGTGCAGACCCTTCCGTGCGTTACTAGGCTCTATAACAAATATATTGCGTGGCCCTTGCAGGGCGTTCCAATCACCTTATTGGATGCTTATGAGTTACTAGGCAACTTTACGTTCAGTAGTCTGCCATTGCTTTCTGAACCAGAAGTTAACGTTTAAGTTCAACTGACCGGGGTGTGGGACGAATCCACAACACCGCCGTCAGAAAAGACAATTTAAGCGCGTTAAACCTCTCAGCTACGGCGAGGTACTGCTAGGCTCATCGGTGGAGCAAACAACAGCAACACTTCAGAAAATCGAAACAAAGTTTGCCCGTAGTGAATTTGAATAACGAGGACACAAACCATAGATCGTACGATTTATATAGGCCAGTTTTGAGCAAATAGAGAGACATGATAGTCAGTTTAAAATTACCGTGGTAGACAATGAACATGGGGGAAGTGGTAATAAGGTAAGATCTACACGCAAAAAACCAGTCCAGTGCACTAGAAGTACTAGTAGTAGCATGTGTATAGACTAAGCGAGCGAAAGCAACAACAACAAAACATTCTATGTAATTTTACGTTCGGCAGTTTGACATTGCTTTTTGAACGGCCAATGCTCATCAATCAATCAATCATGTGCCATGCCGGAAAGCGTGGGCGGTCATGACTCGCCATTTCACTCGATCACCAGTGTCGTGGATCAGCTCAGTGTTCCTGTCTCGTCCATGCCATGTGGTCAAGCCATCCAGGTATTTTCCTCTCGGTCTGCCTCTTGGTCTGTTTCCTTCGATCTTGCCAGTTGTCACCAAGTTCTCCAATCCATTTCTTCTCATAACATGTCAAAAAAATTTTGACTGTCTACGTCTAATTTCTCTAATCAGTTTACGATGTTCATTTGTCTCCTTTAGTACTTGGTCATTGGTTTTTCTGGCTGTCCATGGTATTCTTTGCATTTTCCTCAGAAACCACATTTCTACAGCCATCAGATGTTTTTCAGCCTGACTGCTCATTGTCCAAGCTTCACATCCATATAAAAGTACAGGTTCTATGTAGCATCTCAACACTCTTTTTCTCGTTTCAATTGACATCTTTTTATTGGTCAGTATGTTTTTCATCTTGCTAAAGGCTACTTTTGCCATGGCGATTCTTGTTCTAATCTCTTCAAGGCATCTCCCATCAGATGTTATTACTGTTCCGAGATAATTGTACATATTCACTTGTTGAAGAATATTCCCATTTACTTGTATATTACATTGTGATATTTCGTTCTTCCTAGTGACGACCATAATCTGTGTCTTTTTACAATTTAATTCTAATCCTAGTTGTTCACTGTGTGTAACAACCGCATCTACTAAATTTTGCAGGTCCTGTTCACTGTCTGCAATCAAGACTGTATCATCTGCATATCTAATGTTATTGATGCATCGTCCCCCAATGTTGATTCCTTCTATATCTTCAATATTTCTGAAAATACTTTCACTGTACATGGAAAACAGATCTGGAGACATTACACATCCCTGTCTCACACCTCTCTTAATAGGCTGATATTGGCTTACTTCATTATCAACTCTTATGGCAGCTTGTTGTTTCCAATATATGTTTTTTACCAGTCTAAGATCTTTTCCATCAATTTGTAGATCTTCAAGCATCCTTATCATGTTGACATGTCTCACTTTATCGAAAGCTTTTGTGTAGTCAATAAAGCAAAGGTGTAGATCTTTGTTTACTTTTATAGAACGTTCGATTACGATTCTCAGTATATACACTGCATTTACTGTACCCTTGCCTTTTACAAACCCACATTGTTCTTCTCCTATTTCAGGTTGTATTTTCCTCCTAACTCTTTGCATGATAATTCTTAGAAAAATCTTCGTGATGTGACTCATTATACTAATTGTTCGATGTTGATCACATTCCATGGCTCCTGATTTCTTTGGGATTGCAATAAATACAGAATTACATATCTCCTGCATAGCTCCCTAATCGCCATTAGCCTATTTCGAATCCGGTATGTCCGGGTTGTAAAACTGCATTCACTACCCCTAAACCACAGACGCCAATGATGAATCAGTCATCATCATCATCATCATCATCTTCCACTCTTGCCGTCAAGCCTCGTGGAGAGGAATAATTGACGCTCCAGTGTCAGTAACCATAGCTAATGGGGACGGCCGTTTACAAATCCCAAAGTCTTCTAGCTGTATCTTCGTAGGGTTGTCAGACTGCGTAACTGAGAAACCAGGACTTGTCTCTTACACATAAGAAGAATCAAAGATGTATGATACATTAATAATGTCACTTTAGAAATGGGGGATTAAAGACAAGAGGATTGACTTAATTGCACCGCGTTTTATCCCATATGGCCTCTTTCCGCAAAGCGAGCTGCGCTTGCAGTTTAGCTTGGAACTAAAAAAGTCACAACAGGCGGAAACCAGCTAACAGTACTGACCACAATATAATGATGACGAAAATACTGCGTTTTCTCGGACGTTTGATGTTTCCACATTAAACATGTCTATCAAATATTTAGAAAAATCGAGAAAGATTTGGATTTAATCAAATTTTTATCTGACAGTATAAGAAAACTAGGACAAACGGGTGTCCCGAAAGCATTTTGCGGATAATGAATTATTTAATTAACACCGGAACATCTTACAACCCTACATCTAGAGCACCGAACAACATGTTTGCTAAGTTAAATATTATGCAACAACAACTTTCGATAGCCAGAACTTTAATCCAGTAAGTAATTGGGGAAAACAAAATCAGCCGTTAGTCAGAAATTGGATAAACAATGGCCGTTTGTTGGCCCTGTCAGGTAACTAGAGAAGACGACATTGATAAAGAAACCAAAGGAATTGATTGGGCGGGTAATTGGAAATGGTCTATAGAAAATACGAAACTTTCTTTGAAATCAATCAGGTGCCGTCTCCACAATTATATGTTGGCTGCAATGGATCTCCAACACTGTCTGCCTCTCGCCACGATTGTGCATTCTGTCAGACTGCTTTTCGTCCATCTCTTGATGTTATCTTCCCGCTTGTATCGCTGTCTACCTCTTTCTCGTCTGCCTTCAACTTTACCATCCAGTATGTTTTTTTTGTTTTTTTTTATAAGTGTGTTATGTCTTTTAACCTGGTCGAGATATTTCACATGCGTCTTTTTTTTTATTTCTTTCATCTATTCTCTTTTCACTCCCAATTTTTCTAGAACCTCTGTATTTGGTTTTCTTTGGAAGTGATTCAATACTTTGAATTTTCTGTAGAAAGGAAGTTACATAAGTATCCAGACATGACAGTACTCTGTTCATTCAAATAAAGATGTCTATAGACGCAGAAATAGACCAGTATACGTTTATTGAATGTTAGCCATAGAAGTGGAAGTCTAACATTTTAATTTCATTGAATGGTAACCACAGAAATAGAATTATAGCCGTATCATTTCATTGAATGGTAGCTACAGAAGTAGAAATAGAACAATATACTTTCGTTGAATGGTAGCTACAGAAGTAGAAATAGAACAATATACTTTCGTTGAATGGTAGCTACAGAAGTAGAAATAGAACAATATACTTTCGTTGAATGGTAGCTACAGAAGTAGAAATAGAACAGTATATTTTCATTGAATGGTGACTAATGGAGTAAAAGTGTAACAGTATAATTTCACTGAAGTTTGAGGATCAGTTCTGTGCCAGTGATTCTCACACTATAGTTACCTCCTCTTATAGCCCGTGCCGTATGGCATCAGATACCATGTATATTCACCGTAGGTCAATATGGCCGAATGAACACGAACGCCGGTTCTAAAACATCCGGTGTGCTGATGCTGAGGTAGCGGGTTCAACCCCTACACCGGTCAGTTGGACTAACATGTTGACTTCTCGTCCTTGGCTTGGGGACTTATGCCGCATGGCCTAAGACGGTGTCGTGGGTAGATAGAGCCCTTTACCTCGTATGGAATCTGTATAGAGGCATCACACTCTTACATACATGCATACCCAAGTCGAACACACTGACTTTTGAGGTGCAGACATAAGTGATTAGCACAACCCTAGAAAGGTGTACGCAAAGAAAGAAGAAGATAAGGACATTGCTAACCCACACAAATAAAAGCATGTACGTCATACCATTAACAACATCATCGAAACTGACAACAAAAACACACAAACTTTAAACCATTAATTGTGTATATATAGGATGTATTTTTAATGACTGCGGGATTTTTGAAAATATTGCCGTTATAAGTTTTGTATTCACCCTCTGTGGAGTTCATACTACATAAAAGGTAAATACAAATCTTGGAACGGCAATATTTACAACAACAACAAAACCAGTCTTTAAAAGTACACCATGTAATACTGTCATTTAAAACTGTCATTTACTGCCAATATAGTACCTTGCGGTGTATGGCAGAGGGGTCTTTGAGCCTGAGGAATTAAGGCCGCCTGGCTAGTGCAGTCGCCGCGAACTGTGCAGGTTAGGAATTTCTTTTTGCCCCCGACAGAAAAAATCCCACACCTTACCGAGGATTCGAACCCGGGTCTCCCGATTGAGAGTCCGGCGTTCTAGCCACTCGGCCAGCCGCTCCTCACCATGTAATACATTAACGGCAAATGAAAAACGTGTTAGTCAGTCAGTCAATCAGTCAGCCAGTTAGTCAGCCAGTTAGTTAGTTAGCTAGTTAGTTAGTTAGTTAGTTAGTTAGTGAGTAGGTGGGTTGGTTGGTTAGGTGCTCAGAACCCCTCCCCCTTCCCCCCCCCTAACATATGCATCAGTGGCAGTTCTGTGTTGCTTGACGAGACCCCTCATTCTCCTGATGTGCCTCTCGAGTCTGGTCGTACCAATTCTGTCTCCCAGATCTCTCATTGTGTCCGACGATGTGGATTCACTGACGTCAAAGTCTTCCGCTCTCGACATCTCTCTAAGGGCGTTAATAACATCGGCACGATCCATGGGTCGGCCATCTGAAGGGAATGCAGAGCCAGCAAGTCTATCCACTCGTTCATTTCCCTCCACTCCCGCATGTCCCGAACGAATATGAAACTGAAAAACATGCACGTCACATCATTAACAACCTCATCAAAACTGACAAGAGAAACATAAGCCTTACACCTTTAATTGTGCATGTACCACGTTCACGGCAAATGAAATTCATATACCGTCTGTCACTTTGACATGTAGTAAATTGTGTGTGGGTATGTTTTCGTTTACGCTATAGAAATGTTGGGAGAGTGGTGTAATGCATTGCTTGTCCTTTTTTTTTTTTTATTATTATTGCAGTCTGTGTAAACTGTTTACACCAGACAGAATATAGAAAACGTCCCCGTGGGCGGATTAATTAACTTGAACTTGTTTAACATGCATATATAAACTTTAAATTCTCTTTTGTTTTCAAATTAATCGACTTTGGAAAGTGATTACTTCTTGTCTTGCAGAGTTTACAAATGTCGTGATAGACAAATGTAAAGGAAACTAATAATCTGGACTGACAGAATAATAAACAAAGACTCTGATAATCTGGTAAAGCCTACAAGTTTGAAAGTGTCCACGTCATCATTAGGGCGCCATTTTTTTGAAAACCAGTCACGTGATTGATAGGGACAATATGTTTCGTGTGTTGTTTAACACATAAAATGGACTCCTGTTACAACTGGCAGAGGCAATTGCCCTTCATTTACAAAAGCCAACTTTGTGCAAACAAAAAAGACTTGATAGTCAATTTAAAATCACCGTTGTAGATCATTAAATTACTGTGTTAATATACGTGTTGTATAGTTCAGCTTGAAGGATGTATCTTTTGCTTTAGTTTATGTTGTATGAATTCCGCAGAATGCACCTGACGATATGCAGCGAAATACACCAGACAATAAATTGTATAATCTATTGTTTGTGTCTTCTTTATTCAAACTAATAAGCATTTTATTTTATTTAAATACACCAGACAATAAATTGTATAATCTATTGTTTGTGTCTTCTTTATTCAAACTAATAAGCATTTTATTTTATTTAAAAACTCATGTGCAAACTTCAAGCCGGGGCCAAAATGTGTAAATAACTGCGAAACAATCGCTCAAAGTAGCACATTACAGATTGGCGGGTATGTAAATATTATGGAAATGGCATGTGTACATTCGATACTGTGTTGTGTAGTCACAAGTTGAGAACTATACAATGTGTAACTGTCACTTCAAGATAACGCAGACTATAAATATACGTTTTACATTCTTTCCTACAGGGTCAACATGATCGAAGTGAATAGGAGAATCGATCCTGCCACCTTACTGCATTAGCCTACCGGTCACAAATAATATACTGTGACTACATCCTGATGGATTGCCGCCTCAACTGCTAGGATTGTCAAGTTTGAATTGTGATCGTCTGCTGTGTGCACATTCGGCCGAGTCAGCCTTTAACCTTTATCACAGGCCCTGTCTTAAGATAAAGCTTGGGGCGAACTTAAGGCGTTTTGTTGGCAGACGTGCAAACTGCTGATAAGCTTGTGTCTACGTCTTAAAGCCACAAAAGCAATCCGTGACTTTGTGGTGGCCCATGCCAACATCTGCTGTGTACTTTTGTTCGAGCCTTCTTGTTCGATTGCTGTCCGGCTGGCTCGCATGTTCGATATTTTACTAGTTTTGTGAAATGTTTTTGTCTCGCTGAAACTTTGAAGCAAGCACGCTTGGCATAGCTGAGTAATCACAGCTGGTAACGTTTGGTCACAAGCAACTGCTGTATACATATAGAGAACTACCCCAAGGTTAATTGTGTTTTGTAACAATCGACTTATTCAAGATTATACGGAGCTTGTCGGAATTTCAACGTGTGTTTTACCAGTCGACTGGTTCAAGACGAAACTTCTTCCAGATTTCACCCGTGAGTGTTGTGTAACAAAGGATATTTCAAGACTATACACAGCCTATAGAAATCTCAACGTGTTTTTTACCAATCGAACTATTCAACAATATACCGAATTTCTGGATGTCTCAGCTGATGGTGTTTTGTAACAATCGATTGATTCGAGAATATACTTGTCCAAGCCTCAGCCAACTGTACCAGTGTTTCGCGCAAAAGTTAATTGATTAGAGAATAATAATTGTTATATTCTCTACGTCTCGGTGTATTCAACTGATTCAAAATTTGACTGAGTTTTTAAATGTAGCAATGGATTTTGGTTTATATAATCAATGAACCCATTATATACTGATCCTTTATACGTGATTCAATAATACAAAACGCCTGCAGCTAATGCAAAAGTGTACGGAATTCTTCAAAGCCTTCGTAGTTTGTAAGTAATCAAAGAATAAACACGAATGAATCTGTACCAAGAATACGGAATTTTACATCTCTTCTGTTAATGAATTGCAGCAATTATCTCATTCGATAAAACACAAACTATTGTAAAGTGCCAGTGGTTTAGTAAACAGTTCAGTGATGATTTTACTTGGTTTCTAGTTTCCGCTTTTTTCTATTATTGCAACATTCAATTTATTCGTGAACATAAGAAACTTTCGTAAGTATATGAATACTATGCACTATTATTGTGGCATTAGTTGCTTCTCTTAGTAGCCATGACACTGTGGTTATCTCCCTTAGTCGTGTGATTGTGTTTATTGCATAAGTTTCACCACAATCACCGGATTAACAATTTTGGAACATTTTCAAGTGCCAGTGGACACAATTCGTAAACATAGTTTATTGGAACCTCCCACAAAACTGGAATAGCAACATATACAGAAATTTAATTGCTACAGTTCATATCGAAAGCTTTTTGAAGTTTTCATTCCTAAATTTCCAGAAAATTCTGTCCCATTCAAGTGTTCTAAATACCGCAAGCTACCAGAATGTCTTTCCTTAAGTTTTGGGGCAAAAAGGACAAAACAGCAGACGATGACCAGAAAAAAGATGAAGTCGATCCCGAGGTAGAAAAACGTCGACTACGCCACAGTCTTTCCATCTCTCGCTCTGGCAGATTTAAGCAGAAGAAAAGGGACAGAGGTCAAATCCAACCGGAACTGTTCAGTGGACAAGACGACAAGGACCAACCTGACAGTACAGAAGATGCAGTTCCCAGCGGTTCTCACGCCGCTAATACTAACAGACCCAACCACAACACGCCTCTTCCGCGATCTCCAAACAACACATGTCGTGACGTCAAATCCAAGATGTCCGCAGAAAACATGCGGCTAGGTCGGCCAGTGGTTACATAACAACGTAGAACCAACGGACAGTAAAGATAACAGTGTCAACAAATGTGATGTGTAAACATAAGCAATATAAATGGCTTTATATCGGCAAGATTTCTCATTGTCTGTGAAAAGTTCACCCTTTTGCCGCAGTTCGTATGGCTGGTGTCGTATGGCTGGTCCAGATCGTCTTTACTCTCTCAATGCTGGAGCTATCGTGAAGCATAATCAAAAACTGTTTGTAAATTTTCTGTGATCATGTTGGCAATGTAAATTATGTTATAATCTGGATTGGGTTACATTTTAGACGAAAAAAAATCCGTTGGGGAACCCTTTGAGGTCACTTTAACAGTTTACAAATAAACACATACGTATTGTTTGGACATTTTGGTGGTAATAAAAATAGAAGAAAGAAATAGAGACTAGAAGACGTATCAAGCCAACATAAAAATGTTAAACTATAGTTACCGACCGGGATTCGAACCCTGGAGGAACGTCGGGGTAAATTATTTATGTTTTTTTTTTTTTGGGGGGGGGGGGGGGTAGAGGAAAAGTGACCCACTTGGTTATATGTGTTCTGATAGATAACTTTTATAATGTCCATATCATATTTTTGGAGGCGACGGGTTCGAATCCCGGTCGGTAAAAATAGCTGTTAATTATGTCGTCAAGTGATTCTACTTCTTTCTTCTATTTCTGTGAGAACCAAAAAATACATGTGTGTTTATTTATTAACTATATTTTATACTCCCAAATTTAGCACCAGTATGGTTTAAGGGTTATTTAGATGTTTGATTTAGATGTATCATTTAAACTATTACGTTATGCATCCGAAGACACTCAAAATGGAAGCCAATAAAAAAAATATGGGGGAAATGAGACGTGAGAAATGGGAAAAGATTTTCCGCCAACCATGAGAGCCACGTTCTACAAGGAGTCTGCAACGATGTTGATTTATTGTTATTTGTACATATGATTTAGTGTTATTTGTACATATGATTTAGTGTCGTGTAGATGTATGATCTAGTGTGATTTAGATGTCAACGATGAAAATAACAGACTTCTTAATGACACTAGAAATGCATTTATAAATACACTGTCATTTTAAGGATTGTATGTACAGCTAGGAAGAATAACATATCATTTTACAGATCTTATGTTCTTATGTTCTGGTACTGAATCAGTTCAGACATTTTATTGTTTACATTTTAACCCCTGCTGTGAGTTGACCCCGAAGTCGGGAAGGGTCGTGATCACGTGATGTATTTATAGATTTGAATTGGTTTGTTTAAAAAATCCGAAGAATACAAATCATGTCTTGTTTTTTTTTTTTTTTATCAACTCTTTAAATTTGCTTCCGGTAGCGCTATACTCCTACAACTATTTGTCTGTCTGTCTATCTGTCTGTCTGTCTGCCTCTCTCTCTCTCTCTCTCTCTCTCTCTCTCTCTCTCTCTCTCTCTCTCTCTGTGAACATGACACATCTGTCTTTCCAGGTCTTTTTCATCCATCTCCTTCATACATTCTCTCTGACTTTTCTCTATCTCTCCCTCATACACGTTCTATCTCAACATCGTCATCTCTCTCTCTTCTCTCTCTCTCTCTCTCTCTCTCTCTCTCTCTCTCTCTCTCTCTCTCTCTCTGTGAACATGACACATCTGTCTTTCCAGGTCTTTTTCATCCATCTCCTTCATACATTCTCTCTGACTTTTCTCTATCTCTCCCTCATACACGTTCTATCTCAACATCGTCATCTCTCTCTCTCTCTCTCTCTCTCTCTCTCTCTCTCTCTATTTCTCTCTCTCTCTCTCTCTCTCTCTCTCTCTCTCTCTCTCTCAGACTCTCTCTTTCTCCCTCTCTCGCTCTGCTTTCACATTCAGGATATCTCTCTGACATGTTCTCTCTGTCTCTTTATCCTTCTCATACACTGTCCTCTACTTCTCTCTCTCTCTCTCTCTCTCTCTCTCTCTCTCTCTCTCTCTCTCTCTTTCATTCCTCCTGACATAGTGTCTCTATATCTCTCCTCCACTCACAAACATTCTCTCTCAGTTTCTCTCTTCATGCTCCTGAGATATTCTCATTCTCTCTCTCTCTCTCTCTCTCTCTCTCTCTCTCTCTCTCTCTCTCTCACACACACACACACACACACACACACACACACGCACACACACACACACACACTCCAGACATAATTAATAAACAAAGCTTGAACAACGAGCAATGAAATTGTGTGTTTGTTTTCAAGACCGACAATCTAATGTTACAAAATATATCCATTAACTGCTTCACCCAATGATAGACAATCGTCTGTTACAATGTATATCTATCGTTTCTACTTGCTACAGCAGTGGTTCTCAACCTTTTTTGGCCCTTGCCCCCCCCCTTCACCATATTTTCAGAACGTCATCCCCCCCCCCCTCCCTTTTCGTATTTCCTACCTAAAAATTTGGCTCGTGCCCACTTTCACCATATTTTTAGAACATCATTCCCCCCCCCCCCTCCTTTCGTATTTCCTACCTAAAATGTGGCCCGTGCCCCCCTTCACCATATTTTCAGAACGTCATCCCCCCCCCCCCTTACGTATTTCCTACCTAAAACTTCCCCCTACACAGTATACGTAATAATGGAAGCACATACTAAAACAAGTCTAGACGTCCACATAAAACGTGATTTGTGGGTCTACTTACTTTATATAATGAATTTTTGAAGGGTGAGACGTTCAGAACCGTAAAGTATGAAGGGAAAAACAAGATCAAGTAATCGGTTCTTGTATTAACGCGATCTTTAAATAATCTTCATTCCCCCCCCCCCTGGAAACCCCAAAATTCCCCCCTGTTGGGGGGGGGGGGATTCCCCACCGGTTGAGAACTAGTGTGCTACAGCAAATGTATGGACTTATTTTTTCTTGATGGACAAACACCAGACTTATTTATTCTTGATGGACAAACACCAGACCTATTTGCAGTGGCGGACTTACATGCAGAGCGGCAAGTGTCAATTAACTGATTCGGTGTCGATGGATAATATATCGCCCAAACGTGACCTCCCATTTAAAAAGAAGAACGATATATCGTCAGACTACGGTGCTTGTGTTAATTACTTTTTTTGTGTGGTATTTTCTGCAACTTCAATGCTCGGTGAATTCAAATGTACATTATAATACTTGTTCGTTTGGTTGTGCACCATCTTTAGTCCACATCTACTTGTTGTTTGTCAATGAATCAGTTAAAAGATCTAATACAGGGAGCGCCCCTCGGATCTTTACCCCAGGACATGCTGGTGTGTTGGGAAATGAGGAGGTGGGAAAATTGGTTGGATCTGCACCGTTGGGTGGGGTATTGGTGCACGATAAGGCAGGCGTGGTCGGGGCCTTGTCGGAGTGTGTGCACAGTGTGGAAGTACAGATACAGCATCATTGCCTGGAGGGAATGGTGCGGCAGGGAGTGGCCAGATGATCTATCCGACATTCAGGTCTCCGAGGAAAGGTCAAACGGACGCAAAGTAATTGGAACTCTTCATTGGTTGTTGAAGATGAGGGCAGAGCGCGTATGGGAATGTCCTGAGTGCCATGTTGTTGGTTCTTGACTCAACTAAACTCAAGTCAATTCAACTCAAGCAGTGCTGGACTGGCTAGGGAGTCAGATAACCCGATGGCGAGTGGATCCTGTGGGATTCTCATGACAATATGTTTAAAATGCTGATGTCCTTTCCGTAGCTTTGTCTGTCAACAAGTTTTTACACCACTACATAAGCCAGAGAACTCAGTGACAACTGGCATGGTTGAGGGGGGAAGCACAAGGAGAAAGCAGAGAAGTAAATATCTGGATGGCTTTGTCACATGGCATGGTCGGGACAAGAACACAGAGCTGATCCACGACTCTGGTGAACGTGTGAAGACGGCGAAACATAACCGCCCACGCTTACCGGCATGGCACATAATGAATGACGTAATGTAATACGTTGTAAACATGTTCGTATATCTGTCTCACCTTACACTAATCAGTTTTTAATTTGTTTGATGCTATTTTTAACCGTGTAAATATGATACAAGATGCCTTAGCAAGCCTGGCTATATCCCACTGTTGGTTTATGTACATACAGAATAACATTCCAGCTTTGCATTTCCTCAACGTTTTTATTATAATGTCTGGCTCAACTAAGACTTAGTTCAAATGTATCTGCTCGTAACTCTTAGTTCTAATATCTATAAAAGATCATCTTTGTGTTGACATGTGTTGGTACTTTCACTTATTAGTCCACCTGTAACAATGCCTTTATATTTATATTACTAATCACGAACAAAACTTTATTTAAAAAAAAAAAAAAAACGGCTCGTAAAGACGCGGTTGTGGGTAGGTATTAAATTTTTTTAAAAGGTTAGTTGCATGTGCTTTCCAGGACTTCGCAATCAGCCCCAGGATTTAATGTCTGTTATTTTCTAGGAAATTGTGTGTTTAAAAATGTGCCGTGGCTTTTCCAACTGCCGAAGCATATACCATTGTGAACATCAACGCCAAGCAATCTGCGGCTCTTTTCCACTCCCGTATTTTGGCATTGTAAAACTGCTTATGCCGGTCTCTCTGGCTGTGGGGTTACAACACTTTCTCTCTGTAATCCCGTTTATCACGCAGAGTCTCGCAGCGGAGCGAGAACTGAGGTGGTTCGACCCCCGCTCGTGACTTGCGGATACTGAGCCGGCCGCTCAGAAAGCAATGGCAAACTACTGAGCGTAATCTTGCCAAGAGATCAACAGACAGCTGAAAGATGCTGCTGTTGACAGCTAAGTCCTGTAAAAGGATACGCAAAACATTTAAAACTGCTTATAGAGTCCACCATTCGAGAAAGACAAATTGGACGTAGATGCTTAACTTTTCTTCATTTAAGAGCGACTATCTGGGACTTGGGGGTAGTGAATGCAATTTCATAATTCCGACATAGCGGGTTCAGATTCTGCCGCAGGCTGTTTGGAAGCAGATCTATTTGCGTTGATTTTCCCAATGGTATGAGCGTCGGTAGGGGGGTGCGTTGGCGGAATCGTTAGGAGATGGCATTGATAATTTCATGAGACTGGTCGAACGAGGGGTCGACGCCTGCTCTCGTCGTCCATAAGTGAAGGAGAGACTGACCACCTATTTCTCCCTGCACTCAGGCCTACAAATGTGATGGTCCTAGCAGTTGAGACACATAACTGGTTCCTGTTTTGGGGCGTTAAATAATAATAATTATTATTTATGAGCGTCAGCCGTTCACAAAGCAATGGTAAACAGTTTATTATCATCATCATCATGTGCCATGCCGATCAGCGTGGGCGGTCATGTTTCGCCATCTCACCCGATCACCAGAGTCGTGGATCAGCTCTGTGTTTTTGTCTCAGTAATGTCATGTGCCCAAGTCATCTAGATATTTATCTCTCTGCCTTCCCCTTATTTTTTTTCAACTAAATAGTGTCAGTTGTCACCAAGTTTTCTAGTTTATTTCTTCTCATAACGTGCCCAAACTAAATTGACTGTCTACGTCTAATTTCTCTAATCAGTTTACGGTTTTCATTTGTTTCTTATATGACTTACTTATTGAATTTCCTGTCCGTCCTTGGTATTCTTTGCATTTTCCCCAGAAACCACATTTTCACTGCCAATAGATGTGCCAATTAAGAGAGGTGTTAGGCAGGGATGTGTGATGTCTCCAGATCTTTTTTCCCTATACAGTGAAAATATTTTCACAAATGTAGAAGATATAAATGGAATCAGCATTGGAGGACGAAACATCAATAACATTAGATATGCATATGATACAGTATTAATTGCAGACAATGCGCAGGACCTGCAACAATTAGTAGATGCGGTTCTTGTACACAGTGAGCAAATGGGATTAGAATTAAATTGTAAAAAGACTCAGGTTATGGTTGTCACTAGGAAAGAAGAAGTGCCACAATGTAATATACAAGTAAATGGAAATATTCTTCAACAAGTGAATCGGTACAATTATCTTGGAACAGTCATCACATCTGATGGGAGATGCCTTGAAGAGATTAGAACAAGAATCGCCATGGCGAAAGTAGCCTTTAGCAAGATGAAAAACATTCTGACCAATAAAAAGATGTCAATTGAAACGAGAAAAAGAGTGTTGAGGGGATACATAGAGCCTGTTCTTTTGTATGGATGTGAAACTTGGACAATGAGCAGTCAAGCTGAAAAGCATCTGATGGCTGCAGAAATGTGGTTTCTGAGGAAAATGCAAAGAATACCATGGACAGACAGAAAAACCAATGACCAAGTACTACAGGAGACAAATGAACATCGTAAACTGATTAGAGAAATTAGACGTAGACAGTCAAAATTTTTTGGACATGTTATGAGAAGAAATGGATTGGAGAACTTGGTGACAACTGGTAAGATCGAAGGGAACAGACCAAGAGGAAGACCGAGAGGAAAATACCTGGATGGCTTGGCCACATGGCATGGACGAGACAGGAACACTGAGCTGATCCACGACACTGGTGATCGAGTGAAATGGCGAGTCATGACCGCCCACGCTTTCCGGCATGGCACATGATTGATTGATTGAGATGTGTCCGTCCTATCTGCTCATTGTCCATTTTTCACATCCTTACAAAAGTACACGTTCTATGTAGCATTTCAACTCTTTTCCTCCTTGCAATTGACATATTTTTATTAGTCAGTATATTTTCCATCTGTCAAAAGGCTACCTTTGCCATAGTGATTCTTGTTCTAATCTCTTCAAAGCATCTCCCATCTGACATTATGACTGTACCGACATAGTTGTACTGATTCACTTGTTTGTGAATATTCCCATTTATCTTTATATTACATTGTGTTATTTCATTCTCCTTAGAGACGAGCATACTCTCTGTTTTTCTTACAACTTAATTCTAACCCTAGTTGTTCAGTGTGTACAATAACCGCATCTACTCAATGTTGCTGATCCCGTTCGTTGTCTGCAATCAATACTGTATCATCTGCATATCTTATATTATTGATGTTTGGCTTCTCTATGAATTGCCGAATCATGATTTTTTTACTGTAAAGAATGCAGTTTGCCATTGCTTTCCTTCGTAGATTACTGGTCGGTAACCGTAGCCATTGTTTCCAAATATAAATCCTCTGTCTACCGTTGCGAAAATGGAGACCATAACCAACAAGTATCTTTCGGTTGCTCTTTAACCCCATCCACCAGCGGCACCCATAGCTTCACTTTACCTTGATTCGGGGGTGGAGGATCCAGCTTACCTTGCCCACGAGTGTTCCGTAGGCTAGCAGTGATGGAGACATATTTATTACAGTACTTCTCATTTGATATCGGATACTCCACCCCCTATCTCACCACCTAATGGTAAACTACTGAAGAAAATTATCTTTAAAAATCAGAACCAATTAAACAATGCTGGATTTGATTGCGACGTCGCCTAAATAACATGCAAGTAACTTTTTCATAGCGTATAAGATTGTAGAAATGATCTTCAGACTTTAGTTTGCATATTATTTTTTCATCATTATCTCCCTTTAGAAGGTAACATGTTTTGTCTCTTAACTTTGCCTTATTTCTGCAGAGGTTTTCGTGACACGGGGCTGACTGCGCTTGCGCTTCAACTTCCGGCCCGCTGACGTCCAGGCAGGAAGTTGAACTCTCTATACCGGTCAGTTGGACTGTAAGTTGACTTCTCGTTCAGAAAGCAATGGCAAACTGCTGAACGTAAAATTGCCTAAACATCCAACTTAGGGTTGGGGTTGATCACAACGACCTGCCAAGGACATGCAATATTGTTGTTATTTCTTCAGGCTATGTATTAATAAAATGTAATGAAAACTGACGTTGCAGAGTGAGTGTCATTTTGTCAAGCCAGTCAATCATTCCGGGTTTGTCATAAGGATTATATGTTACTAACATAATGTATTTTTGATCACATGTGCTCAATTTGTATCAATATCACAATTGTCAAGTGCCTTATCGACTGGACTGGACAATCATGTTCTCCACACATTTCGCTATCTGTTCCTCTTTTTCGATTTCGGGCTCTGTTATTTGATTCTTGGGTGCAGATTTCTCAGAGACGCATGTGGGTCGCCGCTGGAGCTACGGAGTTCGTGTTTTGTGCGATGCTATCGACAGGCCGCTCTCCGGAAAGAGACCGAGCCTCATAGGATAAAACCCGGTGCGATGAAGTCGACCATCTTCTCCCTGTAAACTCTTTTCAAGTGTTAGTATTCTTTGCTTCTCTTATGAGCCGCGGCAAAAAAAAATGTGCTCTTTGTTGCTGTATATCACTCTTTGTGCTGTCATCTTTCCGTGCAAGAATAACTAGCACCTTTTCTCTCTGCCATTGTCGGATCGTATGAGGCCGGCCGAGTGGCTAGAATGATTGTTTTTCATTTGGGAGACCCAGGTTCGAATCTTCGGTAAGTTGTTTTTTTCTGTCGGGGGCAAAAAATGAAAAGCCCTAACCTACATAGTTCGTGACGACTGCGCTAGCCTGGCGAACTTAATTCCTCAAGGCTCAAGACATCCTTGTAGCACACCGCAGGGTTTTATAGATAATAATGACAGAGTTCTCTGTATCTTTTCCCATTTATCCTGCCTGTTATTACAAATATATTCCAGTGTGGCATTTTTCACAACGTGGACAAAGAATGTTCAAGGAAAACTGTTATGGGTCCAGTCTTCCCTTGTAGATGACACAAGGAGAAGTATAGAACAGTGCATGAATTCTTATCACGGAGAACTGAAATGCGTGTATACCAGAATCACAATGATCTCTTTGAAATACTGTCTTTGTGTCATTGCTTCCTTCACATCATCTACATATACATATGTTGGTTGTTATTGGTATTAAAAACGCTCTCCAGTAACATCATATTTATCTAGCTTCTGCATATGTTCTTTCTTACTAATTAACAACGATATACAGCCTTATGTTAGCATGTTTATTTACTCTAGCTTGAAGCATGTCAGGTACCAATGACAGGTCTAGCAAACCTGTAGGGAATTTACTTGATCCTAGACAATACTGCTCACGAAACAGGGAAGAAATAGAACGAAAGGCGCTGGTCACTGGCTCTGGAACTTCAATTACACCTCCCCACGACGCCTAAAGGCAGAAGTAGAAACCAACAACAGCATAGAAATTGGGAGCAGTGGTAGCGTAGTGACTAGAGGCTGTCCTGTCGGCCATGGGTTTGATACCGCATCTGGACGGTATCGAATTTGTCTTGCCCAATATATCCAATGCAAATTAAACGTGTAAATAGGTTATTTACTTACTTAACACATTTTATATTCATGCTATTGGCCTGTGACATGTGTTTATTTATTTATTTGGAACTTCCATGTGATCTGCTTGAAAATTGTAGCCACACATGCAACTGGAATTTGGGTCTATGACTTTCAATCTTCTTGTTTGTGTATGCCTTAATGCTGATGTAAATTGTAAATTATGTTTTAATTAAAATATTTGAGGCAGAAAAGTTGCATTGACAAGTGTGGTGATTAGATTGTAATTTAATTAGGTGTAACGTATCATTTAATGCTATGAACAATTTTATTATACTTGTGTCACCATCACGTGTCACATAGCGTAGGCGCCCATGTTTCCCCACACATCTCGGCCTGTGGTTCTGGTTCAATGCTACTACTGGCATGCCTCCACACATCTCACCCACACATCTCGGCATGCGGTGTTCTGATTCAATGCCTGGCATGCCTCCACACATCTCGACATTTGTTGTACTGGTTCAATGCTACTACTAGCATGCACCGACACATCTCGACATTTGTTGTACTGGTTCAATGCTACTACTGGCATGCTTCCACACATCTCGACATTTGTTGTACTGGTTCAATGCTACTACTGGCATGCTTCCACACATCTCAACATTTGTTGTACTGGTTCAATGCTACTACTGGCATGCTTCCACACATCTCGACATTTGTTGTACTGGTTCAATGCTACTACTGGCATGCTTCCACACATCTCGACATTTGTTGTACTGGTTCAATGCTACTACTGGCATTCCTCCACACATCTCGGCCTGTGTTGTACTGGTTCAATGCTACTACTGGCATTCCTCCACACATCTCGGCCTGTGTTGTACTGGTTCAATGCTACTACTGGCATTCCTCCACACATCTCGGCCTGTGGTGTACTGGTTCAATGCTACTACTGGCATTCCTCCACACATCTCGGCCTGTGGTGTACTGGTTCAATGCTACTACTGGCATTCCTCCACACATCTCGGCCTGTGTTGTACTGGTTCAATACTACTACTGGCATTCCTCCACACATCTCGGTCTGTGTTGTACTGGTTCAATGCTACTACTGGCATTCCTCCACACATCTCGGCCTGTGTTGTACTGGTTCAATGCTACTACTGGCAAGACATGTACAACAACAGTATAGGGAGTGCTAGCATCAAGGAGGAATGGTTACACAGCTATCTGATTCCCTTGCCGAAGCCTGAAAAAGACCACACAAAAATTCAGGGATATCGAATTATAACCATGCAGAATACAATAGGCAAGCTGCTGGAGAAGGTAATTGCCAGGAAAATATCAAGCCAACTAGAGAGGCAAGGTGTTTTCCCACCTACCCTGGGTGGGTACCGTCCAAAAAGAGAAACCTGGACCAATGCAGCAGTCTTTGCCCAGGATGTCTATGAAGGATTCCACTCAGGCACTGAAACCGTTGCTGCAGCGATTGATCTTGAGGACGCATACAACAGAGTACCACTGGATTTTTTAATGTTTCAGCTTCTTGAACTAAACGTAAGTCCATTCCTCCTTAGTTGGATCGCTGCAGCCCTCTTCCAACGGAAAGTAGTTTTTAGATGTGGTAGTTGGACTTCGGAACCAACAACAATATATCCTGGCCTACCACAGGGATCACCATTATCTCCGGTACTGTTCAACGCCTACACAGTGAGAATCACCAGTGAGCAGATCACTGGACCTGGCAGGACATTGTCATATGCCGATGATGTTTTAGTGTATCGTCAGGGTAAGGATAGAGAGGAGGTTGCTGGGGAACTACAAACCGAACTCAATCGCATAAGTACTTGGTGTGATGAAGCTGGGGCAATGGTTAACCCAACAAAGGCAACAGTGACTTGGTTCTCATTGAATAATCATATTGTCAACAATCCAACACCAACTGTAATGCTGTGTTCAGAGACGGTGGAAAGAACGCAGGCAATGAATTACCTGGGGATACGGTTTGATCGAAGCCTTGCTTATAATGTGCACATAGACCAGGTGATAACAAAGGCCAAGCGGGGTTTGGCAGCGATGCGGGTGATGGCGGCAGCAAACTGTGAGCAGCGCCATCTATGTCTTCTGTACGAGGGGCTGGTCATGTCTGTTTTGGAGTATGCAATGGCAATCTTGACTCTCAGCCATAAGCAGATAGAAAGGATGGAAAGGATACAGAATGAAGCTATGCGCATTATTCTTGGATGTACAAGAGATACAGCATGCAGGGCGATGCGCTACCTTCTTGAATTTCCAACCATTGAAGAGAGAATACAAGTTTGCAGGGCACGCGCCTACCTCAGAATTAACGCAAACACACAACATCCACTGCATAGTGAAATTAGGAAGGTGAAGGGCAGCAGGTTAAAAAGAGGACGGTCGTGGATGGGTCAAGCCGAAGACATTCTTCAACAGGTGTGTTCACTTGAGGACTTAGAACCTGGCGAGGAGTGGGTGCAAGTGCCAACAGACTTCTGCACATCCTTTTCAGTTTGCATCCAATTAGATAGAAAATGCAGACAAGAAAATCCGGCTGCTGTTGAGGCTGAAGTACAAGCGTTGATTTTCGAGAATTCGCTAGACGGTGACGCGGTCATCTACACAGATGGGTCGGTCGTCCGACATGTGAGAAGCTCATGGGCCTTTACAGCTCGGGCCGGAGGGAGAATTGTGAAGGAGGACTCTGGTGCTTTCACTGAAACCACAAGTAGCCTGACCATGGAAGTCATGGCAGTAAGTAAAGCAATAACATGGCTCGAGACACAGACATTCACCAGGGCTTGTTTCCTTAGTGACTCAATGAACATGATCAAGAGGATAGAGGAGGGGTCGATCCGAAGAGAATGGTTGCTGCCTCTGAAGCGGTCTCGGCTGGCAAAGATTAGTTTCATCTTCGTGCCAGGGCATGCGGGAGTACAAGGAAATGAGCGGGCTGACAAGCTCGCAGGTGAGGCTACTGTGGAGGGCGGACGCGCCATGGACCAGGCTGACATTCTGAATGCTCTACGTGATGTGAGACTTTTGCGAGAACCAAGTGATGACTGTGAATCTACAACAATGGCCAGACTGCTAGAGCATCAAATTAAAAGAGGTGTGGCCAAACAAGAACACTACGCAGGAAGCCAAAGAAGATTGATAAACCAACACAGAACTGGCGTCGTTAGCCGCTACACACTGCGGGATTTGCTGAGGAGGGGATCCGAGCACTTATGGACTGAATGGTTCGATGTGCAGCGAGGATGATCTGTCGACTAACTAACTAACTAACTACTACTGGCATTCCTCCACACATCTCGGTCTGTGTTGTACTGGTTCAATGCTACTACTGGCATTCCTCCACACATCTCGGCCTGTGTTGTACTGGTTCAATGCTACTACTGGCATTCCTCCACACATCTCGGCCTGTGTTCCTGTGTTGTACTGGTTCAATGCTACTACTGGCATTCCTCCACACATCTCGGTCTGTATTGTACTGGTTCAATGCTACTACTGGCACGCTTCCACACATCTCGACATTTGTTGTACTGGTTAAATGCTACTACTGGCATTCCTCTACACATCTCGGTCTGTGGTGTACTGGTTCAATTCTACTACTGGCATTCCTCCACACATCTCGGTCTGTGGTGTACTGGTTCAATGCTACTACTGTCATTCCTCCACACATCTCGGTCTGTGTTGTACTGGTTCAATGCTACTACTGGCATTCCTTCACACATCTCGGCCTGTGGTGTACTGGTTCAATGCTACTACTGGCATTCCTCCACACATCTCGGCCTGTGTTGTACTGGTTCAATGCTACTACTGGCATTCCTCCACACATCTCGGCCTGTGGTGTACTGGTTCAATGCTACTACTGGCATTCCTCCACACATCTCGGTCTGTGGTGTACTGGTTCAATGCTACTACTGGCATTGCTCCACACATCTCGGCCTGTGTTGTACTGGTCCAATGCTACTACTGGCATTCCTCCACACATCTCGGTCTGTGTTGTACTGGTTCAATGCTACTACTGGCATTCCTCCACACATCTCGGCCTGTGTTGTACTGGTTCAATGCTACTACTGGCATTCCTCCACACATCTCGGCCTGTGTTGTACTGGTTCAATGCTACTACTGGCATTCCTCCACACATCTCGGCCTGTGGTGTTCTGGTTCAATGCTACTACTGGCATTCCTCCACACATCTCGGTCTGTGGTGTACTGGTTCAATGCTACTACTGGCATTCCTCCACACATCTCGGCCTGTGGTGTTCTGGTTCAATGCTACTACTGGCACGCTTCCACACATCTCAGCCTGTGGTGTTCTGGTTCAATGCTACTACTGGCAAGCCTCCATTCCACCATCTTAGACCAATATGTATCATTTCCCTCGGTATGTCTATACTGGTCTGTCCAGTTGTCAAGATGTTCTCCAATGCCTCCCTGGTGCCTGTGTCTGCACAGAGGTCAACGTGGCAGAAAGGATAAGAACTCCCGCTATTAAACTTCAGTGTGTCGACGGCGTGGTATGCGGTTCAATCCCTATACTGACATTAAGTTGGCTTAAACGTTGACGTTCAGGAAGCAATGGCAAACCACTAAATGTAAAGGTTAGGTATGCGTGCGTGTGTGAGATAGAAAGAGACATCATCAAGTGTTTTGTTAGCTGGTATGGATGAGTACGCCACTTCACAGCTGCCATACTCTAGCACTATATATCATTGAATGTGTTGATTATCCTCCCTGATCATAAAGCTATTGGTGCCCAGAATCATCTCTCAATGCCATCCTCTGGCTGTTTTTCTATTTAACTTACTAGAGTGTGGATGTGGAAGGTAGGGGGAACCTCCACATTAGTTTCCCATGACTTCATGGAGTTCTACAGAAAGTACAACATTATATACAGCTATAACACAGAGACAGTGTTCCATGACCACGCAATGAGAAGTGAGGCGTTGGGAATTGCGGTAATTGGACAGATCAGTGCGAGCAGAGGCAGATCGAGACAAATGATGCTGGGTGGTCTTAGATCTTAGACGGTGGCATGGAAGAAGATCATCAACAGAATTGATCCAGAACAGCAAGGACCGAGCTCTATGGAGAGCCATGTGGCGGGGTATGCGTTGATACTGGTAATGGTTTATTGCCAGATGTACACACCTGCAGGGTACTATCTGCATCTGCTCCACGCTAAATAAAGATTGGTAAACAAACATATTTCAGGATCCTCGCCGGTGCTACGGAGTTCGTGCACTGAGCTGAGATTCTCCGGACTTAGGCTTGAGTTAGGAGTAGAACAGAGCACTTATGGGTTATACCTGTGTGCCGTGACGTTGATACGTCGACTAAACTAAACTGGTAAAAAAAAAAAAAGTACCAGTAATCAAAGATGAGATCCCACTGTACCACTTCTTTGTTGTATGCATGTGAGAACTGGACAAGAAGACATGCTGAAAACCATCTGAAAAATATTTCTGAAAAATATGCCAAGAATACACAGGACATTTACTCTGGTTTGAGTTAGGAGTAGAACGGAGCACTTATGGGTTGCACCCGTGTGCCGTGATGTTGATCCGTCGACTAAACTAAACTAACTAAACACATGACAAAGAAAAGCAAATGAGGCAGCACATGGAGTCAATGAAAACTGCAAATGCATTACAGAAATAAGACGTAGGCAGTCCAGATTATGCCACCCTCCCTGGCCTAGGGCTTAGCGACTTTCGCCGTAATCCAGTATATTCTCGTGAGTAACGTGACGACGGCGAGAATCGGTAGCGGTTCTAACCGCGTCGGTAACTTACGGGGTATGTGAGCCGGTTGCTTAGAAAGCAATGGCAAACTACTGAGCGTAATCTTGCCAAGAAATCTACAATCAGCTGAAATATGCTGATGTTGACAGCGATGTCTTGTAAAGGATATGCAAACATTTTTAGTCCATATTATATTTCTTGACATATAATAATGCCAAACAAACTTGAAAATACCTGAACGAATCACCAAAACACGAGAAGTAGACGGTCAGCTTTACTAAACTCGATCTTCAGTAACAGAATCAACGCTGCGGCTAAAGCCTTCGTCAGCACACAAACAACAACTATATATATATATATATATATATATATGTAACATGTGTGTGTGTGCGTGTGCACGCGCGCACACACACACAAACACACACATGTTACTTATCTGCTTCCTTGTTGTGGACGGGGAACGCGTGTATAGAATCCGAAAGTATGATTATGGAAACACCTGGCAAACTTGATGGGAAGGGACAAAATGAGGGCATAAATACCTGAATGGCGTCTCGATTTGGAATAATAAAGAAAATTAGATCTTATCTAACACGGGGGATTGTGTGATATTGTGAATCGTGATCGCCCTGGATTACCAGCATGGCGGAAGTGTACGTGGCCGAAGGGTATAAAACTCGCGCTTAAACTTTCTCTGGTGGCCGCGGTAGGGGATTCGTACTGCGTCCCTGTCAGTTGGGCTTGAATGTTTACTTCTGGTCCTTGAATTGGGCACGTAAATTACAAGTACCTCAGAAGTCGGAGTGGGTTCGTCTGATGGCAAGAGGACACTCGTAATAGGGGAAATTAAAGTTAGTTGCATGTCCTTTACGGGACGTAGCAGTCAACTCCCGTATGTTTTCACCGTTTTGCGATTCCTAGGCAAGTTTACGTTCAGTAGTTTGCCATTGCTTTCTGAAAGACCGGCACTCATACCATTGCATGCTTCCAAATCGCCAGCAGCTGTGTTTCGAACGCGGTATGCGAGATTATGAATTGGGGAAAGTTATCCCACATGCAAAAATCAGTACAGTGCACTCCTCATTAGTAGCAACGATTAGTGGTAGTAGCGCGTGCTTGAAACGAGAGGGGGGGGGGGGTGGACCAGCATGAGACATGTTGATGACGTCACTGTTACTTGATTCGCGAGATCTCAACTAGCAATAAACTCATGTCACATAAACAACACAGCACAAACACAGTGACCACAAAATATATGTGTAAGTGAAACAAAGTTACGGACCCTAGGGTATATTTTTAATAACTGCCGGGTTTTTGAAAATATTACCATTCCAAGTTTTGTATTCACCCGCTGTGAACTCATGCAACATAAAAGGTAAATACAAAACTTGGAACGACAATATTTTCAAAAAGCCAACAGTCATTAAAAATACAGCATATACAACAAGCCTTAAGTCGGGCATACGGTGCTTAGACCTATATTTATCAGACAAACCGGCACTCGTTAGGTAATGTAGTCAGTGTCACGCCGGACGCCTTTACTTCACAAGGCATTTCCTAGTACACATTTTAGGCTGAGAGGACTTGGGAGTGAATGTCAATATTTACAAATCCGAATCCGCCCAGCTGGGGATCGAACCCGTGATCACAAGATGACGGCCGGTGAATGTCTGGCAACTACGCTAGCTCCATCTTTATATAGGCGCAGTGACGTCAAATAAAGAAATACAAGATAATTTTAACATAGAAGTAAAGAACAAATTTGATTTATTGTCTGATCTAGAGATCCTATTTCAAGATGTAGATGATCAATGGGAAATGCTGAAGAATTCAATCAGTTGTGCAGCAGAAAAAACGATTCCAAAAGTAAAGAAAGTTGGCCGTAAGACATGGATGACTGAAGAAATTTTACAACTAATGGAAACAAGAAGACAGAACAAAAATAATCCTGCCAAATATGAAGAAATTCACAGAAAAGTCAGAACCTTATGTAAGGAGGCTAAAGAAACATGGCTTGAGAAAAATTGCAGAGAAATTGAAAAACAACACAACAGTAAAAATGCGAAACTAATGCACAAAAGAATTCAGGAGATTACTAATCAAAGAACACGTACATCAGCAGGCTGCCTAAAGACAAAAGATGGAAGAGTCATAATAGAAAAAGATCAGATTTTACATGTATGGTCAGATTACGTGAAAAACCTTTATGACGATAGCAGAGACGAACAATATATTGTTCAAAATAACAATGAAGGGCCAGCAATTTTGAAGATGGAGGTTCAGAATGCTCTTAATCATATGAAATCTGGCAAAACCCCCGGTCCAGACAGCGTCACAACAGAAATGATTAATGCTTTAGAAGAATATGGAATAGATAAAGTTACCAGTCTGCTTAATACAATATATGATACTGGAAATATACCTCATGAGTTATGTAATTCTGTATTTATTGCAATCCCAAAGAAATCAGGAGCCTTGGAATGTGATCAACATCGAACAATTAGTATAATGAGTCACATCACGAAGATTTTGCTAAGAATTATCATGCAAAGAGTTAGGAGGAAAATACAACCTGAAATAGGAGAAGAACAATGTGGGTTTGTGGAAGGCAAGGGTACAGTAAATGCTGTGTATATACTGAGAAACATAATCGAACGTTCTATAGAAGTAAACAAAGATCTACACCTTTGCTTTATTGACTACACAAAGGCTTTTGATAAAGTGAGACATGTCAACATGATAAGGATGCTTGAAGATCTACAAATTGATGGAAAAGATCTTAGACTTGTAAAAAACATATATTGGAAACAACAAGCTGCCATAAGAGTTGATAATGAAGTAAGCCAATATCAGCCTATTAAAAGGGGTGTGAGACAGGGATGTGTAATGTCTCCAGATCTGTTTTCCCTGTACAGTGAAAGTATTTTCAGAAATATTGAAGATATGGAAGGAATCAACATTGGGGGACGATGCATCAATAAAATTAGATATGCAGATGATACAGTCTTGATTGCAGACAATGAACAGGACCTGCAACATTTAGTAGATGCGATTGTTACACACAGTGAACAACTAAGGTTAGAATTAAATTGTAAAAAGACACAGATTATGGTCGTCACTAGGAAGGACGAAATACCACAATGTAATATACAAGTAAATGGGAATATTCTTCAACAAGTGAGCAGGTACAATTATCTCGGAACAGTAATAACATCTGATGGGAGATGCCTTGAAGAGATTAGAACAAGAATCGCCATGGCAAAAGTAGCCTTTAGCAAGATGAAAAACATACTGACCAATAAAAAGATGTCAATTGAAACGAGAAAAAGAGTGTTGAGATGCTACATAGAACCTGTACTTTTATATGGATGTGAAGCTTGGACAATGAGCAGCCAGGCTGAAAAACATCTGATGGCTGTAAAAATGTGGTTTCTGAGGAAAATGCAAAGAATACCATGGACAGCCAGAAAGACCAATGAACAAGTCCTTCAAGAAACAAATGAAGATCGTAAACTCATCAGAGACATTAGACGTAGACAGTCACAATTTTTTGGGCATGTTATGAGAAGAAATGATTTGGAGAACTTGGTGACAACTGGTAAGATCGAGGGGAACAGACCAAGGGGAAGACCTAGAAACAAGTATCTGGATGGCTTGGCCTTGTGGCATGGTCGAGACAGAAACACGGAACTGATCCACGACTCTGTTGATCGAGTGAGATGGCAGAACATGACCGCCCACGCTTACCGGCAAGGCACATGATGGATGATGGATGGATGGACGTCAAATAAACAAAGAACACAATGTTTTAGCTGTCTCTACACCCCAGGGGTAGAAGCAGAATGACAAAGACAGAAATACATCAAAGACGCCCACCTCAATATAACATAAATCTCACAAGCTAATTCATATAAAATCGCATAAGTACTTCATCTACTATGCAAACATTCTGAATGTGCCTATAGAATGATAAACCCCATGTGTTAAACGAACCAAAGCAGTTAAAATGAAAAGAAAACAAGAGACAATGGGGCAATTAGAAAATGTGATTTATAACCCAGGGGTTACAATATTAACATTTAGGCTTAGACCGTTTCGCGGCATTTTCCGCGGGCAACATAACCACTACAAACGCATTACCTAAATACACAGTGGGAGCGGCCCTTGGAAAGATTTCTTAAGTGTGCCCCTACCAAATGTAAACATTATAAGAACACATCCGTTATGGTAGGTATTCAGGATGAAGTGCCAATCATAAATTACTTTGAACTGAAATGTTTAAATGTCTTCAGTACGTTTATATGACTTTTCTCAATTGTTACATTCACATTTTAGAATGTATTTACTCAACAATTATATACTATGCAGAAAAAAAAAAAAAAGAAGCCTGCTTTGTCGTATATTGTAGTTTAAACGTGAAGGCCACATTTTCATGCCACATAGCATCTTAGGTATATATATTTTTTTTTGTCCATGCGATCCTATCCATTCGGCCATGCAGACCTCTTAGGCTCAGATGACTTTAAAATCAATTCATTACACCTAAGCGTCCCCACAGACCTCACAGTCGTTCTGAAGATCTGTGAGTGACACATTGCATTCTTGACGGACCAAAGTATGTGAGTTGGAATGTGGCCAATATTCCATCACAATGCCTGGGCAGAGCTTCAGAGAATCATGTGGCGCCCAAACGACATGACCCCTCTCTCGGCCTAGTCTTGTGTATTCCAGAGGAATGGGTAACCAATACGTCTGGCACAAGGTAGGCTGCAGACGCTGGCGGCGCAGCGTCAATCCTCCGAGACCTCGCCACCACGAGCAGGTGGCAAGTTATCGCCAGACCCTGACACCCAAGGACCCGACTTAGAGGCGTTCAGCCAAGTCCCACAAGTGTGAGCCTCGTACGCGCCTGGACCACAGGACGCGCACATCTGTCAACCACAAGTGTCCGGACCTGTGTATAGCGTGTACTACCGTCAGACTCCCCGCCTGACTTGTGCGGATCCCGCGATCACCGGGAATAGGCCCTCCGGAGATATCGTCGGAGATAATGCTCGTCTGTTGCGAGCAAATATCCCGCCCTACCACTGTGCGGATCTCGCGACCAGCGAGAATAGGCCCGCAGAAGATATTGCACGTCTGTTGCGGGCAAATCTCTACAGTTGACTGAATAAGTAAAGAAACGATAAAAGTAGTGACTGAATAAGTAAAGAAACGATAAAAGTAGTGGTATTTCAATTGCGCTTGCGCTCCCACCTATGCTACACCCTTCATGTGTCTTCACAAAGTCGGACTAGAGTCAAGCTCAACAGGGTCTTCTTTCTCCGCTGATTCTACCAAGCCCGTTGCCTTGGCTGTGGTTCGCGAAAAAGTAAATAAGGACAGTGGGAATGAGATTGTGTAAAGATTGGAAATATTTATGGAAAGAGATTGCCATGGACCGATATGAGGTAGACAGCTGTGTGTCCGACCTTGACATGCGTGTGTGTCAGGTCTGCTTCCTCTAGACAGATTTCATTCATGATCACGGGCTCTATAACCCATGGGTGGGTTTTCATTTCTAACAGTTTTGCCAGAATAGCGGCCTTAATACCTACTCTTTGTAAGTTCCACCTGTCATTGGTTTTTATTTTAACTTGCATTGCTAGTACACAGGATCTCCGGTTTTTGCCATTATCCGGAAAGGCTAGGTATCCAATCTCATTGCCCAAGAGTTCAGCATAAGCCAATAGTTTTCCTAGCAATACTGCAACAACACTAATATTACTAATAATTCAATAGTTCTCCTAGCAATACAGCAACAACACTAATGAATGCCACATTAATTCTCCTAGCAATACAGCAACAACACTAATAGTCCAACAGTTCTCTTAGCAATACAGCAATAACACTAATAGTCCAACAGTTTTCCTAGCAATGCAGCAACAACACTTATATAGTCTAGTAGTTCTCTTAGCAATACAGCAACAAAACTAATAGTCCAGCAGTTCTCCTAGCAATATAGCAACAACACAATATTAATAGTCCAACAGTTCTCCTAGCAATACAGCAACAACACTAATAGTCCAACAGTTCTAACAATACAGCAACAACACTAAGAGTCCCATAGTTCTCATATGAATACAGCAACAACACTAATACCACATTAGTTCTCCTAACAATACAGCATCAACACCAACAGTCCAATAGTTCTCCTAGCAATACAATATCAATAGTCTGATGGTTCTCCTCTGAATACATCAACACTAGTAATACAATAGTCCTCTCAATACAGCATAAGCACTAATAGTAATATAGTTGTAGCAATAGAGCTTCAACGCCAGTAGGTATAGCTAATGATTACAATGTTGATGTTGGACACTCTGTACTTTGCATTTGTGACCATGCAATACATTAAATACCCTGCTGTTAACGTATCTTATAATTTTATAACCAGCTAAATTTCTGAATGTACCAATGCATAAATTTATTTGTCATATGTTCATGTTATAATCTGTTAAATTGTGTGAAAGACTGAACATTTTGTATTATATGTCAACCAATGCTTTAAGATTTGATAGCCTACAGAAACCACAATATGTGGTACTGTTTATGTACTAAACAGTATGTTATGCAGTTAATACATTTGTGATGTATTTAATTGTGAATCTGAGCATAATACCTTCAAATGCTCAGACAGTAAGATTGTTTTCAAGGTTGCATACAATTTAGCAGAGAATCTGACCCGCAGAAGCCACCCAACAAGATACACTGTAGAAGGCCAGTGAAGACCACAGATACACCATCCTGTTCATGGCCCATGTGGGAACAGAAACACTAGCAGAGGATGATCACTGAGGAAGAAGATTGTTTTCACCAACATTCTGTATCTAGGGTTATTCAGTCCGAAAGAAGACACAGACTGTTTTCACAAACATATTGTTTCCACCAACATTCTGTGTCAGACAGATTGTTTTCACCAACATTTTGTGTCAGACAGATTGTTTTCACCAACATTCTGTGTTGGACAGATTGTTTACACCAACATTTTGTGTCAAGCAGATTGCTTTAACAAAAATTCTGTGTGTCAGGCAGATTGTTATCACCAACATTCTGTGTCAGACAGATTGTTTTCACCAACATTCTGTGTTGGACAGATTGTTTACACCAACACTGTGTCAAGCAGATTGCTTTAACAAAAATTCTGTGTCAGGCAGATTGTTATCACCAACAATCTGTGTAAAAAATTATCCAGTCCAAAGTCTGGTATTAAGATGACATATCACTGCACCATAACTCTAGCTTTGTGATTGCCTATGAACACTATCCCTGTGAAATGAATGTGGGGGTTTTCCTTATACTCCCACATCCATATATAAGACTAAAATAAGTATTCTTTCATGGCTAATTCTTCTACTGATTAGAATTCTGCTAGGGCACCAGCCAACTAAGATCAGTCTTTTTACAATTTTTACAACTGCCCCCAGGTCGACCCAATCTCAAATGGGTACCAGAAAGTGACCAGGAAAGTAAAGGCGGTCAGAGTGATATCTGTGACATCATCCATCCAGTGCCTTTTAGTCTATAAAACTCTCAGGGCAGCACCATCTAGCCAGGAAAAAGGAAAACAAGAATGTAAAGTTCTTGTACACTGCCAGTTGGAAAAGCAAACAGTAAACAAGAATGCAAAGTTCTACCCCAGGGTTGAAGAGGAAAGACTAATAGCAGAAAAGAAGTTAAGCTATATTACCTCAATTATATGACGATATTTATATATCAGCGTTGTGGCAAAGGTATTGTGAATGTGATTCACAATCCTGCATACCACGTTCGAAAAACAACTGCATGCAATTTGGAAGCAGACTGCCTTGGCTGATTTTCATACGTTATCAGCATCGGTCATTCAAAAAGTAATGGCAAACTGCAGGACTTGCCTAGTAAATAACAAACAGCCAAGAAATGCTGGGATTGACTGCAACATCCTGTAAAGGACATGCAATTAACTTTTTTTTTTGTATATTAGTTGTTGCATGTCCTTTACAGGAGCAGTCAACCCCAGCATGTTCTGGCTGTTCGTGATTCCTGGGCAAGTTTACGTTCAGTAGTTTGCCATTGCTTACTGACCGATCCCCACCCATATCATTTCATAAAAAACCAACACAGCTGTGTTTCGAACGCGGGTATGCAGGATTATGAACTGCGTATTTAACCCCCTTCGCCATGGAGCAGGCTTTTTTATATACACATGGTCTAAAACTGATGCAATATTGCATCAATCGTACACTTTGTTCATACCTAAGGGCTTTGACAGAAATGTGTTAAATAATGATTTCCCACACAGTGTGTGTCTGGCTGCTGATAAAACATGTTGCTGTTATCATTGACCACAGAGTTTATGTGTTAACGTGCATTAAATTGGATTGGAATTATTTATGTTTGTTTATTTCTTATAAATTTCCCATAGTACTTTATAGTGCTGATATTTCTCTACACTGGGTTGAATGAAACATCAGTTTACTGTTGACATTCACTGCACAAAAGATCCTTACATCTCCTTTCCCCAACACTTCACTCAGGTAAATGAAGGAGAGAAGAACAAGCAGAGAGTTCACCTAAGTCTGCACTGTTTACATTCGCTCCAATCTGGGACGATATAACATTTTACTTTTTATATTCACCTAAATCTGGGCTGATACATTTTACTGTTCTTATTTACCTAAATCTGGGTTGACACAAGGTTTTACAGCTTACATTAACCCCAATCTTGGCTGATACAACATTTCACGGTTCATTTTACTGTTCACAATCTGAGCTGATGCAACATTTTACTGTTGAAACCCTACTTTTCAATTTTCAATTTTGACAATGCAGAAATTAATAATGCATCTTTGACATCTAATTTTACTGATGCTTTTAACACATTTGAAAATACACTTGTAATTTCAGCTAAGTTCGGTATGAACTTGCTATAGTAATTTACTAAACCCAAAAGGCTCCTGACCTGCTTCTTTGTTGTAGGCATGGTCAGGTTCATAATTTTAGTAATAATTCTATTGTCAGTTTTCAGTTGTCCTTGTGAAATGACATGACCCAAAAAATCAATTTCTTGTAGGCCCAATTCGACTTTGCTCGGTTTGACAGTGAGACCGAAGAGTCGCAACCTATCGAAGACATGTCTGAGTTTCAGTAAGTGTGTTGTCCAGTCATCTGTATGGACACAAATATCATCTATATATGTCACTGTATTCGTCACTCCATGTAGTAAATCTCTAGTTAAGCGTACGAAAGTGGCAGGAGCATTACGAAGTCCAAAAGGAAGAAATCGCCACTCGTAAAGACCTAGAGGTGTTGAGAATGCAGTAAGATGGATAGATTGAGTCTGCATAGGGACCTGCCAATATCCCTTCGTAAGGTCTAATTTAGAGAAGATTTTGGAGGTGGACATATCCAGAATAAGATCTTCGCAGGAAGGAATTGGTTCTGCGTCGATCTTAGTGACATTGTTGAGTTTTCTATAGTCCACACAAAGACGAATTGTGGAGTCTTTTTTCTTGACCAGGACGATTGGAAAGGAGTACTCAGGTGTAGATTTTTGAATGATTCCACTAGCTTCTAAATTAAGAATTTCCTTATTTAGACTTTCTCTATAGCTAAGTGGGATAGAGTACGGCCTGCATTTGATAGGCTTCGAGTCCGAAAGAAGGATGGAGTGCTCGATCCTGTCCGTCCTACCTGGAATGTCGGAAAATATGTCCTTATATTCATTCACTAATTCTATTATCTGTCGTCGTTGTTCTTCTGTTAGTCGTTTCTAATCGTATACAATCTAATGTCGCAGTCTTGTCTACAATTGGAACGGGTAGTTCCATCCCGTCGTCGTCTACCTGATTCAGTACGGTTGTGGTGCTAAGTGCGTTTTCTGTAAGCTCACTAAGTGTATGCATCTCGTCGGCTTTGCCAGTCTCGCTAACTAGTGTGGTTGCGTTGTGTACGTCTGTCGTCTCATCCATAGGTGTGGGTGCATTGTGTTCGTCTGTCTCTAATTCTGTCTCTTGTCGTGAAAAGTAGGGTTTCAACATGTTGATATGAAATATCTTTAAGTGTCCGTTTATCGATATTTCATAATCGACATCCGAAATTTTTCGTACCACTTTGAATGGCCCTTGCCATGAGGTCAATAATAAATTCCGTTTGTCTGGAAGTAAGAGCAGTATGTCATGATCTGGTTCAAGATTAATAGTTCTCGCACCTTTGTTTGCGTATTGGCGGTAGATTTGACCCTTCCTCTCCAAAGCTGCCTTAGCTATGATACACGATTTCATGATTTTATCTCCTGTTTCTGTTACCATTTCATAAGGTGTTTTTGGGGTTGGAATTTCAATCGAATTAGTTACTACCTGATGATAAATTGTTAGGGGTCCACGTGGGTTAGCCCTGTATACTAATTCAAACGGTGAGAAACCCGTGCTTGAATGGGGAATCTCCCGATAGGCGAACATCACTGTTGGTAACAGTGTATCCCAATCAGCTGGGTTTTCTGCTGTTACCTTAGCCAGCATATGCTTTAGGTCTCCGTTAATTTTCTCTACTATACCATTGCTGGCTGGATGATAAGCTGTTGTGAAATGCTGTTTAATCCCTAACATTTTCGTAAGGGCTTGCGTTGCAGCCGATATGAATTGAGTTCCACGGTCGGATAAGATGGTACGTGGGAATCCGAATCGTGAGAACAAGTGTAGAAATACATTGGCAACGTCTTTGGAGGTGATGTATTTCAAAGCTACTGCCTCAACCCACCTTGAACATAGGTCTACCATCGTTAAGATGAAGCGATTTCCTTTGCTGGACACCTGGTTCAGGGGTCCAACAATATCTACCGCCACACTCTCAAATGGCCTAGAGGCCAGTGTTGAAGGTTGCACTTCAGCTGTAGGATGTTTACCCTTACGTACTAGTTGTTGACAGACATTACATGAACGACAAAATTGTTTTATATCATTACAAAAACCTGGCCAATAAAAATGAGCCTGAATTCTGGCCCTGGTTTTGTCATATCCCTTTAATAACTAACAAAAGGGAAATAACTCCGCAAAATTAATGACTTGATATTTTGTAAAGTCATTATACACGAATTGGTTTGACATATAAATGTCCTAGATGACTAATAAACTAGAAAAATGGACACAGTTTAACATAAAGCAACATTAAAAACAATAAAACAAAAAGAAAGGTTTAAAAAAACATGTTAACTGGGAAAAAAATGTGAAGAAAAATTTTTTACTCACAAAATGATGTTGAAAGTGTCCCGCACTATGTATCCAAGTGCCCTGATAGCAGCAAATATCCTGCACTATATATCCAAGTGCTTTGATACAAGTGATTCATGGTATTTTGTGAAGCATTCCCCCTTGCACAGCCATATCTGACAGAGACTGCATCCAAAAACAACCTCACTGGCTCTGCTCTTCTTACCAGACTTGGTGTTCATCTTGGCACACCAGTAGCAAGTTTTCCTTTTGCCATCCATACGAATTAGTCTGTGGTCCAAAAGATTGCTGGTACCCAGACCTACAGTTGTGGGGCAAGAAGAAGCTTTCCGTTTCCTCGAAATGTTACCCTTCAAGAGAGTAGAAACCAGGCTACGCCTAAAAGCGAGATGGCCAACATCACCAACCCTTGTGTGTGGGCGATGGGAGTTTGAACAAATTATCCAGCTGTTGACAATAGAGGTTTGCAGGAGAAAGGCAAACATATATCTCCACCACTTCACAGATTTCCTACCAACAGGGTAATATGAGGACAGCTGGTCAAACCTGTCCACTCCACCCATTGATCTGTTGTAGGCGGCCACTGTTGTGGGTATCTGAACATCTTGTCTGCCACCGGGTGCCTTACGTGATGTGGATGTCATTCCTGGTGTCGTGTTGGTGGTAAGTAGATTGACAACTCTCTTGTCCCTCCAAACAGTAGCCACAGTGTTACCCTGTTGCCTAAAGATTACTGTATTGGCCTTCATCTTCTTTGTGCATAATGGCTTGCAGTCATCTGGCCATCCCTTCCTATTCGCCCTAAATGTTGAGCATATGTATGTCTTCTCACGCAGAAGATCGCGTGTCAGCTGTACAGAAGAGAAATAATTATCATAGTAGATGTGATGATTTTTCCCAAAGAAAGGTCTGCCTAACTTTGTCACAACATAATGACCAGATCCATGTGGCATTGGATCTTTCACCTTGCCAGTGTAGACATCAAAGTCTAGTAGGTAGCCGGTCGACGCATCTGCCGCACACCATACCTTGATCCCCCATGGGTTTGGCTTTCCCTTGATGTACTGCTTGAATTTTAGTCTACCATTGTAGGCAATCATGGCTTCATCAATGCTGATATCTCTGCCAGCAGAAAAACATGAGGATATGTTTTTCCTCACCATATCAAGGAACGGTCTTACCTTGTACAGTGGATCGTAATCTTTGTGGCCTATGGGCTTCTGCTTACTGGTGTCATTGAGATGAAAATATTGGGAGATTTTTGCATATCTAGTTTTTCCCATGCACTGTGATACTCCGGGATGATAGAGATCTTCATCTGTGCTCCAATACATGGCAGTTTCAGGCAATTGAACATAGCCCATGAGTATAGCAAGACGAATATAAATTTTTATTTCCTGAGTGCTCACAGGTGACCAGTAAACATCCACTTTACCTGCCTTTTCTTGTCGTTGAGTGGCATACAAATTAGTTTGTTCCATAGCAGACTGATAAAAGTCCTCATTTACAATGAGACTGAAGTAGTCAAACGGTTCTGCACTCTCTGGAAGATCATGTACTGGCCCAGAGTTCTCAAAAAAACCTTCAACGACTACAGGGGTTGTCTCAGGACTCCAAACATACATGTTTACAGTTTCACTGACACTAGTGACACTACAGAAATCTGGGTCCTCTTCGTCAAAATTCCAGCCTGCCTCTGTAATCTTACAATCTATGTCACTTTCTGCATCACTATCTATATCCACAATAACACTGTCATAATCGGCAGACATACCTGCACAATCTTCAAGAAAATCGTGGCTGGATTCCATTTTGCGAATAGATTATACAATATTGAGAAGTCAAGAAAAATTTATATAATTTCTGACCGGTTGAATGGATTTCAAAACAGGAAGAACAAGGGAAACAACACTTCCTGTTTCCTAGGCCTTGATACAATCGTAGATTCATTCATTCGCATAATTATTATTCAGAAGCGCTTGGGACAAGACGTGTGTAAAAACGTGGATTTTGGGGGTAATAGTCGGGAAAGGGGTCTACCATCGTTAAGATGAAGCGATTTCCTTTGCTGGACACCTGGTTCAGGGGTCCAACAATATCTACCGCCACACTCTCAAATGGCCTAGAGGCCAGTGTTGAAGGTTGCACTTCAGCTGTAGGATGTTTACCCTTACGTACTAGTTGTTGACAGACATTACATGAACGACAAAATTGTTTTATATCATTACAAAAACCTGGCCAATAAAAATGAGCCTGAATTCTGGCCCTGGTTTTGTCATATGCAAGGTGACCAGCAAACGGTGACTCATGTGCAATTTTTAGCACAGTTTGGCGGTGTTGTACAGGTAACACCGTTTGCTGAATCTCATGGTTACCAGTTGTATAATAACGAGTAAGAATCCCATTATTCAGTCTAAAGAACCATGATGCGTTTTTTGTCACTTTGGCTTTTTCTTTCAATAGCTTTAGATATGGAGACACACTAGGATCAGCTTTTTGCTGTTCTGTGAATTTTTGTCTGATGGTATCATCCGTGCTAGTTGGTGATAGCAACAGTAGTCTCTCATCTTGTAGTGTGTCTTGGTGTTTCATAGTATCTGCTCTGGTTGTTGCATTAGCTGCATTTAATTTTTCCCATGCAGCTATTTCTTCGTTAGTGCAATGTTTCAATTGGGGTAAGCATCCCAAAATTAAATCAGTACAAGGGTTATCTAAAATCGCACATGTAAAGGTACCAGAAAGGAAAGGAGTGTTAATACGGGCTTTAGCCAAAGGGTAAATTTCAATATTACCCGAAAAGGTTCGGCATTTGACTGAGTCACCTGTATAATCATTTGGATTCACCAGTTCCTTTCTAAGACCAATAAGGGTGCTGCCGCTGTCCAGCAAACATTGGCATGGTCTGTCGTTGACCATTGCATTGTGGAACACCAAATTGCCTCTGGAGGCTAATGCTGCATTTACACTCTCAGTTGAGAATGGTACTGTATGTCCACATTCTAATTTTCCGTCTGCATGAAATTGGTGACATCGTTCACAACTGTCAAAGCTTAATATATCGTTTACACAACAAACATCTTCAGATTGGTTAACAGGTAATTCATTCTCGATCTCACACTCAGTCTCACTACCACTATCAGAAGATGTATCAATCAAAATTGCATTGTTGGCCTTCATTCTTTGTCGGCCTAGGAACTTATTGGAATAGTGCCCGTAGCTTGAACAGAAGAAGCATTTGACTGCACGCCTGTATGCAGTTCTTTTGTTTTGTTGTTTCTTAATGACCATCTCAAGATGTGTCGGATAGTTTGATGATTTATCACACATAGCATAAGTATCATGAAAAAGTTGGCAATAGACACATTTCGACACTTGTTTATCTTTCTTGTCGACTCTATGAAATGGTTTTTTATTGCTCTGATAGCTTTTAGGTTGGTCCTTAACAAAAGAGACTATTTCAGAGTCGCTATTTGATGTCTTAAAAATATCTCTATTTGAAGAAAAATATGCAGAGCCTTTCTTTTCAAATTGTTCTATGGTCTCGATGTCTGACTGCTGCAGGAATTTAGCGAAAGGAGATGGTATTGTGGATATGACTTTATCCATGGCTATTAAATTTCTAAGTTTTTCAAAATCCTTTCCTATTTTTGCTGCACTAAGCCATCTATTTAGTACGCTTTGGACATTTGAGACATAATCGATAAAGGTCTCGCTTGGCTTTGGTTTTAAATTGGAAAACTGTACTTGATACCCAGGGGCATCAAGTAAGAAATGTTGCATTATCCTATCGTGGATGTACTGATAGTTAGATCTAAGATCAGTTGGTATTGATTCTATCACTTTAAGGGGCTCCCCACTGAGGTTCTTCATGTAGATCATGGCCCACATATCGATTGGTACTTTGTGGTATTTCAGTTGATATTCGACATTTTCTGTCCAGGCTGATATGGAATCTTCTTTACAGAATGGCTTAATAATATTTTTGTACTTGTTAAATTTATTCTCTTCTTGCTGACTTTTTAGTTTTGTAGCGGAGATCTCTAAGTGTGAATCTACATCCATACCTTTCATCTTTAACTGTGTTTCTGATTCAACTTGTATTTGTTTTTCTTTCACCCTTGCCATTTCATCTATCTCTCTTTGCTTTAATTCTCTCTCCTGATCTAATGTTTTTGCTTTAATTCTAATTCTTTTTGTTTAATCTCCTTATCTTGTTCTAATTGCTTTTGTTTTGTTATCTCCGCTAGTTCTACAATCTCCTTTTGGTGTTGTCTTTCTCGTGCACGTTCATCTCTCTCAGCATCTTTTGCTTCCCTAAATTTTTGATCAGCGTATTGCTCTAAGTCCTTTCCTGTGTATTCTAATTCCTTGCCTGCTTTTATGAAATCAGCTAATGTTGCCATGTTGTTGGGTAATTAGCTCGAGTTGATAGGCCCTCAAATATTTACTCACTTATTTATATTAGATGTTAGGTTTTTAAATTCCTGAGTACAAAAAAATATTCTTAGATTACACCCTGAAAAACAGATCACAAAAATTATGCTAATACATCACACGCTGAAAAAGAGATGCATTATTAATCATATTGCATGCAAAATCATTTTGGTATACTCATCTTAACATTCCAGATCAATCATGTACACTCGTTTGGCACCTCAAGTCCAATCGTCTGGCAATACCACACACAGCTTGTGTTATGCTTATGACCAGCTGTTGTTCTGCCTGGTTATCAAGAGCATCAACAATTAACCACTTGTAAACGATATATAATTCTAGACAATTTTGTACAATCACATGCCCCAGGACAATACAATGTGGTTTAATTAATAATAAATGTCACTGTCCTGTCTTCGTTCTAACGTTTTCTGCCTTCCCTAACTCTAGCTGTTTAATTTATGGAAGTGTTGTGCAGACTGCGTCTTATTTGCATAGCAAAAGTAGTGCCATCGCGACGGTAAGAAATAGAAAAAGTATATAAATAATTAAATAAATGCTTTGAAATAAATATAAAGGTAATAATAATGTTCAAATAAATAAATATATTCAATAATTAACTAATATAAACAAATAATATTCGATATAAGCCAACGATTCAGGCGAGCAGCCGCTTTGCGATTTGTCAACAATCAGTCGCTGATTGCAAATGGCGTAACGCAGCTGTTTGTCAGTCGTGATACGTCACCGGCGCAGCGCTATTTTTAGATTGGAAAAATCGATATTGTTGTCGGCTCATTTTTGTGTATCGCTCCGCCGTGAATCATATTTGACAAATACTAGTAAATAAATAAGTAATTGTAGAAATAAATGATACAAAACTATAATAATAATACTTACAAATCAGAAGAAAACATGTTCATAAGCACAAAACAATTCAATAAGCATAAATAAACATAACTTGGTCACGATGGGCACAGCTCGCACTTTGTTCTGTCTGCACACGCCATTATCACTAACATAAATTAACCCCTGTGATTATCTAACCGTAATATTATTCTAGAGCCGTGGGTGAGTGTTATAGCTTGAACAATTGTCCAAGCTACACTTCTGACACCACTTTATCCTAGCCTGTCATCAACCGATGTCACAGGCATTCCGGGATAACTTCTCTCGCACCACACAAAAAGACTTGTGAGTCGTACGAGAGGAATTGATTACACATTTTATTGCCACTGGCTCTTTGCATCACATCAATGTACAACAAACAGTCGCTAACAAATCACACAAGAATAAATGCACAGAATTGCCTATCACTAGTCGTTTCCTAACCCTATTGCTAATCTATCTACTCGGCTAACGAAATAAGCATCGACGCTAAGCGATGCGTTCACTACGAAGTCTGTGTCCCGTCTCATCATTCCTCCCGTGCTGTTTACACAGTACGTGGAAGGACTTGGGGCGCATTACGGCTTTTGCGTGCGGCATCACTCAGCACACTAGAGTAGTGGCCTCTCTTGAGTTTCAGTTTAGTTCTCCGTGTCTATCACGTTGGCGTGATCATGCCGTGACCAGAGTGCTTACTCTCTGGTTGACACCTCCGTGTCCCATGAGAGAACTATTTAATAGTTCCCCTTCTTATTTATTCCCTACACCTACCCTGCCCTCATGTAGGGGCACTGGGTTACCTCTATTCTACTTGAGGTAGACCACTCTTTCAGGGTGGTCTTCATTCCTATATAACTAAGTCTTTGACAACATTCATCTAAATCTGGGCCGATACAACATTTTACTGTTTACATTCACCTAAATCTGAGCTGATACAACATTTTACTGTTTACATTCACCTAAATCTGAGCTGATACAACATTTTACTGTTTACATTCATCTAAATCTGGGCTGATACAACATTTTACTGTTTACATTCACCTAAATCTGAGCTGATACAACATTTTACTGTTAACATTCACCTAAATCTGAGCTGATACAACATTTTATTGTTTAAATTCACCTAAATCTGGACTGATACAACATTTTATTGTTTAAATTCACCTAAATCTGGGCTGATACAACATTTTACTGTTTACATTCACCTAAATCTGGGCTGATACAACATTTTACTGTTTACATTCACCTAAATCTGAGCTGATACAATATGTTACTGTTTACATTCACCCCAGCCTCGTCCAATACAATGTTTTACTGTTTACATTCTCCTAAATCTGGGCTGATACAACATTTTACTGTTTACATTCACCTAAATCTGAGCTGATACAACATTTTACTGTTTACATTCACCTAAATCTGGGCTGATACAACATTTTACTGTTTACATTCACCTAAATCTGGGCTGATACAACATTTTATTGTTTACATTCACCTAAATCTGAGCTGATACATTTTACTGTTTACATTCACCTAAATCTGAGCTGATACAACATTTTATTGTTTACATTCACCTAAATCTGGGCTGATACAACATTTTACTGTTTACATTCACCTAAATCTGAGCTGATACAATATTTTACTGTGTACATTCACCCCAGCCTCGTCCAATACAATATTTTACTGTTTACATTCTCCTAAATCTGCGCTGATACATTTCACGGTTTACATTCATCCCCGTTTTGGCTGAAACATTTTCTTTTCACATCCACCCCAATTTGGACAGATACAACATTTTACTGTTCACATTCACCCCAATCTGGGCAGATACAACATTCTACTGTTCACATTCACCCCTATCTAAGAAGATACAACATTCTACTGTTCACATTCACCCAAATCTGTGCTGATACTAATTCACATTTATTTTAATATGGTGTGAAACAACATTTTTCTGTTCACATTCAACACAACTAGCAGGTACATCAATGTACTCTTTGATCCACAACAAACAATGTCGGACAAATGGTTCACATTCACCAATCCAGACTGACACATTTCACTGTTCTCACAATGAGTGAATACAACTGTTCACATTCAGCAATCTCAGTCAGTACAACTGCTCACATCATTTAACCTGGGCTGGTTCAATATTTATAAACATAAGTTGATGCAACAATTTTGTTCACAATATTGTTTGTTACACAATTATCAGTTACCTGGTACAATACAACTGTTTATATTCTCACTTCTCTCTGAACATTTATATTATTCTCTATTAAAGCCAAAGTATATTAAAATAACATTCCATAATCAACGACAACTGTTCAAGCCTAGACGCAGACTGGTCATACCAATGCAAAGATTAAAGAGTATTAAGAGTCTATGACATAATACCAGCAAACAAATGAAAGTAAAATTGTTGAGAACAGGCATCTGTTTTATCGCAGCATATGCATGTGAGTCATAGATCATTTTGCAACAGCTAAAGAAGAAAATCTTGACTTTTTTAACTTAAATGTTGCAGAAAAAGTCTAGCCCAAACTTAGTACCAGGAAATGTTCTGGAAAATAAAGGCGGTTAGGGGAATACTGACCACATCCAGGGCTGATTGGTGCATGAACATATGGGGACAACATCATATAAACAATTAGTAAATTTACTTGTACTTTCATTTATATTGCTGTTTGGGAACTTATCACTTAATATCCCAAAGACAGTAATGGAAATACAACAGAAGTCATATGTTTGAAGATGATTGAAAAATATATAGAAGCTCAGAAAAAAAATATATGTATGTTTTATAGACTAGAAAAAACTTTTGACACGAGTACGAAATGAACGATTAATTACATGCCTCCAAGATATAAATACAATAAGTCTTAAGTCGAGAGGATCAACTTCATTGCACCTGGTTTTATCCCATATGGCTCGGTCTCTTTCCGCAGGGCGGCCACCCGAAAGCATCACACAAAGCAAAACCTCTGTAGCTCCAGCGAAACCCCCAGGAGTCTCCGAGAAAAATGCACTCGTGAACCAAAAGATGTAGCCTGGAATCGAACCCCACAACCTTCAGAGCGTGAGACAGGCAGCTTCACTCTCATGAAGGCCTATGAATCAGCCATGTGCACTTACGCCACAGACAGCAGAGCGCATACTCCAAGACTGCCCAAAATACCACATATCTAGGCAAACCTTCTAGCCTAGAGAAATGACAGAGGAAGATAAACTCTAAACGACCTCTGTGAACAACTGAGTGAACTAGAAGGACAGTTAAATTCATACAAGAGAGAACATAGCACATATAGTCACATTTGAAGTGAATCTTTTGCTTTTTTTTTTTTTTTTTTTGGGCACTTGCTCGCTTTGAACTCAAGCATAGTCCGTACACACTATTTATAGAGTGCTGGGCTGAAGTTTGCATGTGGATTAGCTTTCCCTATTAACAGTGTCCCTCGCCATCAGGCGAACCCACTCCGACTTGAGAGGTATTGAAACTGAATGTTTAAGAACACATATTCTTATCCATTCGGCCATGCTGACATATTTGAAGTGAATGAAAGAAGGTCAAGGCCCATGAAAAGATTGTCCATCCAATGCCAGTTTAACAGCCTCATGTGTGTTCCTGCTCAATATGTCTTCCCGCCCAATGTGTCTTCACGCCCAATGTGTCTTCACGCCCAAGGTGTCTTCATGCCCAAAATGTCTTCACACTCAAGGTGTCTTCATGCCCGCTCAAGGTGTCTTCATGCCCAATGTGTTTTCACACTCAAGGTGTCTGCACACCCAAGATGTCTTCATACTCAAGGTGTCTGCACACCCAAGGTGTCTTCATGCCCAAAGTGTTTTCATACTCAAGGTGTCTGCACACCCAAGGTGTCTTCATGCCCAAAGTGTTTTCATACTCAAGGTGTCTGCACACCCAAGGTGTCTTCATGCCCAAAGTGTTTTCATACTCAAGGTGTCTGCACACCCAAGGTGTCTGCACGCCCAAAGTGTCTTCACACCCAAGGTGTCTTCATGCCCCAGGTGTCCTCAATGTCCTGTGTCCCTCATCGTGCTGTTTACCCCTTGCCTCTTCTTGCAGGAGTTTTGTCCTCCACTACTGTTCTCTCCAAGCTACTATGGAGTTTAACATGGTCTGGAAGCCAAAATTAATTATTTTGAAACCTACTGAATGGGGATTCCACCACATGACCACTGAACTACTGGTACCATTATTATTGGGCCTCTTCACTAGTTGTTGCAGATTAGGACGTATGGGAATGTCCTGAGTGCTGTGATGTCGGTTCTTGACTCAACTGGCAGGCAAGAGCAAGCCACTGCGCTACACTACTCCCAATATAAACAAAAGTAGCAAACATAATACAAAACGAAACAATAATCAAAGGGAAAAAAATACACTTAATACAATTCACATCAATACAGGCTTGTAGTTTTAATACTGACCATTAACAGAAAGATCCAGAAAAACAGATGGATAAATGCTGCCAAGGCTATACAACAGAAATACAAACTCACTCAATCTTCTTCTTCTTCTTCGTTCATCCGGAGTTTTTTTTTCGGATGTGATTGCGTTGTGCCTGTTTACAGCAGAGCTGCGTTCTTGCGCCGTTAGGCCGACACATCCGACTTCTGCGGGCATTTGTTGACCGGGTTAACCTTCCCGGGGGTTTCTTAGGACGTTTGACTCTCACTGTTGTGGTGTTATCTCCCATCCCAGCTGGCCCATATAGAACAGCCAAAGACATCCTGGTCAGCCCTCAAGGGAAGGCAGGGGCAAACCATGGGCATTCCCCGCCATCCAAGGAGGCTTCCATAATTGCAGAGCCAACACACAGCGCTCTGGTACTGGGCTCACCCAAGGAATCGTCACGTCCTGCACATGGCTGCTTAGCCTCACTTCCGTATATTGGGCCTTTCGTTCACCATAGGCTGTTCTACCGGAAACCAGAAGAATGCAGTGTGCAGATAACATCCACACAGTGAGCTTTCGATTCGGACTTTCCGCACAATGGATTTGCTATCCGAGCAATATTCCATTTCGTGCCACTAGGACACTTTTTCCACCTTTTTTGAAAGCCCACACAGTGAGCTTTTGATTCGGACTTTCCACATAATGGATTTGCTATCCAAGCAATATTCCATTTCGTGCCACTAGGACACGTTTTCCACCTTTTTTGAAAGCCCACACAGTGAGCTTTTGATTCGGACTTTCCACGTAATGGATCTCCTATCCAGCAATATTCAAACTCACTCAATCTAGAGTATAGTACACAGGAGTATCCTATAATGCTCAATACTATACAAAAGTATACAATACTATACAAGACAAAGGTATATACTACCATAAGATATGTTGCACAGCTGATAAGTTGTTTCTGGTCATGAATACAATTAAATTACATTACAGGCACAATAACAGGGTGACTATAGGGGGCTGAGTGGTCTTGAGGTAATGTGAAGGCCTCGAGTGCTGGAGGTCCCGGGTTCAAGCCCCTGTGAGGGCCGGGATTTTTTTATACTTCTAATAAAAAAATGTCCCCTGCTCTGGGTAGTGAGACTGGACGCCCGTATGTATTATTGCGCACATAAAAAATCCCTTGGCAGCTGGAAATCGAATAAGAAGAGTAGCCTAATGGCGCTGCCTGGGCAAAATTTTGAGTTAAAAATCTACCCAAAGTATTTCAGGATCCTCGCCAGTGCTACAAAAGTGACAAATATCGCAGTACTGCTGAAAACAGGTACAATGCAATTATGTCCAAAACAAACAAACGAAAAAGAAATAATGTATTCCATTGCATGTCCTATTAATAGCTTTTTTTGTCGCTTCTGTCTGTATACATCAAATTTAAAAAGATTATGTATTTTATTACAGACAGAATGACAGGCACCTTGCCATCTCGACAGATGATAGTTTGTAAAATGGGTGTTGCCCATGCAGCATTGATCCCTCTTTTAACATGCCTAATTTACTCCAGAGGAAAAGTAACACCAATAAATCTGGAAAGCTGCAGAAGCTGTCAGATAAGCTAAGGAATACTCTAACTGTCCGCCTGTTGGAGCGCTTCCATTCTAGATCAGTTGCTGATCAAGGCTTAGGGCCTGGTCTGCTCTACCATTTAGCCTTTAGGATGCATTTCCTCGCACTAGGGTAAGACTTGTGCCCTCTCATTTCCGCTCCTCCTCCCAAAGCCGTTAGCACAATGTGGGGTGACAGGTTTGGTGAGCATCACCCAACATTCGGTGTCAACAGAGAGCAGGTAGTACCATCTACTGTTATACGGTAGCTTAGCCATATCCGACTAAGACAAAATATGCTCACATAAATGTGTTCAGTCCCAGAGTGATTCAAAGCAGGTGTCCAAAGAGGGAAACAACCCCAAGAAGAATAAATGCATTACTTTGAAACAGGTGAAGCAAAAAAAAGTTACATATTAATATAATGCATTACTTTGAAACAGGTGAAGCAAAAAAAAAGTTGCATATTAGAACATGAAAAGCATCTTGCACAATTAGTCACTATCACTGAATGTCAGAAAAACAGTACTGAAATAAATCAGGAAGAGCTTGGAAGCAACAGAGATATGGTTCCTGAGAAAATTTTTGCAAATACCTGAAACTGGCAAAGTAATTAGCAGTGATTGCCTGGAAGTGGCTAATGAGAGCAGAACCTTATATACAACCGTAGGAGTATGAGACAAACGGCATTCTTCTTCTTCTTCTTCTGCGTTCATCCAGAGTTTTTTTCCGATGTGATTGCGTTGTGCCTGTTTACAGCAGAGCTGCGTTCTTGCGCCGTTAGGCCGACACATCCGACTTCTGCGGTCATTTGTTGACCGGGTTAACCTTCCCGGAAACAGCATTCTGTGGTCATGTAATGAGAAGAGATGCAGTGAAAAACATTGTGATGACATGAAAGGTCAGTTGGAGAAGAGGCAGACAGAGCAATGATGCTGGATGGACAGATGGTGGCAAGGAGGAACATCATCAGCAGAGTTGATCCAAAATAACAAAGACCTGGATCCGTGGATAGACATGAACACCTATGCCAGTTGATAGGGTATATGATGATAATCGTGATGATGATTACTTTCAAAGAGGCTAAATACATGCACCTGGCATAAAACACACAGAAGTGACCACATGGAAAGCCAGATTTCTTTAGTATGTTCTGGCTAAACGTAAATGTAAGACAATATATTAGGTGGTGGTTAAGATTAACAAGTAAGAGAAAATCACACATTATGCTTTACTTGGCTATGAAAGAGTTCCAATATGGTGCAAAGAACAGAACCCTGTCAACGCAGAAGTCAACGCGCTCATCTATGAACACTCAGACAACCCCGAAGTGCTCATCTATACAGATGGATCTGTTGTAAAGCAGCAGAGAAGTGCGTGGGCATTTACAGCCCGTTCAGCGGGCCGAACCATTCAAGAATCCAGTGGTGCCCACTCCATAACCACGAGCACCATGACGATGGAAGTGATGGCAGTAACACAGGCTTTCATATGGCTAGAATCACAGCATTATACCAACGTGTGTGTACTAAGTGATTCAATGAGCCCGGTAGAAGTCGGATGTGTCAGCCTAACGGCACAAGAACGCAGCTTTGCTGTAAACAGGCACAACGCAATCACATCCGGGAAAAAAAATCTCTGGATGAACGCAGAAGAAGAAGAAGATTCAATGTAGACATTGGACCGATTCGCTGCAGAAGTCTGTTGTCCATTAAGTCACCTTCATCTTCGTCCAGGGACATGCGGGAGTTGAGGGAAATGAACAAGCTGTTAAACTGGCTGCCTCGGCATCCCTTGCCGATGGCCAGCCTATGGATCGCGCCAATGTTATTATCATCCTTAAAGAGATGTCAAGAACAGAGGACTTTGACGTCAGTGAATCCACATTGTTGTCCAGGATGAGAGACTTGGGAGTAAGAAATGGCACGGGCAAACACGAGAGGTAAATCGGGAAAACGAGGGGCCTCGTCAGCCAACACAGAACTGGCACTATTAGCCACCGGATGCTGATGCTTATGATGGGGGAAGGATCTGAGCACCTATGGACCTGTCCAGAGTGCAATGGCGACACCCAACTGATGAGTGTTGTATCTTAAAGAGATTACTCAAGCCACTCTGATACCCCTTGTTCCTGTGCAGATGCACAGCCAAGAAATTAATAATCACTTTATATTTCCAATTATATTGCTTTCAACAACACAATGTGAACTGAGAAACTGATTAAGTCAGTGCAAGAGAAAGTAAAAAACATGTATATCTCAATATTTATATGATATTATTATTATATATATTTATATCTCAATGAACATCACAGTAAACGTGGAGATACTAGAACAAGTTTCTCCTATCCTGGACATATAATAACAGACAATGGCAGAAGTGGAATAGAAATCAAAAAGAGAATAGGAATGGCCAAAGATACTCTCAACAACATGAAATCAGTATTAACATTTAATGAGATTAACACCGCATTAAAAATAAGAATTGTCAAATGTTATGTATATTCAACACTATTATATGGCGCAGAAGCCTGGACATTGAACAAGCAACAAGAATGTAGAATAGAGGCCCTGGAGATGTGGGTATACAGACGAATATGTCGTATTTCATGGAAACAAATACAGAGGTTCTAGAAAAACTGGGAATGAAAACAGTTTTTACAAAAGAAAAAAGAGGCAAGTGAAATATTCTGGCCACGTTAAAAGAAAATACTCGTATACACCATACTGGAGGGCAAGTGAGCAAGAGATAGACAACGATACAAGTGGTAAGATAACATCAAGAGATGGACGAACATCAATCTGACAGAATGTACAGTCAGGGCGAGAGACAGACAGTGTTGGAGATCCATTGCAGCCAACCTTCATTGTAGAGACGGCACCTGACTGATTGATTGATTGATATCTCGATACAACAAACACCAAAATAATGACAACCGTTAAACAAATACATTGAGCGGTACTCAAATAACTTACTATCTGCTGCATAATAAACCCAAACATATCCTCACATTCTTTCCACATTTTCTGGCAATCGAGTATATAACTTCCGTCACTGGTCTATTTTGAGGATCAGATCCAGTCATTCGAGATGTGATTTCAAATGACCCTATGGTAATCTATCACTGTAATAAACATTTAATAGACCTGCTTGTCCACTGCCATCTTTCTAGGATTGCTGGCACATCCAAATGTCACCGGAAGGTGTGCTTAGCGTTGGAACATATTATTCAAACACAGATGATCACATTTTCCAAAGGCACCTTTTCCTGAAAAGATTAATTTTCCTGCACGTCTTGTTACAATATATACTGTTCTCTTTGCCTGTTGTCATGCGCACACCATCCTATCTATAAATTGTTCCCACTGTCACAGGCCGATCTTTTCTTTGCATTTGTCTGTGCAGTTTTCAGAATTTTCAGTGTTTTATCACCTCCAATCTCCTTCATAAAACATACCCATTTTACGTTCTTGGCCTCTGCAGCACTTGAAAGCCTCCACCTTGTCTTTCTTGACATTTTCCGCTGTGTCCACTTCCTTTCGGTCATTCAAAACAGTCCACTTTACATCAAGGACTGATGACTGGGAGACAAGTGCCAAGTCAATAGCATTGTCTGCAACGCCAGGCCTCATTGCCATTCTAGTCGGCCTACCATCATTTATGCAGACCACATCGGAGTCCACCATGGCATCCACAAGGACACCTGTCGGTTTTCTCCACTACTGTCCCAATCTCTGTCCCTCGCATTGAAGTCTCCACATTTCAGTAGCCTATCCCCTGGTGATTCCTCCAATTCCTTTAGCCAGTCCCATTGTCCCTTTCTGACAAAACAGTCCATTGTGGCATATACATTTATGATGTTCCATCCTGCCAGTAGTCATATGCATTGTGAACTGATGAGGCTCAGCCGAAGATTTGTTCGCAACTTAGACGAGCAACATCTTCTGTAGGCAGAATCTCATTGGCCGCAAGTGTGTGTTCTGGTGGTCAGTCTGTCTATCCGACTGATATCTGGTTGATCCTATCAGTAGTCATACGCTCGTCGCTACGCATCTCAAAACTTAAAATAAAGGAATTGATGGAAGGGCCGATTGCACGAGACTCTAGGCTACCATTTGTTTGTAACAGTCACTATATTACAGAGTTTGACAGGGTCAAGATGGCAGGACGTGTTTTCTTCCAGCTTGACTAAAGACGGTTGATCGGCGGCTTGACAATCCGCCATCATAAAACTCCCAGCTGTTACAGAATCAGATTTCTGGCTCCATATGTTTGACGCTTCGCACAAACAGAGAGCCAAGACTTCTGCCCTATGCACCACCTTAGGCACGGGAGGAAAGACAAGACAACAGGTGTGACATGAAATATACTACTACTACTACTGGCACCTAGCCGTCTTGACAGACGATAGTTTGTTACATTGTGCTTCAAAATGGCATAATAACTACAACCCATGGCGGTAGCGAATGTGACTAATCAGACCAATTCGTACTGTAAATGTTCATCCACAATGGATGGATGTGAACACATTGTCATTTCCACAATTTTACATCTCACACGCTCAGTGTGTGACCTATCTGCAATCATTTTCTCCTTTGTCTTTATTCCATTTCTGATCTTTGCCTTCCATGCAACATGATCAGCGGCGACTTGCTGCCAAGGTGCAATATCAATGCCTGCATCAATCATGTCCCGCTTACACACATCTTTGTATCGTAGTAGAGGCCGACCCTGAGGTCTTTTACCCATCTGTAATTCAACAAAAAAGATGCCGTGGTATTCTACCATCATCCATCCTCCTAACGTGTCCTATCCATCTAAGTCTACGAAGACTAAGCATGGAACAAATCGTCACACAACCTGATCTTTCCAATACTTCAGTATTTGTGATTTTGTCTTGCAACTTAACACCAAGTATTCTTCACAGACACCGCATATTAAAGCTGTTTAAACATATCTCTTGGTGTAAGTTGACCAGGCTTCACTACCATAAAGAAGAGTACTAAGAACACAGGCTTGATAGACAAAGACTTTTGTTTTGGTAGTAAGCTTCATGTTCTCCCAGACAATTTTTGTTAACTGTTCATTGTTGTTGTTGCCTTACTAATTCTGATGTTGATTTTCTGATCTGGGGATAATTTGCTATTTACCTCTGATTCTAAATATGTAAAATGGTCTACTATATCCAGTTTGGCGTCGTGAATAAAGATTGTGCACCTTGTGAGATAATCTGTGTCTTCTTTTAGCTAATTGTTAAACCAAATTCAGAACATGCATTGCAGAATGCAGATAGTAGACATAATTCTTCCTCAGAGTGGGTAGTAATTGCAGCATCATCTGCAAAAAGCAACTCTAATCAGTACCCTCATAATTTTTATCTTGGCCTTCAATCTCTGAGCATTGTAGAGGCCGCCATCTGAGTGTATGTGAATTATTACAGTCACTCTGATACCCCTTGTTCTTGTACAGTGTTATGATGCTTGCATCTTTGAAATCCGTGGAACTTGTCTTTCTCGCCAGCACAGCTCTATTAGCTGGTGGATCTGTAAAGTGAGTGTGTCTTGCCCACTCCTGATAACCTCTATTGGAATCCCATTCTTACCAGACACAAGTTCATTAACAGCACACTAAAATTATGTTAGAGTGGGAAGTGTGTTCAGGTGGTCAAGAGTTGGCAGGGCCTCTATGACATTGAGGGCATCATCCGCTACTTTGGTCTCGCTTGACTAAAGCTCCAAATAGTGTTCTACCCATCTGCTGTTTCTTATCAGAGATGATTTCTCCAGTCAAGGTTTTCAATGGTGCACTTCTTTTGATCATTGGACCACAGGCTTTCTTTATCCCTCCATACATGCTTCTGTTGTTTCCCTTATCACTCGCATTTTTAATGTACTCGCATAACTTGATCCAAGTCATTTGCGCACTGCCTGGCAGCCTTTTGCACATCCTTCCTAGCTTGCTTCAGCTCAGCAAGAGTGTTTGTGTTGTTCTTTCCTTGTTTCTTAAGAGAGCTATCTTCTTTTTATCAATCAAGGGCTGCAGTGTCTGGCTGTTTGCTGCAAGCCAGTCCTACCTCTTAGGACCCACAGTGCCATAAACCCCCACAGCTGTTTTATAAAGCGTTTCCTTAAGTATACCCCACTTTTCACTTGATACACATTTTTCTAATGTATCAGTGGGAGCGTCTTCAAGTTGCTGATGGAACTCAAAGTACTTATCACGATCTTGGGTGTTGATAATATAATCCTGGGGGTAGATTTGTGTTTAGCCATGTAGAATCTCTTTGGTCTCAGTCTAACCCTTTTAACAACTAAAGAATGATCAGTATCACAATCGGCACTGTGGTAACTTCGAGTTAATGATATTTGATTCAAATGTTGTCTCCGTGTGATGAGGAAGTCTAGCTGATGCCAATGGCTAGATCTTGGGTGTTTCCTTGTGACCTTATGCCGGTCTTTGGTTTGAAAAAAAAGGAGTTTGTAATACATAGGTCATTTCTGGTGCAATGCTCCAGCAGCCTTTTCCCATTGTCATTCATGTGACCGATGTTGTATTTTCCAAGGCACACTAGCCATGAACTCAAGTCCTTGCCCACATAAGCATATACATGTAGTCAGATTTTGGTACCGCCTTGATCACAGAGTCCAAAACCACATAGAATGAATCCTTCACATCACCAGAGGATGTGAGTGTCGGTGCATATGCAGTGATAATGGTGGCAAAACCACAAGAGGTTGCCAAGCGCAGAGATAATAGTTTTTGATTTCCAAATTTCACTAATTCCCAGTAGCCCAGTAGTAATTCTTTACTGTAAAACCCATTTCATGTTGTCTTTTTACTCCCTGCCCTCTACCCTTCCAAAAAAAAGATGTAATAGTTTTCCCTTAGTGATCCTTTCGAGTCTCCTGCAGGCCAGTGTCTCGAAGTGCCTGTCCTCCAATGTGGCAGCCAGCAATATCAATGTTAAGACGATCGAGTTCGGCATCAATCATGCTGTTTTTCTCACATCATCAACAATCATATCATTGGAAAATCCCGGACACATGGTTCTTATGTTCCAGGTTGCAAGCCATAGCGTGAAGTTTCTATTTTTCTTTTTAGCAGTAACTAGTGCATTGGTTTTACAGCCTGCGATTCAGATTTTGTCCTAGTCCCAAGCACTCATTGAAGCAGGCAGGCTGAGGCGGATCAGCACCTAATTGTTCAGTTGTTCATCAAATCACCCAACCATCTCAGTTGTATGTTGAACAGCTTTCAATGTATGAGTCAATAAAATAATAAGAGATGTTTGGGGCTCTTTGCCATAGGATATCCATTATTCCAAGTGTTCTGTTTGCATAAATATTTTGCATGAAGTAGAAGCATTCTGTGCATACAATTCAGGAGAAACATCAGGCCTTTGTAACAGTATTAAGAATTTCTAAAAATGATATAGCTAAGTTTTTTTGCACTGTCACTGTGAACTAACTAATCTTTACTTGACACATCTGACACTAACACTTGTTCAATGTTCCGCAATTCATTATAAATTAAATCTGTTGTCACTGTTTTAAGCTTCTCTGGTCTTTCTTGCATCTGATTCAGTTTCTTCAAGCACTTCTTGACATCATTTGACTGGAAGAAATGAACATTAAACAAATTTAAAAAAACAAGCAACAGACAACGTTGGCAATGAGTATTGTACAAAAGCAAACTATCAGCAACAACAACAGCTCAGCATGTCTAAGGAGATAAAACTATCAGCAACAACATCAGCTCTAGGGAAGTAAAACTATCAGCACCAACACCAGCTCTAGGGAAGTAAAACTATCAGCAACAACACTAGCTCTAGGGAAGTAAAACTATCAGCAACAACACTAGCTCTAGGGAAGTAAAACTATCAGCAACAACACCAGCTCTAGGGAAGTAAAACTATCAGCAACAACACCAGCTCTAGGGAAGTAAAACTATCAGCACCAACACTAGCTCAGCATGTCTAGGTAAGTAAAACTATCAGCAACAACACCAGCTCTAGGGAAGTAAAACTATCAGCAACAACACCAGCTCTAGGGAAGTAAAACTATCAGCAACAACACCAGCTCTAGGGAAGTAAAACTATCAGCAACAACACCAGCTCTAGGGAAGTAAAACTATCAGCAACAACACCAGCTCAGCATGTCTAGGGAAGTAAAGCTATCAGCAACAACACCAGCTCTAGAGAAGTAAAACTATCAGCAACAACACCAGCTCTAGGGAAGTAAAACTATCAGCAACAACACCAGCTCTAGGGAAGTAAAACTATCAGCAACAACACCAACTCAGCATGTCTAGGGAAGTAAAACTATCAGCAACAACACCAGCTCAGCATGTCTAGGGAAGTAAAACTATCAGCAACAACACCAGCTCTAGGGAAGTAAAACTATCAGCAACAACATCAGCTCTAGGGAAGTAAAACTATCAGCAACAACACAAGCTCTAGGGAAGTAAAACTATCAGCAACAACACCAGCTCAGCATGTCTAGGACACCAGCTCTAGAGAAGTAAAACTATCAGCAACAACACTAGCTCTAGGGAAGTAAAACTATCAGCAACAACACTAGCTCTAGGGAAGTAAAACTATCAGCAACAACACCAGCTCAGCATGTCTAGGACACCAGCTCTAGAGAAGTAAAACTATCAGCAACAACACTAGCTCTAGGGAAGTAAAACTATCAGCAACAACACCAGCTCTAGGGAAGTAAAACTATCAGCAACAACACTAGCTCTAGGGAAGTAAAACTATCAGCAACAACACCAGCTCTAGAGAAGTAAAACTATCAGCAACAACATCAGCTCTACGGAAGTAAAACTATCAGCAACAACACTAGCTCTAGGGAAGTAAAACTATCAGCAACAACACCAGCTCTAGAGAAGTAAAACTATCAGCACCAACACCAGCTCTAGGGAAGCAAAACTATCAGCACCAACACCAGCTCTAGGGAAGTAAAACTATCAGCACCAACACCAGCTCTAGGGAAGTAAAACTATCAGCAACAACATCAGCTTTAAGGAAGTAAAACTATCAGCAACAACACCAGCTCTAGGGAAGTAAAACTATCAGCAACAACACCAGCTCTAGGGAAGTAAAACTATCAGCAACAACACCAGCTCTAGGGAAGTAAAACTATCAGCAACAACACCAGCTCTAGGGAAGTAAAACTATCAGCAACAACATCAGCTTTAAGGAAGTAAAACTATCAGCAACAAAACCAGCTCTAGGGAAGTAAAACTATCAGCACCAACACCAGCTCTAGGGAAGTAAAACTATCAGCAACAACACCAGCTCTAGGGAAGTAAAACTATCAGCAACAACACCAGCTGAACTAACAGCAACAACACCAGCTGAACTATCAGCAACAACACCAGCTGAACTATCAGCAACAACACCAGCTGAACTATCAGCAACAACACCAGCTGAACTATCAGCAACAACACCAGATCAGTATGTTTAGGGAAGGCAACCGGCAAGATACTGACCACACCACCCACCGAGTGCCTAACACCACCCACGAGTGCCCACACACCACCCACCGAGTGCCTACACACCACCCACCGAGTGTCTACACACCACCCACTGAGTGCCCACACACCACCCACCAAGTGCCCACACACCACCCACCGAGTGCCCACACACCACCCACCGAGTGCCTACACACCACCCACAGAGTGCCTACACACCACCCAATGAGTGCCTACACACCACCCAATGAGTGCCTACACACCACCCACCGAGTGCCTACACACCACTCAATCAGTGCCTATACACCACCCACTGAATGCCTACACACCACCCACCGAGTGCCTACACACCACCCAATGAGTGCCTACACACCACCCAATGAGTGCCTACACACCACCCAATGAGTGCCCTACACACCACCTAATGAGTGCCTACACACCACCCAATGAGTGCCTACACACCACCCACCGAGTGCCTACACACCACTTAATGAGTGCCTATACACCACCCACTGAGTGCCTACACACCACCCACCGAGTGCCTACACACCACCCAATGAGTGCCTACACACCACCCAATGAGTGCCTACACACCACCCACCGAGTGCCTACTGAGTGCCTACACACCACCCACCGAGTGCCTACGGGTCTCTAACAATGTCTCTAGCACCACATATCAAATTCACCTTGAGACGTATAAAAAGGTGATATTTAAAAACAAAACGTTACACATCTTTTACAGGACGAGGCAGGCAACCCCATCGTTTTTGGCTTTTTTTTTTTTTTTTTTTTTTGCACTCGCTCGCTTTGAACAAAAGCGTAGTCCATAATACTACTTCTAGTAGTGCTAGTCTAAAATGTGCGTGTGGATTAGCTTTCCCTGTTACCGGTGTCCCTTGCCATCAGGTGAACCCACTCCAACTACAGAGATACTTGTAATGTATGTCCCCAAGTCAAGGACGAGAAGTCAACATTTTAGTCCAACTGCCCATGTTGGGGTTGAATCCCTTACCTCCCCGGGAAGGTTAACCCAGTCAACAGAAGTCGGATGTGTCGGCCTAAAGGCGCAGTATCGCAGCTCTGCTGTAAACAGGCACAATGCTATCTCAGCCGAAAAAAAGACTGGATGAACACAGAAGAACTCATTACCCAAGCATCAGCACACCGGATGTTTAAGAAAACAAATTCTTATCCATTCGGCCATGCTGACCTACTTGGCTGTTTGTAATTTCTGGCAAGTTTACATTGAATAATTTGCCATTGCTTTCTGAACGACCGGCACTCATACCACTGTATGAAAACCAACGCAAGGCGGTCTGCTTCCAAATCGCCCACAGCTGTGTTTCGATTACGGTATAACTGCCTTTGTAACCCTTTCACCACAGAAGCCGGTGTCCTCTACTTACTCATATGTTCTCAGGCACCCTGTGAGATATTAACTCTTAGAAAACGACAAGCCATTTCGAGTGGCTGAGACTCATTGCTATGATTCTCAGGGTAACTTGTTAAATATGTTCTGTTTGCAGGCAATTAGGTGTATATATATTTATATTACCTTTGTGAGATAGTTTTAAAGTTGACTTGTTCATTTATTGTCTGGCTTGTCACTACTTTTAGACTAAGTTTTTGTCTCTTTGTGGGAAATGTTTTCAGGTTCATAAAAATAATAATTTAATTATATTATATATTTAATAAGAGTAGACTCTTCTACACATAATTAATATATTTATTAATTATTATTATTAATATTATTATGAACCTAAGTGAGATTGTAAATTTTATAAGTATATGAATCTGCATATTTTTGTTTCCCAACAAAACAGGTAACAGATGCACTTAACTTAGTAAGTGACTTACCATGTACAATTATGTCATTAACTTCGTTTTTATTTTTAGGTCTGTGTCATACAAGTGCTGCATCCATTACCAGTTTCTGAGTTTACAATGTTCAATAATAGTTAATACACAGGAATCTAAAATATATTATATTATATGAATTATATGCGGAAAAGAGTGTGAGCTCTTCTCTACACAGGTGGTGGCGTCTATCGTCAATACATCATCAGTTAATTAAGTTTGTAGCAGGATCTAATAAATCAAGTGAAAGTAATCACAGTTCCTGAGTTCCACTTGAAATAATAAGTTGAATGTTGCCGTGCAATATATTTTACTCTAAATTTATAGTCTTCCAATAAATCAACAACAACCGTTACAACGCCTTGTTTTTGTTTATCTTCTTCGTATGCCTCCAAGCGATATCTTGAATATAATATATAAATAACTAAACAAGCAGACGGTAACTTGAGATTGTGACAGGTAACATCTACTTCGATTTTATCCAGGAATGAAGATGTTGAGATTGTAACTGAACATATACTTCGAATTTGTCCAAGAATGAAGATGTTCTGCCGTCCGTAGAAACTCTCTCTCTCTCTCTCTGTGCTGGCGAATTGGCGCCTCTGCCGAGCTCAAACCAGGGTAGACTAGTACTTTGAACATTTCTGCTGCTGCTGCTTCGTCTCCTTCCTCGTTCGCACTCAGGCCTCAACGTTCAATCAATTACTCCGATGCCGTCTCCACAATGAAGGTTGGGTGCAATGGATCTCCAACACTGTCTGTCTCTCGCCCTGACTGTACATTCTGTCAGGCTGATGTTCGTCCATCTCTTGATGTTATCTTCCCACTTGTATCGTTGTCTACCTCTTGCTCGCTTGCCCTCAACCTTACCTTCCAGTATGGCTTTTATAAGAGTTCATGTCTTTTAACGTGGCCGAAATATTTCACTTGCCTCCTCTGGATTTCTTTCATCAACTCTCTCTTCACTCCCAGTTTTTCTAGAACCTCTGCATTTGATTGTTTTTGTTTCCATGAAATACGACATATTCGTCTGTATATCCACATCTGTGGGGCTGGTCTGGTTCGCTAGATCAGTTCCGCGTCTAGCGTTCGTTGTCTCGGATGGCTGTGTGAGGTGCACCAAAATGGGATCTTCCCAGCCAACGTAAGTTAGCGAGGCATCGTAACCGCATCGTGCAGCCAGGGTCGTGGTTTGAGCGGGCAAAAGAGCAAAATTTGTACGACCGTTCGACAAAGTCTCGATAAGCGCCCACTCTCTCTCGATGAGTAGTGGGCCTGCAGTCAGTAAGCTGGTATAGCTTTTTTTTCGGTCAGTCCTGCCGGCGTAGCTTGAAAGCTCGTCGGTAGGCGTCCAGTGGTTTTGCATATACCACCTTGTACCGGGAGGGCGCGCTTTAGCGATGCTACTCTTGGCTTGCGTGTGCGTGAATAGTCCGTCTGTCCGATAGATATCTGGTTGCTCCTGCCAGTAGTCATATGCTTATTGTCAGGGGCTTATATGTAAGTAATAGTGTAAGTGCCGGTATGTAAGCGAGAGTCAGTGTAAGCATAGCTGAGGTCAAGGGCAGTAGGAGACATCACGGCTTGGCTAACGGAGGGTCAAGCAAGAAGCCCGTGAACAGACCCACGTGATGTGGGAAGGTCAAGGAGGACGGAGGCAGTGTGTGTGAGACAGCGAATAGAGACGGACGTGTGGAGATCTAGAGAGTGATAGAACGATCGAACGATAGTGTTGTGACGGATAGATGAGATGAACGTTGTGTATTGATATTCGAGGAATGTACTAACTGTGATATGTGCGAGATGATGTGAGACTGTGATTGCGAATGGTCATACGGGCAACAGTGTAAATATCGCCCATGTGAGCGAGCGTGTGGCTGCTTGTGTCGAATGATTGCTTGAGCGCGAAGTGCGACCCTATTGTCATCCTGTAGTATAAAGCAATAAAGGTTGTTCAGGAGACAGCTCCTGCGAGTTTCCGATTGCAGTCATGTGTTATTAGTATATGTGTCGTAGATGTTGTAATTTGCCTGTCCAAGTCCAGTGAGCTAGAAGGAGCAAATAGTTAGGACTCTGACAGGTATAATGGTGTCAGAAGTACACACGAACCACATTCCCAATTAAAATGCATAAAAGAACGCTACTTATGTAAAGAAGAAGATCAATTGCATAATTCTGTAAAAATTTATAAATCGGAGAATTGTTAACAAAATCAAAACGAAAATAACATCATTTCTTTCCACAGCAGGTTCTACAATTCTACAAAGCGACCGACGTAACCATGATGTGTCTCCACCTTGCCGTGGTGGGGGAGCTTGCGTGTCCCATCGACCCCATTTGCTTGCCGATGGATGAAAAACTACATATCGGACAGCATATGGGATAGGGACCAGACTAAGAGAGACACAACCTGCTGCTCTGCAGGTTAGACTGTGGATAGCAGTCAAAAATTTAAATCAGGTGCACGAAGGCAGAAGTTCTTGGTCCGGAAAAAACTCTTAAGGCTCCCTGTCGAGGGCTGTGGCAGCCACAAACCCTCGGATCTGAGAGCCGGGCCGATACCCACCTACCGAAAAATAGGGGCGAGCTACTAAGCAAGCTACATGCTCAGGTCTGATACATGTTCGAAGGCTCTCAGCTGGGGGAAATGAGGGATTCCCGGATGAGAGAGCCTGGCCGTTTCTCGTTCAGTGCTGCACGAAGGTAAGGTGCTGAGCCGGCAGCACATGTAGCCTACCTCGTGAGCGAGTACAAAAAGTCAGAAAAGTGCCCCAGTCGAAGGAAATGGTTACGAAAATTGTCTGTATCTAACTCATAGAGAGTGTAGACAAAAGTGGAAGAACGTCTCAATGACGCGAAATGGAACGCACGGCGAGCGAACCTATTGCGTGGTCCGAAGTCAAAAACAAAAGCTTACCGAGTGGATGTCGCTCGCAGTCTGACCGCTCCTGGTGTGTGCTTGAGCGACCAGTGGCAAGCGATATGCCCAACACATTGAAGTGAGGAACTAAAGCAGCCATGAGCAGGACGTGGCAACTCCTCGGGTCAGCCCAGTCTCAGAGCAATATGTGCCAGCTCTGCAATTATGTCCTCCTTGGATAGCGAGGGAATGCCCATGGTCTGCCCCTGCCTTCCCTTGAGGGCCGACCGCGATGTCATTGATCGTTCTATCTTGACCAGCTGAGATGAGGGCGACATCACAACAGTCTAACGTGCCTCGAAACCAGAGGAAGGCTAACCTCATTAAAAAATGCTGGTAGTTTTCCGAATGTCTGTCGTGCCTGGAACAGCTCTGACGGGCGCAACGACAAGCACATGTCCGAAAACTCGCTGAGTGGATGCCGTCTGCAAACCTGTCTGGTTTGTGCGGGAATGGCCCGGGGCAAACGAAATGATCAATATATTGAAATGAGGATTTAAAGCAGCCATGAGCAGGATGCCCTCGGTGAGCCCAGCACCAGGGCGCTATGTGCCGGCCCTGCAACTATGGAAGCAACCTTGGATGGCGGAAAATGCTATGGACTGTCCCTGCCTTCCTTTGAGGGATGACCGTTGCCTTCGACCGTTCCAACTTGGCCAGCTGGGTTGTAGATGGTACCACAAAAGTGAGAGTCTCCCAGGAATGCTACCTGGTCAAAAAAGCACGCTGTAGCCGGATGTGTTGGCCTACGGGTTTCGGCCCAATGGCGCTTAACAGACACACCGCAATCACATCTGAAAAAACACTCCGGATGAACGAAAAGAAGAAGAAGAAGATATCCACATCTTCAGGGCTTCTATGCGACTTTCTAGTTACTTGTTCAATGCCCAGGCTTCCGAGCCTTACAGACACTTACAGTAGCGTTGAATATACGTAGCATTTGACAATTCTTATTTTTAATGCGTTATTAATCTCTCTAGATGTTAATACTAGGTCAGTGGTTCTCAGCCGGTGGGGAATTCCCGGGGGGGGGGGGGGGGGTTAAGATTATTTCAAGATCGCGTTAATTCAAGAACCGATTATTTGATATTGTTTTTCCTTCCATAATTTACGGTTCTGTACTTCTCACCCTTCTGAAATTCGTTTTTTGACGTAAGTAGACATGCAAATCACGTTTTATGTAATTGTCTAGATTTGTGCTAGTATGTGTTATTAAATGTAGCTTCCATTTTTACATAATACTGTGTAAGGCGTGGAAGGGTTGGGGAATTTATAGGGAGGAAATAAGAAAAAGAGCGGGATGGGAGGAGACATTCTGAACATATGGTGAAGGGGTGCACGGTTGAGAACCACTGCACTGTGTCATGTAACTCTTGCTCGCTTTCTGCTAGTAACACGGGATCGGCAGCATACCTAAGATTGTTTATGATTCTTCCATTGATGTTAAGTCCAGGCATTTCAACTTGTTTTAAAATTCTTTCTGTGTATAGATTGAAGAGACTTGGGGACAGTACACATCCCTGCAGTACTTCTCCGTGATTATATGGTCTGCTTTATGAATGTATTTGTTTGCTAATGAAGGCTTGTCGCTGCAACGTCCAGTATTTTTTCTTAATTCTGTTCTGTAAAACTGCATTACTTTGTGTTATTCTATATTGTTTTATCTCTAACAAAGCAGTGGTTAGTTTCCGGTTCATGATATTCCCGTACAGTGTTGGTTAAATTAAGGTGGTTGACGCCGCCTTTCCTTACATTCTTCTTCTTCTTCGTTCATCCGGAGTTTTTTTTTTCGGACGTGATTGCGTTGTGCCTGTCCACAGCAGAGCTGCGTTCTTGCGCCGTTAGGCCGACACATCCGACTTCTGCGGGCATTTGTTGACCGGGTTAACCTTCCCGGGGGTTTCTTAGGACGTTTGGCTCTCACTGTTGTGGTGTTATCCCCCATCCCAGCTGGCCCATATAGAACAGTCAAAGACATTATGGTCAGCCCTCAAGGGAAGGCAGGGGCAGACCATGGGCATTCCCCGCCATCCAAGGAGGCTTCCATACTTGCAGAGCCAACACACAGCGCTCTGGTACTGGGCTCACCCAAGGAATCGTCACGTCCTGCACATGGCTGCTTAGCCTCACTTCCGTATATTGGGCCTTCCATTCACCATAGGCTGTTCTTCCGGAAACCAGAAGTATGCAGTCTGCAGATGACATCCACACAGTGAGCTTTCGATTCGGACTTTCCACATAATGGATTTGCTATCCAAGCAATATTCCATTTCGTGCCACTAGGACACTTTTTCCACCTTTTATGAAGCACACACAGTGTGCTTTCGATTCGGACTTTCCACATAATGGATTTGCTATCCAAGCAATATTCCATTTCGTGCCACTGGGACACTTTTTCCACCTTTTATGAAGCCCACACAGTGAGCTTTTGGTTCGGACTTTCCACGTAATGGATTTGCTATCCAAGCAATATTCCATTTCATGCCTCTAGGGCGCTTTTGTAACCGACATACCTGTGGTATGAAGTGCGGCAGTCTAAATACTTCTTCATGCACCTTTAAATGTCAACCTGAATGTAGTTAAAGTAAGCTGCAGTCAACTTGAGCTTGTTGATATCTCCATAGAGCTTGTCCTCAAATGAAGCAGGTGTGGGCCAAAATATCTTTCTCTGTTCTGCATATATTGGGCACTCCTGCAGCAAATGTTTAGCTGTCATTTTACCAGTTCCACAATTGCATTCATCGGTATTTCCTATCTTTAGTTTATTGAACAAGTGGTATTTCAGCCTGTTATGTCATGTGCGGAGTCTGAAGATTGCTACTTGTTCTCTTCGGTCGAGTTTGTAATATGCATCATCCTTCTGGTGACCTGGATGCTCTGATTCCCATTTGGTTCTATAAGTGCTTTTTATCAACCTCTTTACCTCGTTATAGGTTATGTCTATGTCAGGCTGTGGTAGTCGTCCGCCCTCTTTTGCCAGTCTGTCAGCCTCTTCATTTCCAGGTATACTGCAATGTGATGGTATCCACTGTATTACAACTTTTTTGGATTTCTGGCATAGACCATGGAGTGCTGCTCTTAGGTCAGCTATTTCTGTGCTGTAATTGCTCTTCAGTATTGAGACAGCTGACTTTGCATCTGTAAAGATAGCTATTTGCGTCTCTTTATTTTCCTCCATCAAGAGCATTTCTGCTGCAGTTTTCAGAGCCTCTACCTCCGCTTTGAAGTTACTTGAAAACTTTCCAGTTGCCACTGAATGTGTTTTTTTTACTCCATTTTTTAAATTTAGGAGAATTCCTCCTCCTCCATTCTCTACTGAATTTTTGGCTGATCCATCTGTATATGCATGGGTCCAATTGCTGCTTGGGTAATGTTCTTTTATGTAGTTTAGGGTTATTTCTCTTCTTTCGGTTTCATGCTGAGTGTTCTTTTTCTCAATACCAGGAATGTTTTCTATCATCTCAGGCAGTAGCTGCTGTCTCCAAGCTGGGAACTTGTCTGCATTGTAAATGGGTTTGACTGTTGATATGTTAAGTATGGGATCTGCCCTAATCTTTCGTTTTGCAGTTTCTACAAAGTTGCTACGCTTCAGTCTTCCCTTTCCAAAACCACTAAACCTTTTATACATAGGGTGGTCTGTCAATCTTCTAAATTTTTCAGCTTGTTGCTGGGCTCTGCTATCTCTTCTATCCTGCATTGGTTGTAAACAAGTGATCTTTTCTAGTTCATTAATAGGCGTTGTCTTCAGGCTTCCAGTTATGATTCGCATTCCTTGATTTTGGACTCTGCTTATTTTGTTAAAGTTTGACTTAGTTGCTGTTGCCCAAGCTGCAATGCCATATTCCAGTACTGGCCTCACCCGTCCAGTATATAACTTCTTGAGAACTTTCTCATCTGCTCCCCACGTTGTACCAGCAAGCTTTTTCATGATTGCCATTCTTTGCCTTGCTCTTGTTCGATTTTTCTCAACCTGTGTCTTCCATGTCAGGCGACGATCAAAGGTGACTCCTAGATAGTTTGGATTTTCTTCATGGCGCAATATTTTTCCATTCAATACCAGCTTAGGTTGCTGAGTTTTAGTTGAGAGGGAGAATACTGTGCATGTTGTTTTCTCCTCACTTATCTTCACTAGCCATGATTTTGACCAGTCCTCTAGCGCTAATAGGGCTTGCTGTATTCTGCTGTTAGCTGTACTAATATATTCTTCAGATGTCCATATGGCTAGGTCATCTGCAAAGGATGATGTGTGTACTCTGGCTGGAAAATTTTCCGTGATGTCGTTTATATATGCTAGGAATAATGTTGGTGAAAGAACTCCTCCTTGGGGGACACCTTGCTCCAACAGCATCATTTTGCTGGTTTGTCCTTGTACTTTTGTCCTGGCAGTTCTGTTCTCAAGGTAGTGGCTGATCCATTTGTACATTTTCCCACAAACATGCATTTTTTGCAGTTTTACTTTCAGTCCTTCCTTCCATATTTTATCAAATGCTTTTTCTAAATCTATCCAGACCGCTAGTGTGTGCTTGTTCTCTTGGAAGGCATCCTCTATTTCCTGAGCTATATAAGTTATTTGATCTTCAGTGGATCTGTACTTTCTGAATCCTGCTTGGTGTGGTGTTAAGAGTTGGTTTTCTTCCAGATGCCATGTTAGCCTGCCATTGATAATGCGTTCCATTAATTTTCCTACACAGCTAAGAAGACTGATAGGTCGATAGCCATTTGGTTCTTCCAGGTCTTTTCCTTTCTTTGGGACTGGTATTAGTATAGCTTCCTTCCATGCCTGTGGGACTATTCCCCTCTTCCAGCTGTAATTTAGGACTGCTAGTAGTTTCTTTTTTGCCTTAGTGCCTAGTCCTATTAGCATTTCATTTGTGATTCCATCCTTTCCTGGTGATGTCTTCTTTTTTAGGGTATTCATTGCCTGTTCCATTTCTTCCATTGTTAGATTTGCCATCATATATTCTGCTGCTGTCTCTGTATATCTATGATGTATCTGTTTATCTTTGATTGCTTTCTTCTGTTCGGCTGTAATATCAATGTGGTTTGCACTGGCATAGTGTTCCATTAGTGCATTTGCAGCCTTTTTTCCTGTAAGCAAGGCATTTCTTTGTTTAATTGTTATTTGTTTCTTTCTAGGTCCTTCATTGTTCATGGCTTTCACTAGTTTCCATAGTTTGTTTCCATCCCTGTCAAAATTCAGGTTTTCTGTTTTTTTCCTCCAACAATCTCTTGTTGTTTGATTTACTGTTCTTTTATATTTTGCTGAGATGGCTTTGAGAGAGATGTTCGCTTCAGTTGTTTGTTCTCTCTCTGCGGTCTTCCTAGCATCTTCAACTTTGTCCTCCAAAATTTGTAGTTCCTCAGTCCAGTATGGTTTGTAATTTTTCCTCGCTCCTCTTGGAATAGACTCAGTGGCCGCCTGTATTATTGCTCTGTTTAGACTTTCCACCATTTGCTTCATGTTGCCATATCGTGTATTTATGTTTTCACAATATTTGTCTGTTAGTATGGAAAATCTGTCCCAATCTGCTCGTTTGTAATTCCAGCGAGGCAAAGGCTTTTGCTCCTGTGGAACATACTCCATATTTATTACAAGCTTGATTGGTCTGTGGTCACTACCTGCTAATTGGTCAAGCACATGGCGATCGATTTTGTGGAGGATGTCTCCTGTGCAGAAAGCTAAGTCTGGAGTAGAAGTGGTAATCCATCTTCTGGAGTAGAAGCTCGGTGTGTCATCCGCTTTGTTGAGTAGATGGAGATTTGAGTCTATTTCCCAGTCCTCCACTTCATCTCCTCTTTTGTCAGTATCTGGGTATCCCCATCTTTCTGAGCGGCTATTAAAGTCTCCGACAACAATGCAATTTGTGTCAGTTATTTCCATGTTTGAGAGTGTAAGATCCTTATCTGCCGGACTATACAGATTGTAAATTCTTATTTTCATGTCCTTTATCATTATATCAACACCTATAATTTCCGTTTGGTTGTCAGAGATCACAGATACTTCGTTGCAAGGTATTGTATTTCGTGTAAGTATTACAACTCCTCCTTTGTGTCCTTTGCGGTCGAAACGTGTGGCCTGATATCCCTCGACTGAAAATGTGCGATTGGCGTTGAGGTGTGTCTCTTGAATGCATGCCACATCTATTCTATCTTTATGAAGACGCTGTGTTAGGGAGGCTTTCTTGTTATAAACTCCTTCGGCATTCCATTGTAGTATGTTGAGAGTCCGGGGTGTTTGGTCAATAGCTCTTAACCTACTCCTCTGTGCCTTGACTCCACAGCACAGGGGAAGGTGACCACCAGTAGTCATGGGTGGACCCCCTCGAGGCAGGGGGCCCGGCACTATCACCGCCTGATGGGACTTCACGGGATTAGCACCATAACGATTAATTTTCATCTGTGGCATCATGAAATGATAAAGTTACGTTGCACTTCTTTGTCAAGCCTGTGGCTCAGTACATCCGATTTCGACAAGCATTTTTCGGGATGCTTTCCCTAGCCTTTGACTGTCCCAAGTCTACCTACAAGGCAGCAGGTTTGTGCGTCACTTCGTCTGGTCCCTCTTCCTTGACCTGTCCGACATGGGTGACCCTACCAGTAGCTGTGCTACCGTCGGCATAGCTCTTGGGGTCATTGGAACGCTCAAGCCCCTCTACCTCGTCAAGGTGGACGCACGGCAGAGGGGTTCCTTACATTCAGTTGTTGTAAGTTAGGCAAGAATGTAATAAGTTAATCAATGAAATATTCTTCAACAGGTGAATCTCTATAACCATAATTTCATCTAACTGAAGACGCCTTACAGAGATTAGATCAAGAATTTACATGGCAAATGTGGCCTTCAAGCGACAAATGAAAAACGGAGATTGATTGGAGGTATTAGCCGCACACAGTCAAGATATTTTTAACATGTTATGACGAGAAATGGACTTGAAAATTTAGAGACAAGTGGCAAGCTTGATGGGAAGAGAGCAAGAGGAAGAGAAAAGGATAAATACCTTGATGGTTTGGCAGCATGGCATGGTCGGGACAAGAACACAAACCTGATTCGAGACTCTGGTGACCGTATGAGATGGTGAACCATGACCGCCCATGCCTTTCGACATTGCACTTGATGATGATGAATCAATGGCCTTTATAGTGCTTTCGTCAAACACACGTTGAGATGACAGCTAAAGTTATCTTGAACTACTTATTCTTCTTCTTCTTCTTTCGTTCGCGTATCTTGAACTAATTATATTGATGATATTTCAATCTGCCTTGCTCTATTAACAAACTAAAAATGGTGATTTGATCATGCCTTGAAAGTTGATGATAAACATCATTTTTTTTTTTTACATGGCCAGGGCAGTCTTTCGTCCACATCCTGTAAGAGCAGATGGAAGATGTAGTAAGAAAGTTAAATTAAATGTAGAATAGCATAGCCCAAGCAAAGGGGGCATATTTCAAGATGAAGAAAATTGTCAGCAATTTATCTTTGCCGATCGAGAGAAAAGAGAACTTGTGTATGTGTGTGTGCGTGTGTGCGCGCGTACGTGAGTGCGTGCGTGCGTGTGTGTGTGTGTGTGCGTGTGTGTGTGTGTGTGTGTGTGTGTGTGTGTAAGAAGCCGGTTATGGTGTATGGATTCGAGTCATGGACTATTAGCAGATAAATGAAGAATTATCTAGAAGATACGAATATGTGGTCTTTTTTTTTTTGGAGGGATGATGAAGTCACCGTGTGCGGATAGACAGACCAAAAATGATATCTTGAAAGAAGTAAACTTACAAAGAGAACTGGTTACTGGCCTCAGAAAACGACAGCTAAAATTCTTTGGGCATGTCACGAGAAGGGGAACGCTGGAGCATTTCATCACAAAGAGAAAGTTGCAAGGGAAGAGAGGCAGGGGAGATCAAGAGAGACGATGCTGAACCGTTTGACATCATGGCATGGAGGAACATCAGTATCAGAAATGTGTGTGGGGTCTCGAGGTATGGTGTCCGCCTCGAGTACTGGAGGTTCCAGGTTCAAGCCCTGGCGAGGACCGGGATTTATTTCACGTGGACTTCCAGTAATAAAATTTCCTCTGGTCTCTGGGTAGTGAGATCGGACGCCCGTGTGCATTGTTACGCACGTAAAAAATCCCTTGGCAGTTCAAACTCAAAAAAGAGTAGCCTAACGGCGCTACCCGTCAAAATTTCGAGTTAAAAATCTACCCCTCCCCCGATGTGTCTCCACCTTGCCGTGGTGGGGGTGCTTGCGAGTTGCGTGCCCCATTGACCCTATGTGCTATGTCGATGGATGAAAAAACTTCATATCGGACATATTATGGGATAGGGGCCAGACTAAGCGAGACACAACCTGCTACTCTGCAGGTAGTCTGAGGATAGCAGTCAAAAGTTTACATCAGGCGCACGAAGGCAGAAGTTCTTGGTCGGGACACATACTATAAGGCTCTCTGTGGAAGGTTGTGGCTGAACGCCTCTAAGCCATAACACGCTCGGATGTGAAAGCCTGGCCGATACCCAGATTCTGAGCACGCTACATGCCCAGTCCAGATACTTGTCCGAAGGCTCTCAGTTGGGGGATATGAGGGGTCCCCGGATGAGAAGGCCTGGCGTTTTTTTTTTCTCGCTCACCTCTGCACGGAGGTAAGGTGCTGAGCCGGCAGCACTTGTAGCCTACCTCGTGAGCGAGTACAAAAAGGTAGAAGAGGTGCTCCAGTCGAATGAAATTGGTTACGAAAACTGTCTGTATCTAACTCATAGTCTAGACAAAGGTGGAAAAACGTCTCAATAACACGAAATGGAACGCACGGCTAGCGAATTCATTGCGTGGCCCGAAGTCCAAAGCAAAAGCTTACCGAGTGGTTGTCGCCCGCAGTCTGACCGTTCCTAGTGTGTGCTTGAGCGACCAATGGCAAGCGAAATGCCCAACACATGGAAGTGAGGAATTAAAGTAGCCATGAGTAGGACGTGGCAAATCCTCGGGTGAGCCACGTCTCAGGGCAATATGTGCCGGCTCTGCAATTATGGAAGCCTCCTTGGATAGCGGGGGAATGTCCATGGTCTGCCCCTGCCTTCCCTTGAGGGTTTACCGTGATGTCGATGACCGTTCTACTTTTACCAGCTGAGATGGGGGCGACACCACATCACTAACAGTCTAACGTGCCTCGAAACCCCGGGAAGGCTAACCCGTAAAAATGCCCGCTGAAGCCGGATGTGCTGGCCTACGGGTGCAAATAAATCAGGCACAACGCAAAAAAAAAAAAAAAACGCCCCCGAGTCTAATGTCTTTCGTGCTAGGAACAGCTCTGACTACCTAGTTTCCAAATGCCGCTCTTGTTCGGAACAGCTCTAACTAGGTAGTTTCCGAATGTCCGTCGTGCCTGGAACAGCTCTGGCGGGCACAACGACAAGCACATGTCCTAATCGAAAACTCGCTGAGTGGATACTGTCTGCAGATCTTTCTGGTTTGTGCGGGAACGGCCCAGGGTGAACGAAATGCCCAATATATTGAAGTGAGGAATTAAAGCAGCCATGAGCACGACGTGACGATTCCCTCGGTGAGCCCAGCACCAGGGTGCTATGTGTCGGCCCTGCAATTATGGAAGCAACCCTGGATGGCGGAAAATGCCATGGACTGTCCCAGCCTTCCTTTGAGGGGTGACCGTTAAGTCTTCGACCGTTCCAACTTGGCCAGCTGGGTTGTGGACGGAACAGCAAAAGTGAGAGTCAAAAAAGCACGCTTAAAGTCGGATGTGTTTGCCTACGGGTTTCGACCCAAGGGAGCATGACTTAGACACACCGCAATCACATCTGAAAAAACACTCCGGATGGACGCAAAGAAGAAGAAGAAATCTACCCAAAAGTATGTCAAGATCTTCGCCGGTGCTACGGAGTTGGTGCACTGAGTTGAGTCACTCCAGACTCAGGTTTGAGTTAGGAGGAGAACGGAGCACTTATGGGTTACACCCGGTGCCGTGATGTTGATCCATCGACTAAACTAAATTAAACTATCAGAAATGATTCACAGCAAAAGACTGAAAGTTGTGGACAGACATGATCAACAACTCCACAAGGCTTAGATTATTTGAAATCCTGTAAAAGAAGTTTTAACACAAGTTTATTTCTGTTTTATCAGGTGTACTTATATTATTTATCTTTCTGTCGACATGTCCGACTTCTGGGGTGTTTTGTTTACCGGGTTAACATTCTGGGTTTTTGGGAGGACTTTTTGCGGTAAATAGGTGTTAACGTCGTCTTTGTCCCTCTATCCACCGTTGACACACCACTGGCATGTTGGGAATAGCCGTCACATGATGGTCGGTCCTCAATAGAAAACCATGGGCATTTCCCGCCATCCAAGGTTGAGTGGAATTATGGTGGCTGATCAATATTCAATATGTGGAATTGGGGCTAAGCAGCCATGTTCGGAAGGTAACGATTCCTTGAGTGAGCCCAGTATTAGAGCGTCACGTGTCGACTCTAAACTATAGAAGTCTCCTTGGATGGCGGGGAATTTCCATGGTCTGTCTTTCCCTTCCCTTGAGGGCCGACCGACATATACGGCAAGCTTCTCGACAAGCCAACTGAGGGGTTGGGTTGATCTGGTGGAGGGGGATATCTTCTATTGATGGAAGGACGGTAGTGAAATCAAACTCTGAGGCAGTGGTAAGTAAGTCCTACGAAACAAACAGGAAAACTATCATCGCCAACAAAGAAAGTCGGGTGTGCCGGTAAAAAATAAAGTTGGAAATATCGCAGCTGTAAACAGATACAACGCAATTGCGTCTAAAGAAATACATATCTGACGAAGAAGAAAGTTATCGGCATGACTGTCACCTTGCCGTCTTGACAGACGATAGTTGTAAAAATGGAGTTATAACTCTCCATAACACAAAGCCTAGGCTGAATTTAGAGACCATGTGTTGCCCATGCAGCATGATCCCTCTCTCGGCCTGTCTAGTTTACTCCAGAGGAAAGGTAATACCAATACGTCTGGAACAAGACAAGCTGCAGAAGCTGTCGGTTGAACAAAGCAATGCTCTAACTGTCCACCTTTCGGAGCTTCCATCCTAGACCAGTTGCCGACCAAGGCTTATGGTCTGGTCTGCCCTGCCATGACATTTAGTCTTTAGGTTGCAATTCCTCGCACTAGGGTAAGGCTTGTACTCTCCTAATTGTGCTCTTCCACCCGAAACCGTTGGGTGTTGGTTTGGTGTGCACCGCCCAACATTCGGCGCTAACAGAAAGCAGGTAGTAGCGTCTACTGTCATACGGTAGCTCAGTCATATCTGACTAGGACCTGACAGTGTATCGGCATAGCATACACGATGATAATGATGTGTTGAACGGGATATTACTGGTATCTGTCGGATGTTTTTGAACAAATTTCAAAGTGATAAAGGAAAACTGAGGTTCCTCTATCCCAATGTGATCCTGCCCGTTGTAATTATAATAGATTAGAAAAGATGTCCTTGAACAATAATAATATTGTGGAATTTCCTTGCCCCTCTGCTCTCAGCTACTTAATTAATATCTAGGGTATATTAATTAATAATAACGATATTATAAACACTCAATGAATTCTTGTAACACTCAGCAGTGGAAATAACATATTTGCAACATTTTATTAATCAACAAGCTGGGTTTGAGGTTTGGCCATGTCTCAAAACAAATATATATCCTCACAATGAGACCGAAACACTTATGGTCTCGAGCCATCCCACCAGGTACAGGGCACCCAAGCTCGGCCGCCACAGAAAGGTAGAAACACCACAATGTAACGAAGACTCACACTGAAATGTCCGAAGTCGAACCTCTGCAGCCAAGCGTCACAACGAACATTTGTGGCGTTCTCTAATCTCTACTTCCTTCTTCTCCTTCTGTGAGCGCCAAACAATACTATGCGTGTGTATTTGTTAACTATTTGTGGCGGAATAGAACGTCTTGAAACAACCGAGCCCCGCTAGGAAGGGTCAAAGTCTTAATAGAATAGACTAGCGGAAGAGCTGGTTTCCCCTGGGAGCGTGCAGGAGGGCCCATCTGTGAACGGGGTGCGAAGATAGCGAAATAATAACAACGTCTACTTACTGGGTCATTGCTAGCGGAAGTGTAGACTGAGGTCAACTGCCGGGGAAAGAAACTGGCTTTCCCGTGGTCAATTATGGTGCAGTGCTAACGTTTGTAGATGCAACGGGTGCTCAGTGTTCGCTCTCCGAGGGTGGGATGACTTCTGGGCAGACACATTTATCGATGTCAATATGGGAAATGCACGATAACGAACGTCTCGTCTCGTCTAACTGTCTTCTTCTTCTTCTGCGTTCATCCGGATTTTTTTTTCGGATGTGACTGCGTTGTGCCTGTTTACAGCAGAGCTGCGTTCTTGCGCCGTTAGGCCGACACATCCGACTTCTGCGGGCATTTGTTGACCGGGTTAACCTTCCCGGGGTAACTGTCCTCTTATTGGAGCTTCAATCCTAGACCAGCTGCCAACCAAGGCTTAGGGCCTGGTCTGCCCTGCCATGACATTTAGCCTTTAGGTTGCATTTACTTGCACCAGTATAAGGCTTGTACCCTCCCAATTGTGCAATTGTGCTCTTCCGCACGCGCGCGCACACACACACACACACACACTCGTCATTTCTTCTTCTTCTTCTTCTTCTTCTTCTTCTTCTTCTTCTTCTTCTTCTTCTTCTTCTTCTTCTTCTTCTTCTTCTTCTTCTTCTTCTTCTGCGTTCATCCGGAGAGTTTTTCGGACGTAATTCCGTTGTGCCTCTTTACAGAAGAGCTGCGATACTGCGCCTCATCCGACTTGTTGTCCGGGTTAACCTTCCCGGGTACTAGTCATTTTAATGTGCATGTTTAACCCTGCCGCTTTTTCGTTTTTGTGTCGTGTTTCAGCAAGTCTGTCTCGTTGAATCGGTACAACCATCTTGGAGCAGTCATAATACCTGACATAATATCCATTGTAGAGATTATGACAAGAATAGCCATGCCAAAAGCAGCCTATTACGAGATGGACAACATAATCTCCAGTAAAATACTGTTAGTTGCAGTAAGAAGAACAAAGTAGTATTAAAGAGTTATATAGCTCTTATACTAATGTAGGCATTTAACAGTTTAATTTAATTTAATTTAGTTTAGTTTAGTCAACGGATCAACATTTTAGTTTAGTTTAGTTTAGTTTAGTTTAGTCAATGGATCAACATCGCGGCACACGGGTGTAGCCCATAAGTGCTCCGTTCTCCTCCTAATTCAAACCTGAGTCTGGAGAAACTCAACTCAGTGCACGAACTCCGTAGCATCGGCGAGGATCCTGAAATACTTTGGGTAGATTTTTAACTCGAAATGTTTCCCGGGCAGCGCCGTTAGGCTACCCTTTTTCGATTTCCAACTGCCAAGGGATTTTTTACGTGCGCAACAATACACACGGGCGCCCGATCTCACTATCGAGAGACCAGGGGAAATTTTTATTATTAGAAGTCCACGTGAAATAAATCCCGGCTCTCACCTGGGCTTAAACCCGGGACCTCCAGCACTCGAGGCGGGCACCATACCTCGCGACCACTCAGCCCCCCCCCCCCCCGCAAATTTTAACAGATTCTGTGGCAACCAAAAAGTAGGGTTGGATCAAACAAACATGGATAGCGGAAAATGAGAAATAGGGGTGTGTCACAGTTATGGCTTAAAAGTTGTTAACATGGTAGCAGACATGTTGTATTATTAGTAATAATAGTAATAGTAATGGTAGTAGTAGCAATAACAATAATGTCAATAGTAAGAATATTGGTAGTAATAGCAATAACAATAATGTCAATAGTAGTAGCAGCAGTAGTAACAGCAGCAGTAGCAGCAGCAGCAGTAGTAGTAGTAGTAGTAGTAGTAGTAGTAGTAGTAGTAGTAGTAGTGAAAGGATTCAAGCCTCAAGCTGTGTCGACACCGCTCAGTTTAAAAAAAAAAAAATAGTCATCACCGGTATATGCAAATTAATATAAACAAACCAGACCGGCGATTTCACGATGAGTTAACAGTATTTGTCTTATAATATTAAACTTCATGATAAAAATTGATAATTTATTGATTAATAACAGAATTCCGTATACTATTTATAATTAATAATATTGATTAGAATTAGCGCAGTGTACCAGAACGAGGCGGTGGGCGGTCTCTATGCAAATGAGTTAAAACATCGCGAGACTACAACGAGATGGATATTCCTATAGTGGGCGATTTCGCAAACTGAACATTTTGGGAATGCAAACCTGGTTAAACTGCCTGCTTGTAACCCCATTTATCTTCGCTCTGCTGACAAGTCCTTACACATTATTGTGGTTATATACACACGATGTAATTAAATATATTGATAGAGCTTTCCTGTTGTCACTGAGACGCTCACTTCGTTAAGAATAAGATAGATTTTTAATAGTACTACTAGTAATCTCTTTTTAGTTAAAATGCGCTATACCCGTGTATGTTACGTTTAGATTATGTTTGGCCTCTAAGTTTTTATTTTTATTTTATTGACGACGACACGTTGTATCGAAACGTTGGTTGGTTTATGATAAACTTTATCCAGTCCCTCTGCAACCATGTGTGTGTGAGTGTGTGTGTATTCCCACACGTGCTCTGTCCCTTTCTTCATTAGCAACCCGATTGCGTTTTCCTCTACATCATCTAGGCCTTCAGTTCGTATATAAATAACAGCAGCATCAGAACGTAATAGTGTAAATAGTTTACCCAATTATACGTAAAAGTTCGATGCTTAATGGGTGATGTGGTCCGGCTCTATTTCCCATGACATTTTCTAATACCCAATTTAGATTGGGTCGACTTGGTAGCCCATCTAAATATTTTTTTTTTTAAATTCCTTTTTGATGGATATTCGAAATTATGACACTAGGTCGGCATAAAGCGTGCTAGCAGCTGAATTACCGGGCTCACACTTAATTATATAATGCGTTTTAATCTGGTGCTAATTAGCGAACGAAAGAAAAATCTGGTGCTAATTGTCACAGGGTTATTGTGTTTCCTAGGCAACGAAATCTAGCGAATAACTCTTATTTAGATAGTGTGTTATGATTTGAAGGTGTTGGAATACCCGAACCGTTTAGTGCAAAGTTTCAGCGTATTTCCTTCAATTGTGTATTAATTTCAAGTCACCAGACATGGGAGACGGTAATCCGAGATTCAATCTTTGGTAGTGGCATGTTTGGTTTTTCATAAAGGTAAGTTCGGCTGTGAGGTTAACTAAGTATCTTGTTGTATTCTTGTTGTATAACCGCATCGAGCGTATTTAGATTTTCATACTGAACTATCGGGGTTAACCGTTGCACGGCAACGTCGCACGTGTTTGGGTTTTCATAACTAACTATCGGGGTTAATCGTTTCACGGCCACGTCACACGTGTTTGGATTACGTCACAATCACGGATGTGGGATTAACTGAGGGTTAAAGAATCCCCGTCGAGCTTGACTGGCTTTCGGTAGGTCAGTACGACAGTTAACCGTTGGGGTTAACTGAGTATCTTGTTGTTGCGTGATTAAGTGTGGATTGGCATTTGTTTTTGTTGCCTGATTTTCACAGAATACTATTTAGGGTCTAGGATCTTATTTTTTAAATTTGTGTGTGTGCACCGGAACCTGCACACTTATTCTTTTCTCGTCTGTCCTCTATTTTTTGTTTTAGGGAGAAGGAGCTTAGCCTTCGAACGCGATTTCTCTCTCTCTCTCTCTCTCTCTCTCTCTCTCTCTCTCTCTCTCTCTCTCTCTCTCTCTCTCTCACCATTTTCTCTCTTTCTTACGTCGAGCGTAATTGTATTTCAATACCGACCAGCGTAACTCTGAAGGTTGACTATTATCTTGTTGTAGGTGCCCCGACAGCCGGTCTCCCTGGGCTAGGTGTTAGCGACTTTCTCCGTAATCCCAGCGAGGTGTGACGAGGGGATCTGGTCGACGCTCAGAGGAAAGGCGAGACGGACATATAATCAGATTGCTACTGGAACTATTAGTGTTGGAACTCTTCGCTGGCTGCTGGGGATGGGGACGGAGCGCATATGGGAATGTCCCGAATGCTGTGGTGTCGGTTCCTAAATCAATCAATCAATCAATCCGTAATCCCGTATACTCTCGTGAGAATCGGTAGTGCTTCAAACCGCGTCGGTAACTCATGGGTATGTGAGCCGGTCTCTCAGAAAATAATGGCAAACTACTGAGAGTAATCTTGCCAAGAAATCAACAATCAGCTGAAAGATGCTGACGTTGACAGCGATGTCATGTAAAGGATATGCAAACATATTTAGGTGCCCCGACGACCGTGTTTGAATTCCCACCGCGGTCAGTAGCACTGTTGGGTTAACTGAGTACGCTGCAAGATCTCCGACGGACGTGTTTGAATATTCATACCGATCAGTACGGCTGTTGGATTTAATTGCTTAATTGGGTATCTTGTTGTAGAGCCCTGTCAAGTTTGACTGGATATCCGTATTAATTGAAATTTCTTGCGGGATTAACTTAGTATCTTGTAGAGCTCTGTCAAGTCTTACTGGATAGCCATGTCGATTAGCATTTCTTTCGGGATTAACTTAATATCTTGCAGAGCCCTGTCAAGTTTGACTGGATATCCATATCGAATAGTAATGACGTTCTGGATTAATTTAGTATCTTGCAGAGCCCCGTCAAGTTTGACTGGTTATCCGTATCGATTAGCACGGCTGTCGGAGATAACAGAGTATCTTTTAGAGACCCGTCGGGTGTGTTTGAGTTCCTACACCGATCAGTTCGAAGGTGGGGTTAATTGAGCATCTTTTTGTCAGGGCTCATTCGACCGTGATTGGATTTCACTACCTTTCATTACGTGTGTGGGAGTTAACTGAGGTTTTTGTTGTAGAGACCCCACGAGCGTGTTTGAACGCCCACGGCGATCAGTTCACTTGTTAGGTTAACTTTTATTGCAGAGTCCTGACGGTCTTGCTTGGATTCCCACAATTATCAGTACGGCTATAGGGTTAAGTGAGTTTATTTCTGTAGAGCCCGCCCATTGGATTCGAGCTGATGACTCGTCAGCGGCTTAATGATTTGGGGATGGGTGTTAAATTTGGTCGAACCCCGATGGGAATAACACAATCACAGCGAGCATGTTGTTGAGTTCTTCTAGTTCTGAGTGCAGGGTTGCTGATTGTTTAACACCTTCGCGGGAATTGCTGTGATCCTTGCAGTCTCGTATGGTGCACAGATTGATGTCATCGACGGGGCTCACAACAGGAGAGACAATGATCGACCCTCTTTTTGTTAACTAGACTGGTGTAATTTTCCCCGACATGCTTCACATGTGGGATGAAATGAGGTCATGATTTGAAGTGATGTCATGATTTGAAGTGAGGTCATGTTTTGAAGTGAGGTCATGATTACTGTATGAAATTCGACCCTGAAATATCAACACCTCTCCAACTCAACTCATCTTCATCACCAAGTTTCTTGCCGACTAATGTAGACGATCATACCTCTCCACACACTCCAACAGCTTGTATCCGAACTCAATATCTTAAAATTACGACCATTTAGTCTCCATGAGAAGATGCAACCAGGAGGGGAGTCTCGTGTTGGGACCTAGTATTTGTGATGAGCTCTCATCGCCAAAATTATCTATACATTTACATGGAAGACGCGAGTATCTACAGACAATCAAGCTAAGTTATAGTTACTTTGTTTTTATTACGGATTCGGGAGATAGATGCCATTCTCGTAGAAACATGTTGACGTCAGAGTTCTAGAGCGATTAATATAATCAAACACAGTGAATTACAACATGCTAACTTGTCTTATGTCAACCACCCGTTTCCCGTTCTGTCATCTTCTCCTGTGGAATTGTCAGTAATAATTGTCATATATTTATACAGTGCAGCAGAACGAGCTTAATATCTGTAATTATATTGAAATTGCATACATGCGCATGTTTACTCGCCAGAATATTTTTTCTTAGCAAACTAGAATGTTATAACCATGTATTATTGTGATTATTTGTATATCTTTATAAGCTTTTTATAGATAGAAAGAGATTATAATTATACCATCTTTGTCTGTTATCCACTTCTCCCTTGTAGCCCATGGCGAGCGGTGTAACTCTGTAAACCATGTCAATGGCCACACTCAGCCCTCTGTCGCTTGTGCCACCAACCATTTCTGATGCTAATGTCCCTCTATGGAAGGTGCCCTGTGACTATACCCCGATGTCAAACTGTCCAGCATCTTCTTGGTATCTCCTAACCTTTCCCCCTATCCAACCTTCCCGTTGTCACCACAAATTCCATGTTATACTTAATAGAAAATATAACATTCCTTGTTAATATTGTTTGTCTTCAAAGCCAAATACAATTATTTCTTCCTTATTTTTCATGAATATCACGTTAAACTCTTCTGTATTATAATCAGGATATATTTTATATGTTATATTTATTTTATTATAAATTTTAATGTAATTTGTGTTATATTATTTTATAACGTGTGTATAATGAAGCTCGTCTTAACACAATTGATAATACAGATAGATAGCACATAACAGAAGCGCCACCAGGCAGATTCCGATACGGGGCAAACAGGAAAGCTGCAAGTTATAAGATTGGGCATTAGTTTCGAATTCTCTTGCTCTACTGGCGTCATTTTGTTAGGACGCGTTCTTTTGAATAACTGATTTCTTTATCAAAAACTACCATGCCAGGAGTAAGTATGGTTGTCGTATATTAATGTGGTAATTAGTTTGTGTTTTAGTAATTGGTGTTTAACTATAGATATGTGCGATTTTGATTTGTGAGAGAAAGCGGAGAGGAAAGTTGAAGACTGATAGAGGAACGCGTGGTTTCTCTTGGGGTCAGCGCCATGTTGTCGGGGATGTGAGGTCAAGTTAAGCACAATGTCACCTCCAACTTTCATCTCGCGGGCAAACTTAACGGTTACAGATTCCACAACAACCGGCTGGTCGTCGCCGCCAACAGATTATTGATAACATGGACAATAAAATGTTAGAAATGCACAGAGAATACCACATAAACTTGAGGGTTTTTGTGGAGAAGGAAGAAGTAGAGAAGCGTGCGGTGTCCTCAGAACCGAGATCTGAACCTCGCTCGACACAATTAAGATCCCTGCAAAAAATTAAGTCACTGCCACATGCTTTGCGAAAATGCACTGTTTAGTTGAAGCCGTTAAATATTATTTATGACAATGCTTGCATATTTTGTTCATTGCATGAATGTGTGTAGCATAGTCAGTCATTGTCCTCGGTTCACTCGCAAGGTCTTCTTTCTTCTAGCCAAAGCATGAGGGGTGGCCTTCTTTCATGGACAGCGCTCTTCTTTACTTAAGCCGTGCAAAAATCCAATTTAAAAAGCGACTTAACAATCAGAATTAGGTCTAACAGAAATGTATTGTTTCATAGGGTAGGGAAGGGTGAGGTTAATAAAATTGGAGGGAAATCCCTCAATTACATGTAGTTTCCTTTATTTAAAAAAATGCTAACTAGTTTTCCTTCTGTACTATTTTCTAAAGTTAAGTTTGTGAAGAAATTTAGTTCCTTTCTCTTTTATTGACTTTAAGTTGTGGCCAAAATACATTACCAGACATTTAGATTTGCAGAATATTTATTTTTCATTGTTTAATAAAATTTAATACTTAACTAAATATATATTGCGTTGTAAAGTTTCTTTTGTCATTACTTTTCTATTTAGCTTCATCACTTTGTTTGAAATGTGCTCTCTGTTCACAATTTTCATGTAACATGGTCTACTGGTGAAGTGTCTTTCCAGATCTACTACTCCCCATTAAACATTTTCAGCACTTCTCTGAATAACGGTCCCAAATTATTTATTGTAAAAAATATCCCTATTTTTACAGGGCCTCATGATGGATTGCTAGACTGATCAATGGATGCAATAAATGTTTCTGGGCCCAGCGGGCCCTCACTGTCGTCGGTAACACAAGCTATTAATTATACACTTCAACAGTGAGGGTCCTCTGGGCCCAGAAACATTTATTGCATCCTTCGATCGGTCTAGCAGTCCACCACACTTTCAACCAGAAGTGATCGACAACACAATCAGCATATCGCCCCGAAGCGAGCATAATCACCTAGTGAGGCCCTGTAAGGGATACTTTTTACAATAAATAATTTTGGACCGTTATTCAGAAGAGTGCCACATTTCCTCCCATGCGTCTTTATGAGTTATGAAGACAGGAGAATTGACTTAACTGAAAGTGTCAGGCAGAGCAGACTCTAAAAGCCCTGAAGACTCATGGGTCTATCTAAAAAACTTGCACGTCAACCCGGTAACTGGATCTGAAAGTGAATTGACAGTCTACAGAGAGACGCAGGTGGCTTGATCATTTAGCCCTCCAACATACTTTTTCTCTCTCTCTCTCTCTCTCTCTCTCTCTCTCTCTCTCTCTCTCTCTCTCTCTCTCTCTCTCTCTCTCTCTTCCCCCTCTCTTTCTCCCTCTCTCTCTTCTCCCCCCCCCCCCCATTAAATATATTTTCCAATGCATTCTGCATACTTTCCCACATTAGCATACTTTCTCCCATTCTCCCATTCTGCATACTTTCTCCATCTTCAGCATAACTTTCCCCCCAAGGTTGACTAAGATGGGGTAGAGACTTGACACTAGGCAGTTCCTTTATCTGCATCAGTTTGAACAGCGCTTAAAGAACTGGAATCCTGTTACTGTAGTAAAATCATTGGCAGCCTCCAAACATGAGGACTTCTGCCTGAGAACTAGGCATGAAACTTCATTTAAATTTAAAAAACTCAGGGATGTTACACCGGTAATCTCCCTGATAGTGGCAGAAAGCCAACATACGACAGTGGGTATTGCCCTATTGTCTACACAGACATGAAAACATGCATAAAATCGACACCCGAGAAATAGGAACATTGTTAAAAAGACAGTCTCATGCTTTTAGAAAAAATTACTCAGGCTATCAAAAAGGTACAGAGTTGATATCTACCACTAGAGCGACAGGAGCAGATCATTATTCTATGCTCCAGCACTAAGCATACCAGGCTGAATAGCAGTCATTGCTTTGTCTGCTTCACCACTGTGGACTAGACCAGAGCAAACTGCTGAACTTCTACAGGATTGTCCTCTGTACAGCGAGCTTAGAAAGATATATAGGGTGTGTTTTTAATGTTATTTAAAAATATATATTATTATTTTATATATATATATATATATATATATATATATATATATATATATATATATATATTATTTAAAAATGCTGGTCCACGTTTTGTATTTACCCTCTGTAAAGTTCGTGCAACATAATAGGTAAATACGAAACTTGGACCTGCAATATTTTCATACACTGCAGCCATTAAAAATACACCTTATATATACTAGCCCATTGAATCCAATTCCAAGCTGTGTGGAAGTAAAGAGGAAATGAACATTGAATGGCAAACTTGACTTTTATGTAACAAATATACCATACAATTATAAAATTTAGTTGAAATAACTGCAGTGCTTTTTTCAGTACAAAATTAAATATACAAAATCTGAGCTTGGTCCAGTGCAGACACCTTGTGAGTGGGGCAGTGGGATCAGATGCCTGCATGCCTAGATAGGATGAAAAACGGGAGTTTGCATGGGGTAGCTGCACATTGAAATTTTCTACAGCAGTTATTGTAAAAAGTAGTGTAAGTCCTCTTAAGTAAAATTAAGCTTATCCTAGATGGTAAGCCTAAGATTATCTTAGATAAGTCCTCTGAGTAAAATAAAGATTATCCTAGATGGTAAGTCCTCTAAGTAAAATTAAGATTATCCTAGATGGTAAGCCCTCTAAGTAAAATTAAGATTATCCTAGATGGTAAGTCCTCTAAGTAGTAATAAGATTATCCTAGATGGAAAGTCCTCTAAGTAGTAAGATTATCCTAGATGGAAAGTCCTCTAAGTAAAATTAAGATTATCCTAGATGGAAAGTCCTCTAAGTAAAATTAAGATTACCCTAGATGGTAAGTCCTCTAAGTAGTAATAAGATTATCCTAGATGGAAAGTCCTCTAAGTAAAATTAAGATTACCCTAGATGGTAAGTCAAGTAAAAGTGCAGGGGTGAAAAAAAGGTAAAAAATAAAATACAGCACTTCTGATAGTAGTGTAAAAAATAAATGATTAGATCACCTTCACTTGATTTGCTCTGTGTAACTATTACCACCATTATGACTATGGGGCAGACAAATTCATGGTGTCTGGAAATTTTTATCTGGTGTTTTTGCATTTTCTATCGTCGTTTCATCTGTATTTGCGAATGAGGCTGGCTCCTGAATTATGTTCATTTTCTTCTACCACAGATTAGGGCAGCATGAAGTCTGAAAGAAAGAACAGTGAAAATAATTGCAAATGAACATTCTTAGATAAGCCTACAACCATCAAACATATTTGTTCTGTGGTGTTTTAGCTGTGTTGTGCATTTTGACTGGTTGCAATAAAATGTGAGAATGTCAGAGGGTCATATCTATTTCTGAAGTGTGATAAATGTGTCATGGTTTGCACAAGTAGGTAATACATCTGCTTTGAAAATACCCATACACTGATTGGCTCACTTATCTGAAAACAGCAAACTTTTGTTTCTGAAACAAAAAAAAATAAATATAATTTTGTTAAAAATGGTAAAATGTTTTTCCCGTGTATGGCCAAGGATAGACAAATCCAGGCATGTGGTCGCCATGGCACCTGAATTAAACATTTAATAAGCCCAGATTGGCAAAATAAATATGCTGGCTCCTGAAATGAGAGGGACTGGCGCCTGAATTTTTAAAAACATACTTCTATGTATTACCTCAAACAATACAGGGAAATTTACTAAACTTCGCGTTTTTCTCAAAGAGCAAATACAGACCAGATGAACTGTTAAAAAATGTGTGCTCTTTCTGCACAAATTATGGTCTGGCAATTGTGTTCATAACTACGATTGAGTGGTAGATTGATCCTTGTATTACTGCAACTCAGTATGTAGAAATCTGGTTAAAAACCATGGAAGGATTAAGACAAAAATTAAGATACCTTTTGCAATCAGAAGAAAGTCAATTTTTTTAGGATACTGAGAAGCAGAAAGCTGGAGTACGATTTGACAACAGGAAAGTTGGAACGGGGGGAATAGACAATAGAAGATGGACAGTTTGACATCACATGGAGGAATATTGGTATAAAAAATGATCTGAAACGCTCATGACAGATGGCTGTGGACAAACACAAACATCACTGCATGGACTAAGGTACCAAATAATTTTGACTTTTCTGGGAAATTACCCGAAATGGAAATACTGCAAGGAAGGAAACTGCACACCCTACCTCATTATGCTATAGCCTAGAATATGCAAATTTACACTTCACACCCCCAGTGGCAGTTTCTGCCTTGGAACTAACTACCAATTTCAGTAAATTTTAACTAAGCTCAGTTTCTCATTTGACTACTCTACCAGTCTCCACTAAATTATAGCCAAGGATTTTGTTTCTGTTAAACCACCTCCACTAATCCGTTAAATTTTCTTGTTTCTGTTAAACTTCCCTCTACTAACCTGGTAAATTGTCTTGCTTCTGTTAAACTACCTCTACTAATCTGTTAAACTGTCTAGTTTCCATTAAACTACCTCTTTAAAAAAAAGTTAATTGCATATCATTTACAACGTAGCAGTCAACCCCATTTTTTTGTGGCTGTTCGTGATTCCTGGGCAAGTGTTACGTTCAGTAGTTTGCCATTGCGTTCTGAACCACCGGCAGCCATACCATTTAATAAAAAAACCAAACGCAGATTGTGTTTCGAATGCGGGATTACAACCGCGTCCGTAACATCTTTGCCACGGTGCCGGCTCTACCTCTACTAATCTGTTAAATTGTCTTGTTTCTGTTAAACTACCTCTACTAATCTGTTAAATTGTCTTGTTTCTGTTAAACTACCTCTACTAATCTGTTAAATTGTCTTGTTTCTGTTAAACTACCTCTACTAATCTGTTAAAGTACCACTGCCATGTCTTCATGAAATTATAGCCCAAGTGTCTTGCTTATGTTATCTATACTAATCTGTTAAATTGTCTTCTGTTATCTATACTAATCTGTTAAAACATCTACCAGTCTCCACTAAATAATAGTCTTACATAGTGCAGTTTGACTACCTGTATCCAATCTCCACTAAATTATAGCCACAAATGTCTTGTCTCCACTAAATTATATCCCAAGATTTTCTTGCTTGATATTAAACTACCTCTACTAAATTATATCCCAAGATTTCTTGTTCCTAACTACCTCTACATCTCCAATAAATTAAAGCCAACGATTGTCTTGCTTCTGTTATTCTACTATTCTCTACTAAATTATAGCCAAAGATTGTCTTGCTTCTGTTATTCTACTGATCTCCACTAAATTAAATCCCAAGATTTTCTTGCTTCTGTTAACCACCTCTATGTCTCCACTAAATTAAACCCCAAGATTTTCTTGCTTCTGTTAACCACCTCTACCAGTCTCCACTAAATTAAACCCCAAGATTTTCTTGCTTCTGTTAACCACCTCTATGTCTCCACTAAATTAAACCCCAAGATTTTCTTGCTTCTGTTAACCACCTCTACCAGTCTCCACTAAATTAAATCCCAAGATTTTCTTGCTTCTGTTAACCACCTCTGTCTCCACTAAATTAAATCCCAAGATTTTCTTGCTTCTGTTAACCACCTCTGTCTCCACTAAATTAAATCCCAAGATTTTCTTGCTTCTGTTAACCACCTCTATGTCTCCACTAAATTAAATCCCAAGATTTTCTTGCTTCTGTTAACCACCTCTATGTCTCTACTTAATTAAATCCCAAGATTTTCTTGCTTCTGTTAACCACCTCTGTGTCCACTAAATTAAATCCCAAGATTTTCTTGCTTCTGTTAACCACCTCTACCAGTCTCCACTAAATTAAATCCCAAGATTTTCTTGCTTCTGTTAACCACCTCTACCAGTCTCCACTAAATTAAATCCCAAGATTTTCTTGCTTCTGTTAACCACCTTTTATGTCTCCACTAAATTAAACCCCAAGATTTTCTTGCTTCTGTTAACCACCTCTACCAGTCTCCACTAAATTAAATCCCAAGATTTTCTTGCTTCTGTTAACCACCTCTATGTCTCCACTAAATTAAATACCAAGATTTTCTTGCTTCTGTTAACCACCTCTATGTCTCCACTAAATTAAACCCCAAGATTTCTTGCTTCTGTTAACCACCTCTATGTCTCCACTAAATTAAATCCCAAGATTTTCTTGCTTCTGTTAACCACCTCTGTCTCCACTAAATTAAACCCCAAGATTTTCTTGCTTCTGTTAACCACCTCTATGTCTCCACTAAGTTAAATCCCAAGATTTTCTTGCTTCTGTTAACCACCTCTGTCTCCACTAAATTAAATCCCAAGATTTTCTTGCTTCTGTTAACCACCTCTATGTCTCGACTAAATTAAACCCCAAGATTTCTTGCTTCTGTTAACCACCTCTGTCTCCACTAAATTAAACCCCAAGATTTTCTTGCTTCTGTTAACCACCTCTATGTCTCCACTAAATTAAATCCCAAGATTTTCTTGCTTCTGTTAACCACCTCTAACTCTAAATTATAGCCGTAGATAGTTCAGTTTTGACTACCCGTATCCAGTCTACAATAAATTATAGCCCACGAATGTCTTGCCTCCACTAAATTATATCCCAAGATTGTCTTGCTTCTGTAACCACCTCTACCAGTTTCCCCTAAATTATAGTTCAGTTTGATTACCCATATCCAATCTCCACTAAATTATATCTCAGGAATGTCCAGCTTCTGTTACCTCCACTAAATTATGGCCTCACATAGTCCTCCTTGCTGGTTGTCACTACCAGTCTACGTGAAACCATCTTTCTAGCGTATATAACTTGACATACACAAAGTGAGTCTGTGCACTGAGCTATTTCTTGTACGATCTATGGAATGGTATTTTAGTACTAATCTGTATGCTATGAATGTGATCCCATGGAATCAAATGTAAACTGTAGGGTGAAGAATCACTCAAAATCCAGGATGACACAAGTCTGATATTCACTTCTTACTGTAACTATCAAGGTTTTGTAACCGCTGTCTTTAGTTTACTTGGTTTATTTCATTGCACATATACAGCAAGGTCATCTTCTTTCTATACATCACACAAAGAGAATCTCAGCACTGTTCTTGAACCCAGTGATTCTTTGGTCGCTTTGGTTTTCTCATTTTAAAACGAAATGTAATCAGGCTGCGATGTTTTCAATATTTAGCATTTTGTTTTTAAAATTCCAAGTGCCTAGAAAATTTAACTAATGCCAGCAGTTTGAAGCTCTGGTACTTCTATTTCCCTGATTACAAATAGAATTGTTCACTTAATAATTGTGTAAAAATGTAAATTACAAGAATAGGCTACACTGGACTCAAAACATTAAGACCTAGCACAGAAATGATTAATGGCAAGAAGTAGACTAAAACAAGAAATATACAGGCTAAAAATCTCAAGCAGGATATCACCCTTGTTATACACTGATTAAATTTCTCATCCCATCTATTGTGACCTCATTTAAAGATGAATCAAAGAAATAATTTCTTAATCTGAGGTAAAGGATTGAGAAGTAGTGAGAACTGATGATCATCCACACCTAATATTTCTTTCACATTACACCTTTCTCCTTTCAGTATCAACAGAGAGGCTATGGAGCCCAGCAGGTTGGCGGCTACAGGGGAGGACCAAACCGCTACGGTGGAGGTGATGGGGACCCCGATCCCAACTCTGAACAGTTCCGTAAACTATTCATTGGTGGTCTTAGCTTTGACACTGATGAAAGCAGCTTGAAACAGTACTTCTCCAAGTGGGGTGAAATTGTTGACTGCATTGTCATGCGTGACCCAAACACAAAAAGGTGATTGTTTATATTCAAAATCTTTTCAATTCCAGTTGCCATTATTTTAATGTTCTATCATTAGTGTGTGGGAAACCCCCCCCCCCCCCCACCACCCCCCCCCCCCCCACAAAATGTCTTAAGAAGCTCTATGGATAAATAATAAAAGACATGTAGGCACACGTTTTGACCAGTCTTTAGTAACGGAACAAGAACAGATGAAAAAGTACTTCCTAAGGTGCTTGATCCAGGAAAATGAAAAATTTGGAAAGCAACTGTTTACACTTAAATTTATCGTTGTTCCTTGTTTATAGTTTTGCATAATGAAACTTCCATGTAAAATGTACCTAATGTACTTGATGCGACAAAAGGACTTGTCATTTTATATTTGATTTGAATCTAATTTAATGCTGATGGTGTCTTGTTATGTATATGGTTTCACTATTTAGCGGCTTTTTTTTTTAAAATTAAAAAAGTCTGTAGCAGGCACTTGCCCTCACCACGGCCTGGTGAAAGTCTCTGGGTCCTGTGTCGGTTGTCACTCTCTCATGCCCGGTGTGTTTGCTACCATGAAGTTAAGACAATTAAATATTTTTGTTTCTCCGACAGATCCAGGGGATTTGGTTTCATCAAGTACAAAGACACTGAAAGCGTTGACAACGTGCAGAAAGCCAGACCTCACAAAATTGATGATAGGGATGTAGAAACAAAACGGGCCATGCCAAGAGATGTAAGTTGTCAGGGAACTGTTACCCTCTGTTGAGACCTTATAACCTGTGCCATTAATCATGTGCACAGTAAAATCATGTCTTATAAATGAAATTTTATTAATGGTGCATTTTTTCTGTGTTTAAATAGCAGTTTTTTTTTTTTTTTTTTTAAATTCCCTATTTTGTGTCACTAGATTAGATAGGGTGCTTTAGTTTTAGTAGCAATTGTGATAAATTTTGTGTTATCTGTCGTGAATAGCTAAGTTTGAATAGTAAAACGTGTGCCATAAAAGTTTTCCTGCTCACTGATCAAAACTATCGATGTCCTTACTTTGGCTGCTTGCTTGTTCAATATCTTTGGTGGCCAGGCCTTTGTCATGGTAGCCAAGGTAATCATTGGGCAACCATTTTTGCGACATGATCATGAGTTAAATTGGAAATGTTACCTTGCATACTCCTTTTTTTGTCAGTTCATGCGTTCTTATGTTAAGGTGTGTGTATTTTCTTCCTCCATTGAGACATAAGCCCTCAACCCACTCCTAGCCATTCAATCTGTAGCTATTTGATGCATCTCCATTAATGACCTCTGTATATCTACCTTTTCTTCATGTTTTTTTTAAAAGTCTTCCTCTATTTCTTTTGCCTTGCTGTGAAAATTTTAGCTGCAGTATTCAACCAACCCTGAACAAGAATATTATCTATTGTAGATAAAATAGTATAATTTATGTAAATTATCCATTCTGGTTAATTGGTACACAGCAAAGTTTTCCCCCATTACCACGTTATCCATCATTCACAAGGAAGTTAAGAGATATTCTTTGGAGCTAAGAACATTTAAATTATTAGTAGAATACCAGCTAAATTTTGCCATTATCAGATTTCAGTATGTTATGTTAGTGACTACGACGTGAATAGCCAGCAGGTATGTGAATGTGTAATGTAGCCTGTAGCATTTTCCACTCAGACTTAGGATGTGATGTGATGTGCATTATGTGTTTGCCAGGACCCAAGCATAAACAACCAGCAGACAGTGAACAAAATGTTTGTGGGAGGCCTGAAAGACGACACAACCGAGGACATGGTCAAAGATGCCTTCTCACAGTTTGGCGAGATCAAAGAAATTGAGCTGATCAATGACAAAGCCACCGGCAAAAGCAAAGGCTTCTGCTTCGTTACATTTGAAGATTATGACTCCGTTGACAAGTGTGTTCGTAAGTTGTCCTTTTTTGTCACGTTGTCAGTCTGAAGTTTAACATATAGAATGTTGTAAAGCATAATGTATAAAATCTTGAACATTTACATCGCCTCTTTCTGCCTCGTAGAGTTATTGGCTTATTTTACACGAGTATTTTTATTTTAAAGAAAGAAATATTTGATTTTCAGTGGGTAAACAATATAAATGAATAAGCCAAAATGCTGGGCAGTTTTGTTACTTTGACCAGGCATTTTACTCGTCTAGAGTGCCATACTTGTTTACTGCCAAACATCCTATAAGCCAGTGGTTCTCAACCGGTGGGGAATCTCCCCCCCCCCCCCAGGGGTGAATTTTTTTTTTTGGGGGGGGGGGATTAAGATTATTTCTAGATTGCGTTAATACAAGAACCGATTACTTGACATTGTCTTTCTCTTCATACTTTATGGTTCTGTACGTATCACCCTTCTGAAATTCATTTTATAACGTAAGTAGATCCGCAAATCACGTTTTATGTAGATGTCTAGACTTGTTTTAGTATGTGCTATTAAATTTAGCTTCCATTATTACGTACACTGTGTAGGAGCGGGGGCGGGATGTTTAGGTAAGAAATACGAAGGGGGGGGGGGGGGAATGACGTTCTAAAAATATGGTAAAGGGGGGCACAGGCCAAAAAAGGTTGAGAACCACTGCTATAAGCCATATATAATTTGCCAGTAGTTGAACGAACCCATGCCCTATCATGCTTTACGCTATTGTAACCGTTACCAGTTTTGGTTATGGATATATTTTTTCACTCATGGAGACTAGGACTATCCTTGTGAGTGCATGATAAACATTCAAATATTAAGAGAAAAGCAGACTTACAATTTCCAGAGGTTAATTTAAATGCTGGTTTCTGTTACCTATTTTGAGTTAAAGAAATCAATAGTACAAATGTCTGGGCATTATTAAAGCTTTGCGTTTTACCCTTCACCATTATTGAGAACAGTTAACATTTTTCTCTTGCTATGTCAAATTAGTCTTTACTGTGTCTAGAATTGATTCCAGCTCTACCTGCATCATCTGTTTACAGCCTCCACCATTGGAAAAAGTTGCAAGGCATGTCTCTCTTCCTATCACCATCTCCCATTTCTCTTTTGTATCTGGATGTTTTCTGTATTTCTGTTGTCATAGATTTGCTCAGTCCAATTAGATGTGATGTTGATTTGTGGTAAATGCAGCACCAACAATTTACAATGTTTTCATTTCAGTGAGGAAAAGAATTAGCTTGAACTCAAGAAAAGTCGAAGTCAAGAAAGCATTTGCCAAAGGAGAAATGGATCCACGAGGTGGTCGCATGGCTGGTATGGGAATGGGAATGCCATTGGGCAGAGGAGGTTTGTACTACATTACATGTTTGTACTACATAACATTACTAAGTATATTAGTTTGATTTTACTTGTCATCAGTCTGGTCAGCTATGACCCGACAAATACATTTATTGATTAATCTATACAAGTTATAGTTGATCCTTTTTAACTTGAATGGTAACATTCAGTTGTCAAGCTTGGTATTGTCATGTATAGTAGAGAAGGTACTTGTGGCATTACTGTGTGGTGCATTTGCTTGTCCGCCAACAGTGATGTATGTTTAATCCATAGCAGTGGCAGGATTATTTTATTTTTGACCAGCATGGTTCTGGGGTTGGTCTTGTGAAATGGGTACAAATTGTCCTGAGGTGTAGGGCATCCTGACACACAAAACCCCCAAACAGCAGGTTCTACCAAGGAAATACTAGTTTATTAGTCTCATGGTTTCTGTGGTGAGCTGTAGGCAGTGAAGAGAGCCTTAGTTTGAATAAGACAAAAGGATTGAATCAGGGTTTGAAACTGCCAAAATATACACTTGTCAATGGCAATCATTTGTAGCAAGAACGGTTTCAAGTATTTTTGTAGGTTTGGATGTATCACAGAAATCAATAACAGGATAGGCAAGAAATCTATTTGATACTATGAGCATCTTTTACCATGTCTTTGCCATTCCTTGTTAAGCTGACAAGCTTGAATCCAGAGAAATGAAAATGTGGCTTTACAAGGAGAATATTAAGAATATCTTTGGCAGTCCTAATAATCCACATGTTGTGAAAGGCTAAGACACTCGTGTCACAAAAATAAGAAAGAAGCCCTTAACATATTGTGGTAATGTAAGAGAATAATTTAATTGTGCTGTAATAAGAGAAAAGATTAATGAAAAAGAACTAGGCAGTCTGTCATCATAGCATGGAAAATATCAGCGCACGAATTGATTCTAATGGGAAGCATCATTATCCACATCCATTGACATGATACTGTCAGGACACATTTCCTGAACAATGCAAGAACATACCACATATTTTCTTGTAATATAAACATTCATAGTTTCTATACCTTATTTTTGTGTGTTCTGTTTAGGGCGAGGAGATTTTGGCTTTGGAGGATCAGGATTTGGTGGTATGTATGTTTTGTGTGGTGTGATATAAATGTTAGCCTTTGACATAGACAGACATACATGCAGAGAGACAGACATTGGTTCTTGAGAACTCTCTGGAAGATTGATGTATTGGCGTTTATTCGCCTCCCTCTGGAAGATTGTTGTAAAATAAGCCTGATGTATTGGCGTTCATCTGAGCTCTGGACACGGTTGCACTGACCAGGCTGAGGTTGGCGTAGAAACTTTATACCAAACCAAATCAGTTTAATTAAAATATCAGATGATTATGTTGGAGAGTCACCATTGTCGTTTGTTTCAGACCCAGGCACTGAAAGAAATAATCGCAATCCATTTACGTCATCTCAGATAGAAATAATGTTATTGCTAGTTGGTCACAAACACTAATGTAATGATATATTTAAATTATAAACGTTCCTTCTGGGCATCGGGATCTAATTTTACCACTTACACGTGCAGTTTTGTTTAAAATCTATTGACTCGTTACTTTAAAAAAAAGTTTTTAAGTCAGCTTGTTGAAATTATGTAATCTATTTATCATGTTTATTAAATGTTTCAAATGGAAAAAGTGTCCTAGTGGCACGAAATGGAATATTGCTTGGATAGCAAATCCATTACATGGAAAGTCCGAATTGAAAGCTCACTGTGTGGGCTTCATAAAAGGTGGAAAAAGTGTCCTAGTGGCACGAAATGGAATATTGCTTGGATAGCAAATCCATTATGTGGAAAGTCTTAATCGAAAGCTCACTGTGTGGATGTCATCTGCAGACTGCATTCTTCTGGTTTCCGGAGGAACAGCCTATGGTGAACGGAAGGCCCAATATACGGAAGTGAGGCTAAGCAGCCATGTGCAGGATGTGACGATTCCTTGGGTGAGCCCAGTACCAGAGCGCTGTGTGATGGCTCTGCAAGTATGGAAGCCTCCTTGGATGGCAGGGAATGCCCATGGTCTGCCCCTGCCTTCCCTTGAGGGTTGACCAGGATGTCTTTGGTTGTTCTATAAGGGCCAGCTAGGATGGGGGATAACACAACAGTGAGATTCAAACGTCCTAAGAAACCCCCGGGAAGGTTAACCCGGTCAACAAATGCCCACAGAAGTCGGATGTGTCGGCCTAACGGCGCAAGAACGCAGCTCTGCTGTAAACAGGCACAATGCAGTCATGTCCGAAAAAAAATCCGGATGAACGCAGAAGAAGAAATGTTTCAAACACACTCACAGATACTACATGAGAAAATTCAGGCTTTAAACCTAAATGTTACATGCACTTCGAGAGCTTGGATAAAGAAAAATAAAAATAATGGGACAAACTACAAGATTTGAACTAACTCATAAACCTGAAGCCTAGAAAACTGAAATAGTTAGACCATATTATACATCACTGGTTTAGAAAGGACATTATTGGAAGGCAAGTTTAATCAGCATATTGGACACGAACTCTAAAGGAAACTGGGCATTAAGAAATCATGAGAAAGGAGAACAGGTGAAGGATGAAGTCTTTTAGCATACCGATGAGGGCTACTTTCTGTGAATTTGCTACGTGTGTGTATAAATATAACATGATAGCTTATAACTTAAGATGAGGTATTTACTATATCTAAATTAATTGTAGTTGACATTGTTGTTAATAATGTGGCTTTCTGATTTCTAGGAGGCTATGGTGGTGGTTATGGCCCAAGCTTTGGTGGTGGTTATGGCGGTCCAGGTGGATGGCAAGGAGGCTACAATGATTATGGCAGTTACGGTCCACCAGCCAATCAAGGAAATCCACGTAAGTCTTGGTTTGATGAACAGTTAGTGCGGCTATTTGCTGTTGACACTATTAGTTTACATTCTCCAGTAAACAGAGACTCGGTTGTAACATGCATGTTGACCATAGCTCAAGAGTCCCAACTCGTTATATCGTCCTGTCTTCACACAAATTGTTTGCTGAACGCCTTACATTCTCAAAGCTGTGAAAGCAGCAGGTTGTGCAACACTGGTACTGCAACTTGACATGTCAAGAGGCACATTAGTATGTCACCAGGTCATATGTTTCAGCACAGATCATAAGGCTTCCTGGAATTAGTCATTGGTTGGTAGTAGTTTCATCCATAGATATTTTCATTGTCAACAAATTAGATCCCGATGCCCAGAAGAAACGTTTATAATTTAAATATATCATTACATTAGTGTTTGTGACCAAGAGAGAAGGCTCATTCAACGGCCAAGTGAACATCCAAGATCTACAACAGGTAGCAGCGAACCGCCTGACATGGAGAGCCACGACTTCTGCCCTATGCGTCGACTTAGCTCGAGAGGAAAGACTTAAGTGTATGTGAGAAATGAGGCTGTCGTGTATATAGTCTGTAGATTGTGTATAGAAAGAAAACGTCTTGTACAATCTCTGAAGTGTAGGTTGCTAATAGTATCTCTGGGATTGGATTTTACTGAGCTTATGTCAGCCCTATAATCTGCCATAATTCCTGTTTGCATTCGAGCTTATTATTTTTGTCTTATATTTTAAATCTGTGACCATATATTGTATTTGCAGGATTTGGGGGTAACAGCTATGGAGGCAACAACAACTACGGAGGCCCAGGTGGATTCAACAGGCGATGATGAGCAGTGCTCATCCCAAATTTTTCTCAGGTATCTTTCATGTTGTAATGTGTACATGTGGGTTAATGCACAATCGTAGGATATGTAAGCAGCATGTGAATGTTGTCTGGAAAGCTTGGAAATGTTCTCACTGCAGTGGCAGTGTTAAGCATATCTATATATGCATACTTCAACAGTGGAAGACACTGAAACGTAAGTAATTGTCCACAAGCAGTTTCTTAAATTTGCTAAATAATAAAAAAACAGGTAGGATACATTAATATCCCTCACTGCAGATGTGAAGTTCCATTATTTCTTGAACACCCACTGCTAAGTGTTGGGAGGATGAACAAGAGCTCAATAATAATAATCAATAGAATGGTAGCAGGCCATGAGGTCTCTACAGCAGCCTGTCTGTTGAAATAAGACCTTCTCTGAGGGCCCAGACAATAAATGCCAATGTATCAATGCCTTCCTGCGGATTCACAATCTATCGGCCACATGCATACTGGAGGTTGTAGACAGCTTTACATAATAACAGTTAAAGTAATAGGTGGCAGAGTTCTCGGGCACACCATAACTAGGACTGAGACTGAAGGACGGAAGAATAGCCAAGAATGTGCAGGCAAACTGCAGGAATATTCATTGAACATTGTTACATTTAACTGAAAAGGTGTTGAGTGGACTTTGTACCCTAAAATCTCTGTCAACAGATATCAATGAATCTGGTGCAGTCTCCAGAATGAAGATTGGCTCTGACTACATTCCACCAGATTGCTGTTTGTCCATCTCTTATCGTCCCATTTGCATCGTCTACCTCTAGCTTGCTTGCCTTCAACCTTACCCCTCTAGTATGGTTTTTATAAGTCATATCCATTTATGTGGCAGAAATATTTCATTTGCCTCATTTTTATTCCTTTCATCAACTTCAATTCCCAGTTTTTCTAGAACCTCAGTATTTGATAGTCCGTCTTCTCTCTCTCTCTCTCCCCCCCCCCCCCCCCCCCCCCCAATGAAATAAATACAGCATATTCTTCTGTATATCCACATCTCCAGGGCCTTTATTATTCGACTTTCTAATTGCTTCTACATTGTCGAGGCTTCTGCTGCGTCACATATGTTGAATATACATTTTAATTCTCATTTTTAATGCATTGTTAATCTCTAGATGTTAATAATGATTTCACCACGTTGAAAGCATTTTTGGCCATTCCTATTCCCTTGATTTTTTACACTTATGCCATCTTCATTAATGATCTCACTCATTCACTTGATTTAGTCCTTTCACAATTTGTGAGTTCATAAAATCGTGTTGATCTTGGTTGTCGGTGGACAGTATGTAGGCTGGTCTCAGGTGTTGCTGGGCACTCTTCTAGCAGTTTCAGATGTTACTAGTGACAAACTTGTCACCAATCCCAATGCTGAAAGAAGGTGGAGTTCCCCAGCTGTGGCACCTCGGTCCCATGGAGTAAGAAGCTAGTAGCTGTTGGTGGCACTTGAAGAGAAGGTGGTTGTTTTGGCCGGTGTAGAACAGCATGCTGATGCATGTCAGGCATGTGGTTTAGTTGGCTATTATCTCACCCAGGAAGGTTAATTCGGTATTCAAATGCGAGGAAGAAGGATGCGTCGGCCGGAATGTGCAAATACCACAGCTCTGCTGTAAACCGACACAATGCAGTTAAGTCTAAAACATTCCGGACGAACACAGAAGAAGAAGATGGCTATTAAACTCTAGGATACCCAGTTTGAAACAGGAAAATTACGCTCTCGTTTTTCCTTCTAAAGTCTATTTGGGCATTTCATCAAATAGATTTACACCCATATTTCCCTTTTTCCATCTATTCAACCGGTCTTGCGTTTGAGAATCTGATGGACTGTTCTCATAGTGCAATAAATTAGCTACAAAATACCACCTACCATAAAGCTTTGGTCTGGCAGGAGTTGGTTGAGAAGCCAATGTTTGATTGAGGGATAAAAGGCAGAAGAAAGGTAATAAATTTGTAATGCTGGAGTGTAACCAGACATGACATGGATATTTTCTGTCACAATTGTAGACAACTCAGAACTGTAGCATGTAAATAATATAAATTGAAGGCAGGAATTCTGTCTGTAAAACTGTTTACCTGTTTGTGTAGTTAATTTGGACATGACTAATTTGTTTTGTTTTGTCCATTTCAGGCAGGTTCAATGGCATTTATGTGAGAAAGGAAGGCAGACGGGAAAGCAAGCGTGAGGTCTAGTTTCTAGTCTGGACGTGTGTGGATGTATGCTACAAGTGTTTGAGTGACACAAAACTACACCCAGAGAATACATGTGGCGTGGCTGTTTGTGCAAATGACTAGAACTCTGGGGGACTTGAGTACCCCTTCAAATCCAAAGGCAGCAAGAGCAAAGCTAGACAAGCCACTGTGGGAGAAGGTCCTGTCAAGGCAAAATGTGGACACAACAGGGTGACCTGGGCAACTTCTTGCTGATGTGAGCTACAGACTCTTGGGGAGAGCATGTAGATGGGTGTCGCCCAGTCTGGTCCGGCCGTGACTAGGGCTGCAGTTTGTACAAGCAAATTGTGTGTGCTGCATCAGCCCTACATCCAGGAGATGCATCGGCGGCGCCAGGAGCGGGTGTCATACCACCGGGCAGGAGCTCCCAGGTCACAGGACAAGAACCGCTGTTCATTCAGATCATGTCTAGGTATTTTTTGTTAAAGGAAATCAGATCTAGACAGTTTTTCAGAACAGTTCCAGTTAAAGATAAGCTATAACTAACGTTTCTAGGTCATCTATATAGACAACAGGAAGCAGGAATGATTCCAATACACCGGGTTTCCCCCCTCCCCCTGCTGTTTTCAAACTAAAATGTTTGAGAACGTTTTTAAAGTTTGTTACCTTGCATAGACATTCCATTGTCATATGTCACTCATTGTATTCATGATTTGTTTCACATCATCCTCCAGTTTCAACATCATGTGGAACTATTTTAACCGCCAGCATATTTCGTGTAACCAGAATCTCCCCTCCAGATTTTTAAGCAAATTGTGTGTATTGTTGCATTCCTGCTTCTTGTATGAGCTACCTCTCTCTAGGACCGGCTTAATTTGTCAGATTGATTCAACTGTTCCTGGAAAACATCAGTGATTTCACAGGCTGCAATTAACAAACAGTTGGACCAGCCTGGGCGTCATGAATTCTCAATCCGTTTGGGCGTGGCTGAGAGGTCAGACATGCTGCCGCTGGTCCAGCTGAATGTGTTAGAAGTTGTTTGAGAGGATCTAGTTTAGCTTTTGGAGCAGTTGCCTCCCCTCCGCCTCCAATCTTTACTACCGGTCTGCCAACCTCGTTAGGATGTGAAGGAAACAGGCTAGTGAATGACTGTCGTTAAATCCATCTGAAAGCATTTTTCTGGAATTTTACTGGCGCTTTTGCCAAGCACTTGTTGAAAGTACACTGGTGAGTCCTGACTTGTATTTTAACTGTACAACTTTTTAATTGTACGAACACCAATGAAATTCTTTTTAAATTTGATCCTTTTATGTTGATGTATATCTGGCACACAATGATGTGCCACGTTGGAGATGGGGACAGTCGCTTGCTGCCTGCTTTCCTTCATAGCTAGGGTATATATAGCAGTATTGTTAGACTGAATTTGCTTGAGAGAAAATTTCTTATTGTAAACTTAAACAGTTGGGTAGAATTAGATGTAATCATTGATGGTCACGTTTTTTTTTTCTTTTTGGTTTCATTTTATTTTTTATTTTAAGCAATAGTGTCAGTGTTTTCTTTACGTTTTAATTTGTCTGCCCTCTTTGATGATGTTTCTGTACTGAGTTGTAGTAGAGATAATTGTGACTAAGTCTGTCCGCACGTGCAGGAAGAATAAAGGAGTGCACCACATCCCTGGCTCACTGGCGGAACATAACTTTCTTCTGTTATTTTTAAATTGTCTTTATCAGTATTTTAAAACTTCCTGTTTAACGTTAGTGTAAATCCATCAATTAATCATGATTATCACTGAGATTTGTATGGATCACGAAGAGAAATTGAAAGCAAGAGAATCTGATTTAGAGAAACATTAAGAAAACTCATGGCTAAAATCTATACCTGATACTGCTGACAGTTGGGTGGAGAAAGGAGGAATTCAATTCATGACTTGTCTTAAAGACCTACAGATAATCAATACCGTAGAAAAATGGGTCAAAGTGCTTCCCATCAACTTAAATGTGATTTGTAGCAGAAAGAAGTTTAGGCTTTGCAAACTTGCACACATCAGTGAAACACGACCTACTTGCTAGGAAAACAAGTAGCATACAGAATGCAGGTGTCCGTATTACCTAGAACTGTGCAATATGATATAGGTACTTGTAATTAATGTGAAGCCAAGGACAACAGATCAACATTTTAGTCTCAACTGTCCGGTGTAGGAGTTGAACCCCATACCTCCCCATCAGAACACCTGATGTTTAAGAACACTCGTTACCCTTCGGCCATGCAACTTGCAAACCGATAGTGAAAGTGAGGAGGCCCAGAATGCGTAGAATGTACAATTTGTAGTTTAAAGAAGCAAGCCTTGACAAAACTCAGAAAATTTAGAACTCTTCACTCCAGATGAAACTGATCTACAGGAAATAAATGCAATTTTATTTGCAGACAATTAGTGCATGTTTTACAGCGTTGAGGGCAGACTACAAAATAAAATTAACGTTCAACGTGCAGCAGATACAATATGAGTATAAATACAGCCAAAACCGAAGTAATGCGAGATAGCAGATCGCCCACTGAGTATACAGATAAATAGGACATCTCTGAAACAAGTTAATTCAAATATCTTTGAAGTGTGATCACAGAAGATGGCAGATTGGACAGAAATCGAAACCAGATGTCAAAAAGCTAGTGCACTTACATATCAACTATCACCCATACTGAAACATCCAATTATACCCATGTCTGCAAAACGACATAATAAACAGAATATTCACACCAACCCTATGCTACCATTCTCAAACTTAGACTTTATCCAAATCACTTTGGCAAAATCAACACCTGCGAGATGAGATGCCTGAGGAGAGCTGCCAACTTAACAATCCGAGACTGAGTAAGAAATGCTGTTATCAGACAGTGGGATCAATACCTTGTGCCACATTCATTGAAAGACAGAAGATCAAGTGATTTGGCCATGTCGTTAGAATGCAACACCATCAACTACCATCACTGGCCTTACATCAAAGATCATCTGCGACGAGACCATAGGACGTCCAAGAAGAAAATGGATTGGTGACACCAAAGACATCCTACAATCACATGGAATGACACTATCCATCGGGAGCTGGTGTGCAAATTATTTCTCCCCACAATGCTTGACGGTGGAAGATGATGATGATGACTGCTTTTTAGTGCAAGATGTCCCAATAGCTGCCCAAGTCAGATTAAAAAAAAAAACCGCTATGCAAGATTAATACATGCATTTGAAGAAGCTAAATACAGTGACTGAGAAAGTAATATGTTCTGATTGAATGTAAAAAGCAAGAACACAAATACATGATTTTTGGGTTTTAAGGGGAATATCTAACTGCACCGCACATTGGTTGGGATTGACAGTTTAAAATGTAGGAAAATAAAGAGAAGCAAATAGCTATCTTCACAGATGCAAAGTCAGCTGTCTCAATACTGAAGAGCAATAACAGCCGAGAAATAGCTGACCTAAGAGCACCACTCCTTGGTCTGCCAGAAATCCAAAAAAGTTGTAATACAGTGGATCCCATCACATTGCAGTATACCTGGAAATGAAGAGGCTGACAAACTGGCAAAAGAGGGCGGACGACTACCACAGCCTGACATAGACACAACCTATAATGAGGCAAAGAGGTTGATAAGAAGCACCTATAGAACCAAATGGGAATCAGAGCATCCAGGCCATTAGAAGGATGATGCATATTACAAACTCGACCGGAGAGAACAAGTAGCAATCTTCAGACTCCGCACAGGACATAACAGGCTGAAATACCACTTGTTCAATAAACTAAAGATAGGAGATACTGATGAATGTAATTGTCGAACTGGAAAAATGACAGCAAAACATTTGCTGCAGGATTGATTGCCCAATATATGCAGAACACAAGCTCTATGGAGATATCAACAAGCTCAAGTTGACCGCAGCTTACTTTAACTACATACAGGTTGACATTTAAAGGTGTATGAAGAAGTATTAAGACTGCCACACTTCATACCACAAGCATGTCGGTTACAAAAGCCTCAGAGAGGCATGAAATGGAATATTGCTTGAATAGCAAATCCATTATGTGGAAAGACCGAATCGAAAGCTCACTGTGTGCGCTTCATAAAAGGTGGAAAAAGTGTCCCAGTGGCTCAAAATGGAATATTGCTCGGATTGCAAATCCATTATGTGGAAAGTCCGAATCGAAAGCTCACTGTGTGGATGTCATCTGCAAACTGCATTCTTCTGGCTTCTGGAAGAACAGCCTATGGTGAACGGAAGGCCCAATATACGGAAGTGAGGCTAAGCAACCATGTGCAGGACGTGACGATTCCTTGGGTGAGCCCAGTACCAGAGCGCTGTATGTTGGCTCTGCAATTATGGAAGCCTCCTTTGATGGCGGGGAATGCCCATGGTCTGTCCCTGCCTTCCCTTCAGGACCAGGATGCCTTTGGCTGTTCTATATGGGCCAGCTGGGATGGGAGAAAACACAACAGTGAGAGTCTAACGTCCTAAGAAAGCCCGGGAAGGTTAACCCGGTCAACAAATGCCCGCAGAATTCGGATGTGTCGGCCTAACGGCGCAAGAACGCAGCCCTGCTGTAAACAGGCACAACGCAATCACGTCCGAAAAAAAAACTCCGGATGAACGAAGAAGAAGAAGAAAAGCTCACTGTGTGGGCTTCATAAAAGGTGGAAAAAGTGTTCTAGTGGCACGAAATGGAATATTGCTTGGATAGCAAATCCATTACGTGGAAAGTCCGAATCAAAAGCTCACTGTGTGGGCTCCATAAAAGGTGGAAAAAGTGTCCTAGTGGCACGAAATGGAATATTGCTCGGATAGCAAATCCATTACATGGAAAGTCCGAATCGAAAGCTAACTATGTGGATGTCATCTGCAGACTGCATTCTTCTGGTTTCCGGAAGAACAGCCTATGGTGAACGGAAGGCCCAATATACGGAAGTGAGGCTAAGCAGCCATGTGCAGGACGTGACGATTCCTTGGGTGAGCTCAGTACCAGAGCGCTGTGTGTTGGCTCTGCAAGTATGGAAGCCTTGGATGGCGGGGAATGCTCATGGTCTGCCCCTGCCTTCCCTTGAGGGCTGACCAGGATGTCTTTGGCTGTTCTATATGGGCCAGCTGGGATGGGGGATAACACCACAACAGTGAGATTCAAACGTCCTAAGAAACCCCCGGGAAGGTTAACCCGGTCAACAAATGCCCGCAGAAGTCGGATGTGGCGGCTTATGGCGCAAGAACACAGCTCTGCTGTAAAACAGGCACAACGCAATCACATCCGGAAAAAAAAACTCCGGATGAACGCAGAAGAAGAAGAAATGTAAATGTTGCATATATTTACAGTGACCACAAAACACGATCTACCAAAATAGACAAAACGTCAGGAATAATGGAAACTACACAGGCGGCTGCGATTAATTCATATTGTCACTTGGCGATCGTGATCCTCCACAACCATGTTTTACATGCCACTCCATAGCATTTTCTCTCTTCTGTATCATTCTTGATAACAGAAAGAAAATGGAAATTAGTGAAGAACAGTGGATTTGTGGAGGGAAAGGGCACAAACAATGCTGAATGTATACATTACGAACACTAATAGAAAGGTCAATAGAGAAACAGACATATATTTGAGCTTTATAGATTATACTAAGGCATTTGATAAAGTAAAACATAACTGATTAAAATGTTGGAAGATATCAGCATTGATGGGAAATGTTTAAGACTAATAAAGAATAATTACTGGAACCAAGTAGCAGCAATTAAAATGGGTAATAAAGAGGGTAGTTAGGCACAGATAAAACTAGGAGTACGACAGGGGTGTGTCTTGTCACCAGATCTATTCTCCCTATGTAGCGAAGTAATGGGAGAGATCAAAGGAATGCCAGGAATACTAGTTGGAAGTTGACAGTAATGGTGGCGGATAATACAACAGACCTACAACAATTGTTGAACATTGTAGTAACAGAGTGCAAGGAAAGGACTCTCCTTGAATATCAAGAAAACAGTACCAATGGTGATATCAAAGAAAATGGTGACATAAAAATAGAAGGAAACATTCTTAACCAAGTGGATAATTTTAGACACCTAGGGGCCTTTAGCAAGATGAAAAACATTCTGACCAATAAAAAGATGTCAACTGAAACGAGAAAAAGAGTGGAGGGTATACCTCAATCTGCCTGTTCTTTTGTATGGATGTGAAAATTGGACAATGTGCAGTCAAGCTGAAAAACATCTGATGGCTGCAGAAATGTGGTTTCTGAGGAAAATGCAAAGAATACCATGGACAGACAGAAAAACCAATAAGCAAGTACTACAGGAGACAAATGAAACTCGTAAATAGATTAAAGAAATTAGACGTAGACAGTCAAAAGTTTTTGGACATGTTATGAGAAGAAATGGATTGGATAACTTAGTGACAACTGGCAAGATCGAAGGGAACAGACCAAGGGGAAAATACCTGGATGACTTGACCACATGGCATGGACGAGACAGGAACACTGAGCTGATCTACGACTCTGGTCGTCGAGTGAAATGGCGAGTCATGACGGCCCACGCTTTCCGGCATGGCACATGATTGATTGATTGAGGGGCATTCAAAGGCTTGCGTACGCGGTTCATTAGCCACTTTCCAAGCGTTCGCAACTCAGCCGCAACTGATTTGTGCAGCACACTGTCGCGTTGTGTTATAACTTCTTGGTGTGGGAGCCGGTCGCTCAGAAACAATGGCAAACTACTGAACGTAAAAACTTGCCTAGTACATCAACAGCAGCTGAAAAATACTCAATCTTCAAACGCGCAATACCTGCTACACCCTCATCAACAGCCAGCGAAGAGACCCAATATTAATAATACCAGTTGCAGTCTATGCCCGCCTTTGCCATTACTATGAGAACTTTCGTTGGCATGACATTGATTATACATTTCACTTTTATTGCTTTTTTTCAGTCCATTTAGTGATCCATAATTATCTTCCACGGTTTTCTAGGCCATACGGTTTGTCTAAATATGCTATGTATCCATTGAGTGTCGGCAAGAACCTCAGTTCTCTTCTTGGTTATCCCAATACCGCCTCTCGTTTCATAACATGCCAAGAAAATTGACGAACGTCCTCTCATGTTGCCAATCACACGTCTTTGTGAACTGTGCGTACTCGGTTTTCTAAACCACGTTTGACTTCACATTCAACTTCGGCGTCATTCGCGAAATGTCTCCCGACAAGGTGGGTTTTCAGTGGAACAAAAAAGGTGGAAATCGCTAGGGGCTAAGTTGGGGCTTTAAGGTGGATGTTCCAGAACTTCCCACCTTAGTTGGTTAATTTTCTCCCGAGTTAATCGAGCTGTATGTAGTCTAGCATTGTCATGAAGAAGCAACACTCTTCTAGTCAGCAGTCCTGGATGTTTTTTTCGAATTGCATCATGAAGCATCGATAGAACTTCACAGTACGATTCAAAATTCACATTGTCACCTTTCTTCTTGAAATTTGTTAAAATCACTCCTTGACAATCCCAGAACACTGTCAGCATAACCTTCTCTGCTGATGGCGTAACCTTGAATTTTTGGAAACAAGGCGATAAAGGGCGTTTCCATTGCATTGAAGCACGCTTTGATTCGGGCTGATAGTGATGCACCCATGATTCGTCCCCAGTAATAATCCTGTTCAGCATGTTTTCTCCCTCATCTTCGTATCGACAGAGGTGATGCAAGGTCAGGCCAAATCGGTTCATTTTATGTTCCTCTTTTAATTGTCTGGGTACCCACCTTGAGCACACTCTTTTAAATTTCAATCGGCCATGCATTATGTTGTATGCTGAACCATGTGAGCACCCTAATGCAGATGCTACAGAGTCTATCGTTACTCGCCTGTTACCTCTAATCGTCTCCTCCACCCGCTGCACGGATGCTTCGAAATGAGCAATCAGGACGTCGTAAGGGAAGCTGAGTCGCAAAGACAACTTATCACAAACACCAGGAAGAGGCACTCATCGTTGTTTGGCCACGTTATGAGAAGAAAACAACTGGGATATGTTGTGACAAACGGACATATTTGCGGAAAGAGAGATAGAGGAAGACAGCGTGAGAAGATTCTTGAGTCTTGTATCATGGCACGGAAGGGAGCCAACATACTAATTGATCCATGACGTCAGAGCTCGTAATTTGTGGAGAGGCATGATCGCCCACGCCAGCTGCATGACACTGAATTACGATGATACTGACAGACTTACGTTACAGGTTATTTGAAGCGAAAAAAATCCAAGGGAAATAAGGATTTGTTTATTACCAAGGGGTAAAATCTCGCATAAGATGTTCTGCAATACGTTCTAAAGTAGTATCTCCTCCTTTCAAATACCAAGAACCCTCATAAAAAAATATAGGTTACGCAGAGTAATTTTAATGTTTAAGCCTGTTTATTAAAATTTGAACTATACTATGCGAGCGATTTCAATGTTTCAAACGTGCAAACGCATTGTAAAATCTACATGAATAAATTATGGTTTCTAAAGATCATACGCCGGTCTCTCTAGCCGAGGGGTTACACGACTTTCTCCGTAATCCCGTTTATCCACGCAGGATAACGCAGCGCGCGAGATTTGGAAGCGGTTCTCCCCGCGTTGGTGACTTGCGGGATAACTGAGCCGGCCGCTCAGAAAGCAATGTCAAACTGCCGAGCGTAATCTTGCCAAGAAATCAACAATCAGCTGAAAGATGCTGATGTTGACAGCGATGTCCTGTAAAGGATATGTGAATTTAAAAAAAAAGATCATACGTCATCTATTAACATTGAAAACCATTACCCCATATGGACAACAATCACTTTCGGATTAAAAAGCCTGTGACGGTAAAACCGTGGGCAGCTGCTTTTGTGGGTGACTCAGTCACAAGACTATCAATCTGAGCCGGTGATGGACCCTAACTATAGCTTCTCCTTGAGGTTGAACGGAGTAGGGGTAATGGTGAAATCGAAATCGAGTCATCTGCATAGACCATATCTGTGCATGACAATTTTTGACGGCACTGTTCATTATCCTTTGTCTTAGACATGGGAGGATCCCTAAACAAAACATAACTAAACGCAAAGTTTAGATTTTTGTTCCCGCAGAGAAAGAAAAACAACAGGTATCATGCCTAAACAAATTAAGAGATTAAAGACTTTCTGCTCACAGCCAGAAGGAAAGATGCCAAATCTATCACGATCAAAAAGAGCGAGGACACCAAGTTCAAGGTGGGATGCAGCAGATACATGTACACACACTGGTGATCCAGGTCAGAGGACAAACAGAAGCTGAGAGTCGTTGCCATCTCGTCTGGCAGACAAAGATTTGAAATGAAATTAATAAATGGAGAAATAATTCCCCCCCCCCCCCCCCCATCAATTTTATCTTGAGTCGTTGCCATCTCGTCTGGCAGACAAAGATTTGAAATGAAATTAATAAATGGAGAAATAATTCTCCCCCCCCCCCCCCCCATCAATTTTATCTTAACATTAATAGACCATAAAGTCATTCAGTTTTAAGATTATAAAGCAACGTTGTGCAACATAGTGTAGGAGCATGGGAAAATATAATCGCATCATATACGAAGGGAAGGGTCTTCAATTTAAAACCTTAAACCCTCCTCCGATGTGTCTCCACCTTGTCGCGGTGGGGGAGCTTGCGTGTCCCAAAGATCCCAAGAGCATTGTTGACGGATGATAACCATGTCGGACAAGCCTTAGGTAGGGACCAGACCAAGAGAGACACAACCCTCTGCTCTACAGGTAGACTGAGGATAGCAGTCAAAAGTTTAAATAGTGCGCACGAAGGCAGAAGTTCCTGGTCCGGACACAAACTCTTAAGGCTCCCCGTCGAGGGTTGTGGCTGAACGTCTCTAAGCCTTTAACCATCGGACTTGAGAGCCAGGCCGATACCCACCTACCGAAAAATGGAGATAAGATACTGAGCACGCTGCATGCCTAGATTAGATACTTGTCCGAAGGCTCTCAGCTGGGGGATATGACGGATCCCCGGATGAGAGGGTCTGGCCGTTTCTCGCTCACTGCTGCACGGAGGTAAGGTGCTGAGCCGGCAGCACATGTAGCCTACCTCGTGAGCGAGTACTAAAAGGTAGAAGAAGTGCCCCAGTATAATGAAATGGTTACGAAAACTGTCTGTATCTAACTCATAGAGAGTGTAGACAAAAGTGGAAAAACGTCTCAATAACACGAAATGGAACGCACGGCTAGCGAATCCATTGCGTGGCCCGAAGTCCAAAGCGAAAGCTTACGAAGTGGATGTCGTCCGCAGACTGACCGTTCCTGATGTGTGCTTGAGCCACCAGTGGCAAGCGAGATGCCCAACACATGGAAGTGAGGAACTAAAGCAGCCATGAGCAGGACGCGGCAACTCCTCGGGTGAGCCCAGTCTCAGAGCAATATGTGCCGGCTCTGTAATTATGGAAGCCTTCGTGGATAGCGAGGGAATAAGCATGGTCTGCCCCTGCCTTCCCTTGAGGGTTGACCGCGATGTCTTTGACCGTTCTATCTTGACCAGCTGAGATGTGGGCGACATCACAACAATAAGTCTAACGTGCCTCGAAACCCGAGGAAGGCTAACCTCATTAAAAATGCCCACCGAAGTCGGAAGTACCGTCCTATGGGTGGCAAAATAAAAATTGGCACCATGCATTTACGTCTGAGTGAAATTTCTCCACCGAATGAATCTCGTGCTAGGAACAGATCTGATTAAATAGTTTCCGAATGCCGCTCTTGCTCGGAACAGCTCTGACTAGGTAGTTTCCCGAAAGTCCGTCGTGCCTGGAACTGCTCTGACGGGCACAACGACAAGCACATGTCCGAAACGTAAACTCGCTGAGAGGATACCGTCTGCAGACCTGTCTGGTTTGTGCGGGAACGGCCCGGGGCGAACGATATGCCCAATATATTGAAGTGAGGAATTAAAGCAGCAATGAGCAGGACGTGACGATTCCCTCGGTGAGCCCAGCACCAGGGTGCTATGTGTCGGCCCTGCAATTATGGAAGCCACCCTGGATGGCGGAAAATGCAATGAACTGTCCCTGCCTTCTCTTCAGGGATGACCGCGAAGTCTTCGACTGTTCCAACTTGACAAGCTGGGATGTGGACGGTACCACAAAAGTGAGTCTCCCAGGAATTCTAACCTGGTCAAAATTGCACGCTAAAAGTCGGATGTGTTGGCCTGAGGGTTTCGACCCAAGGCTGCCTAACCAGACACACCGCAGTCACATCTGAAGAAAAAAAAACACTCCGGATGAACGCAAGGAAGAAGAAGAAACATTAAACCTCCCAATGAACCTTTGAGTTGTCCAAAAAGGTGAGAATAATTCTGGGCTAGGTGTGGCGAGTACGGCGGATGTGGTACACACTGAAAGTGGAGGTCTACGGTGGTTCCAACCGTTGCATCGGCAGTATGGGAGTAGTATGATTCGATTTATCCGTCTTATTTTGGTGGTGGGCATTTCCTCTATATTTATACTAGTCCAGCAGATCGTCCACCACAATTTGAAATCTATTTTTAGATTTTAATGATTTTATTTTCTGGCTCCGGCTGGGTGTAGTCTATTGTCGTAAGAGGGATGGGGGTGTTAAAATACACACACACAAACGCGCGCGCGCGCGCACACACGCACACACACACACATATATATATATATATATATATATATATATAAAGTGCACCATTGAAACAACAAAATGACTAACAAACGAACGATAAAAGAGACGTAAAATATTCAAATAAAGGGAAGACATAAATAGACAGAACACATATAGAATGAACATAAAAGATATATAGATATATAATAATCTGAACACTAAAAGAGACAAACAATTTTATTAATGGTTAGAAAAAATGAGCAATCTGGACATTTTGTTAAAAACTAAATCGCAAAGACAACTTATTACAAACATCATAAAGATATATACCTTCATTTTTTGGCCACATTGAAATGAGACAAAAACTAGAACATGTTGTGACAACTGGAAAAAAATTGTGGATAGAAGAAGACAGCGAGAAAACATTCTTGATAGTATTATGTCACCCCGGGAAAGTTAACCCGGTCAACAAATGCCCGCAGAAGTCGGATGTGTCGGCCTAACGGCGCAAGAACACAGCTCTGCTGTAAACAGGCACAACGCAATCACATCCGAAAAAAAACTCCGGATGAACGCAGAAGAAGAAGAAGAAGAAGTATTATGTCATGGCACGGAACTGATTGATACATGACACTGGATATCCCAAGATGTGGAGAAGCATGATCGCCCACCCCAGTAGGTAAGGCCTGTGATGATGATGACTCAACATTACAATATACCATACATATACTCAAGAACGATCAACACACGCCTTCTCACACGATCTGCTAATTCTTTTTATAGTCCTTGGAGTTGGTATTCATATTTGTCCACAGCCTTAAGTCTCGTGTGCTGCCAATCATTTCTAATACTGATGTTTCTCCAAACCATGTTGTCAGTCTGTCCAGCATCCTCTCTCATGGTTTCCCCCTGCCTCTCTTCCCCTCTAAAGGGTATCTGTGTGGGCGTAGGTGGGAATATTGTGTGGTATGTGGGTGGGGGATATGTGTGTGGTGTGTAAGTGGGGATGTGTGGTGGTATGTTGGTGAGGGATATGTATGTGTGCGGTGCGTGGGTTGTGAATATTGCGTGGTAGGGGATGTATGTGATGTGTGGGTGGTGGGGTGTGTGTGAGTGGATTGGGGATGTATGGGTGGTTAGGGAGATGTGGGGGGGGGTAGGGACATGTCAGTTGGTGGGGATGTGTGTATGTTTTGGGGATGTGTGAGTGGATGTGCGATGTGTGGGTTGGTGGGGGATTGTGTGCGTGGGTGGGGAATATGTGGTCGATGGAGATATGGCTGGGGGATGGGTGGTTTGAGGTGTGGGTAGGGAGAGGATGTGTGGGTTAGGATGTGTGTGTGGGTTGGTGGGGAATGTTTGTGGGTGGCGAGTGTGTTTTGGTTGGGGGATCAGGTGAGGGCAGTGTGGGTGGGTGGGAGATGTGCGGGAGGGGGATGGGTCGGTTGGTGGGGTATGTATGTGTCCCTTAGTGTGCGTGTGTGTGGGTAGATGGGGGTGTGTGTGTGTGGGGGATGTATGGGTAGGTGACAGATGGGCCTCATAACATGGTAATTTGCCTTATTTATGTTTACAACATTCCTTTCACAATGTTTATTTCTCTTCCTATGTAAATGTATAATGCTCTTGATGAACGAAAGACGAGTGATTGGAAGGGCCGAATGTAAGACGGGCCTGCGCGCCCAATTTGTGACCCTAATAAAGTTGATTTGATTTGATTTGATTTACCCATTGCGACAACATGCGCCAGCTTCCCCGTCTCATGACATGCCCAAAGAATGTGCAGTGTCACTGGATCACCATCTATGAATTAAGCCTGTGTTCTAATCTGGATTAAGCCATTAAGGTATTTATCTCTCGGTCTTACCCTTCCTCTTTTCCTATCAAGCTTTCCAGCTGTCACACAGTTACCAATGCTATTTCTCTCCAGAACGAGCTCAAATAATCTTGACTGCAGAGGCAGACCAAGAGAAATGATGCTGGATGGATTGAGACGGTGGCACGGAGGAATATCAGCAGCAGAGTTGATACAGAAAACCAAAGACCGAGATCTGTGGAGAGCCATGAACGCCTACGCCAGCTGGCAGGGCACTTGATGATGATGATGATGATATAATCTAAAAATTTCTCTTAACTAATTTACAGTTTTTGTTTCTTTCCTGACAAAAACTATAATGAGGCAAAGCAATTTATAAGAAGCACTTATAGAACCAGTCAGAACATCTAGGTCACTAGAAATGTGTTCTGGCCTACATTTGAGGACAAACTCTATGGAGATGTCAATAAACTGAAGCTGTTTGTTCTGCATTTATTCATATTGAAATCTGAATTTATACGAAGACGAGGAAGAAGTTTGTTTCTTGAAAAGCATTCTCATGCGTTTGTGTGTCCTTCCATGTTGTTTTTTTTTTTTGGTAGTTTTCCGAGAAAGCACATTTCCACTGCAATTGGATGCTTCTCAGTTTGTCTGCATATTGTTCATGTTTTACATACATGCAGTAGTGTATATTTCTATATAACACTTTCACTCACTGCGGGTAATAATTTTAAATGTTTAGTTTAGTTGACGGATCAACATCACGGCACACGGGTGTAACCCATAAGTGCTCCGTTCTACTTCTAACTCAAGCTTGAGTAGGGAAAATCTCAGCTCAGTGCACGAACTCCGTAGCACCGGCGAGGTTCCTGAAATACTTTGGGTAGATTTTTAACTCGAAATTTTGCCTGGACAGCGCCGTTAGGCTACTCTTTTTCGGTTCCCAACTGATAAGGGATTTTTTTTTTTCGTGCGCAACAATACACACGGGTGTCCGATTTCACTACCCAGAGACCAGGGAAAATTTTGTTACTAACAGTCCTAGTGAAAAAAAATCACGGTCCTCATCAGGGCTTGAACCCGGGACCTCCAGCACCCGAGATAGTTTAGAATATTGTTACTGAAATATGTCACAGAGTGTGTAAACTCTACACACACACACGCACGCACGCACGCACGCATGCACACACACACACACACACAGAGAGACAGAGAGAGACCTGCATAAATGTTAAGTAAACATAAAAATGGTCGATCGCGTTCAATTGGCTGGGCAACGTATGATGCGTCGCACGGAGGAGGATATCGCTTGCCAACTGCAATAACGGGCACTTATCACTCTTGATACATTCCATGGACTATAATGAAAAGCATAAAGAGATGTATGTAATTACCAACAACAAAATAACTAAGGAGATATCCAGACCAGTAACTGCGCTTATATTCAAGGCCTGCTCTGGTTTCACTTCGAGTCCAAGGCTGGACTTCAAAGTCGTATAGCTCCTGTATAGTTCACCTGTGTCATAGAGAAGAACATTTAATAGAATCAATAATAAATATATTGCAACTGACATTTCTTTGATCATATAATGAATCACAGGAACATGGGAAGCAGAATAGGTAAGCTTTACTATAACACCATCACAATTAACAAAATGGAAGTTTCGACCAAAGCCTTCGTCAGCATACACACACGCACGCACGCACGCGCGCGCGCACACACAAACAAACACAAACACACACACACACACAACCTCGATACAACTACATGGAAAACTACAAGAATATACATGCCGATAAGCGTCGGCGGTCATGTTTCGCCATCTCACACGATCACCAGAGTGGTGGATCAGCTCTGTGTTCTTGTCTCGACCATACCATGTTGGGGAAAAAAAAACACAGAACCCATAAAAAGTTTATTAAATCCTACAACCCACCCCCCACCCCCGACGTGTCTCTACCTTGCCATGGTAGGGGGTCTTGCGTGTCCCACTGACCCCAAGAGCTCTGCCGACGGAAGCACAACTACATGTCGGACAGGTCTTGTGGTAGGGACCAGAGCAATAGAGACACAACCTGCTGCTCTGCAGGTAGACTGCGGATAGCAGTCTACAGGCGCACGATGCTACTAATTTTTATCTAGAAACAAGGCTCTCAACTGAGGGATATGGCTGAACGCCTCTAAGCCATTATCGTCGGATGTGATGGCCTGGATGATATTAACATACTGAAAACTGGAAGTGAGATATTAAGCCTGCTATATGACTGGTTCCGATACGTATCCTACGGCTCTCAACTGAAGGATGAGGTCGAACGCCTCTTGGCCAATGTCTCTCAGCTGTGCGTACCTAGCCGTTGCTCACCACTCTTAAATGGAGGTGAGGTGCTTCCGTCCTTTAGTTGGGGACGTTAATTACAAGTACCTCTGAAGTCGGAGTGGGCTCGCCTGAATGGCGAGGGACACCGGTAAAAGGGAAAGCAAACCCACACGCAAAATTCAGTCACTTACTACTTTAAACGGTGTATAAGGACTACGCTTGAGTTTAAGCGAGCGAACAAAAAAGGAAAAAACAAAAATCCTACACAGTTCAAGAACATTTCTTGAAATTTGGTGAACGTAAACTTCCCATTCATTTCCAAAAATTTCAGTTACCTCGGTCGTTTTGCATAAAAGTTATCTTCTTTCCAAAATATGCTCCAAATGGCCTCCACAGCATTGGATGCACACTTGCATACGTTGCGCTAAATTGTCAATGACGTGATCGCATTCCTCTGTGGAGATGTCCCTGATCTTTGCTGTGATTGCTGCCTTCAGTTCACCAATCGTTTGAGGGTTGTTCTGCTACACATTATACTTTGTACTTCTCTGCCTTCCCCTTGTTCTTTTCCCCTCTGTCTTGCCAGTTGTCACCAATTTCTCCAATTTATTTATTCTCATAACGTTGTCAAAACATTGTGACTGTCTGCGTCTAATTTCTCTAATCAGTTTACGGTTTTCATTTGTTTCTTGTAGAACTTGGCCATAGGTTTTTCTGTCTGTCCATGGTATTCTTTGCATTTTCCTCAGAAACCACATTTCCACAATCGTCTGCTCACTGTCCACGCCTCATTCCCATACAAAAGTGACATCTTTTTATTGCTCAGTATGTTTTCAATCTTGCAAAAAGGCTACCTTCGCCATGGCGATTCTTGTTCTAATATCTTCATGGCATCTCCCATCAGATGTTTTGATTGTTCTGAGATAATTGTACCGATTCACTAGTTGAAGAATATTCCCATTTATTTGTGTATTACACTGACAATATTTTCACTGTATTGGGAAAAAAAAGATCTGGAGACATTACACATCACTGTAGCATACCTCTCTTATTAGACTAATATTGACGTACTTCATTATAATCTTCCGGGAAGGTTAACCCGGTCAACAAATGCCCGCAGAAATCGGATGTGTCGGCCTAACGGCGCAAGAACGCAGCTCTGCTGTAAACAGACACAACGCAATCACGTCCGAAAAAAAATATTTCAACGCAGAAGAAGAAGATTATACATCTTTATGGCAGCTTGTTGTTTCCTATATAAATGTTTTTGTTTTTTTTTGTTTTTTTTTACAAATCTGCGGTCTTTCACTTCAATTTGTAGATCTGCTAGCATTTTCATCAGGTTGACATGTCTTATTTTATCGAAAGCCTTTGTGTAGTCAATAAAGCAAAGATGTAGGTCTTTCTTTACTTTAATAGAACGTGCAAGTAATGTTCTCAGTATATACACAGCAGTTACTGTCCCCTCACCTTCTACGAACCCACATTGTTCTTCTCCTATTCCAGGTTGTATTTTCTTCCTAACTTTGCATTATAATTCTTAGCGAACTCTTCGTAATGTGGCTCATTATACTAATTGTTCAATGTTGATCACATTCCAAGACTCCTAATTTCATTCGGGACTGCAATAAAGATATAATTACATAATTCAGTTAGTATATCTCCAGTATCATATATTGTGTTCAGCAGTCTGGTGACTTGGTCTATTCCATATACTTCTGAGGCATTGATCATATCTGTTCTGATGTTCTCTGGGCCCGGGGTCTTGCCAGTTTTCGTATGGTTAAGAGCATTCTGAGCTTCCATATTGAAAATTGATGATCCTTCATTATTATTCCGAATATCATACTGTCTTCTCTTGTATCACCATAAAGGTCTTTCACACAATCTCACCACGAATGTAAAATCGGATCTTTCTTCTGTTATGATTTTGCCATCTTTGGTATTTAGGCAACCCGTTTATGTGTGTGTGTTCTTTTATTAGTGATGTGATTAATTCTCATGTGTATTAATTTGGTATTCCAGGTGTTGTGTTTGTTTTCAATTTCCCTGCGATTTTCCTCACGCCATGCTTCGTTAGCCTCTTTGTACAGTTTCTAAATTTTCCTGTGAATCTCTTCACATTTTTCATGGTTATTTTTGTTAATTCTTCTTATTTCCATGAGTCTTAAGATGTCTTCCTTCATCCATTTCTTACGTCCCTTTATCTTTATTTTTTGGTTAGCCTTTGTATGCAGCTTGGTTGATTGATTTCGTTAATACTTCCCATTGGTAGCTGACATCTTGAAATAACATTTCCATATCGGACAATGCATCAGTTCTGTTCTTTACCTTCACGTTGAATTTATCTTGAATCCCCTCTTTCTTCAGTTCACGTAGCTAAAATGTTTTGTTTCTTGGTGTATATTTGACCTTCTTTAATTGTATATGTATATTGCTTATGATTAATCTAAGGTTGATGTAGCAGTCTGCGCTTGGTAGAGTTTTTGCGAATTTTAAGACATTTCGAAATGTTCTGTTGATGAGAATGCAATCAATCTAATTTATGGTCTTATGGTAAGGACTGATCGATGTCCATAATCTCCTTGGGTGATGTTGATACCAGGTGTTTCCAATAATCATCTCACGCTCTTTTGCCCACTGTACAAGTCTGCAATCTCTCTCTCTCTCTCTCTCTCTCTCTCCCTCTCTCTCTCTCTCTCTCTCTCTCTCTCTCTCTCTCTCACACACACACACACACACACACATATATATATACATACACACACACTGAAGTATTGGAAAGATCAGGTTGTGTGACGGTGTATTCCATGCTCAGTCTTCGTAGACTTAGATGTATAGGACACGTTAGGAGGATGGATGATGGTAGAATACCAAAGGACATCTTTTTTGGTGAATTACAGACGGGTAGGAGATCTTAGGGTTGGCCTCTACTACGATACAAAGATGTGTGTAAGCGGGACATGATTGATACAGGCATTGATAATGCACATTGGGAGCAAGTCGCCGCTGAACGTGTTGCATGGAGGGCAAATATCAGAAATGGAATAAAGACAAAGGAGAAAATGATTGCAGATAAAGCACACACAGAGCGTGAGAGACGTAAGATGGTGCAAAATGGTGGAAATGACCATGTTTTCACATGCACCTACTGTGGGCAAACATTTGCAGCAAGAATTGGCCTTACCAGCCACACTCGCCACCGCCATGGGTCGCAGTTATTAAGCCTTTTTGAAGCACAATGTACCAAACTATCGTCTGTCAAGACGGAAAGGTGCCATATATATATATATATATATATATATATATATATATATATATATATATATATATATATGTGTGTGTGTGTGTGTATGTGTGTGTGCGTGCGTCTGTGTGTGTGTAAAAGCTACATATCTGTGTCCTAGTTATGGACTTGACACATGTGTAGTTGAATACCGTGTGTTAGACCACCCAACATCATGTAATCGTATGGGGGGGGGGGGGGGGGTCAGCATGGATAAGAGTGCTCGTCCTTAGTTAGTTAGTCGCAGTCCCAACTTCACAGCAACGGGTCATCCCTTAAACATACGGTTTACTGATGTCGAGGTCGCGGGTTTAAACCTACACCGGTCATTTGGACTAACATTTGACTTCTCGTCCTTGACTTAGGGACGTAAATTACAAGTACATGTGAAGTCGGAGTGGGTTCGCCTGATGGCGAGGGACTCTCGTAATAGAAGAAGCTAATTCATAAGTAAACTTCAGTCCAGTGCTACTGGAAAGTAGTGTGTGTGGAACACGCCTGAGTTCAAAGCAAGCAAGAGGGGGGGGGGGGGAGGAATTGCAGAGACGCTTAAAGCGTCGGGATCGCCAATGCCTGCTCCAGACAAGGGAACACGAAGATGGCTGGCGTTTCAACGGCCTTGATTGCTTGATTGCGTATTTCAATAGTTTTATCTTAAATATTGTCACCATATAACGCAAGAAAAGCACAACTAAATATACAGAACAGTGTGAGTCGAACATAACACTGGACGACACACCGTCTAAAGGCTGATATTGTCGGATTATTACCAATATTTCATAAAATAGAAACATAATGAAACCATTTACCTATTGGCTTGTCTGTTGGTTGAGTGACTCTTTTGATTTCATCATGTCGAATTGTCCGAATGATTTCTGAAATATTATCGCACCGTACTCCAGGCAGTCTTATACTACTCCTTACCAGAACCTCAAAATCTTCCATTCCACGGTCTGACACGTTGCTTGTCAACACATTTAACACTCTCAGCAAACACTCTATGTGTATCTTAGCTAATACGCAAGGAGGGGCTCCACCACTATACATGTGTTGGAGGTAGGTGTTGCATGTTCTCATGACTTCGATTTCCTCTTTAGTTGTGGCTGAAATTGGAAAAATACAACTAAGTATACAATGTCGCAGTGTGAGTGAGTAGAAAAATGCAAGATACAATGTTTTTTCTAGTTGTAGTAAATCTGCTTCTTCTTCTTAGAATATTAGCTTTGACATATCTGACTAAGACCTGACAAGTATATATACACACACACACACTTGTCAGGTTTTAGTCAGACACACACACACATGCGCGCGAGCGCGTACACATACACACACACACAAAATACGCCAGCTGCATTAAAGTATCAAGCGATTGACAGGTTTGAAACGCCAGTGCCTGTTCCAGAACAAGGCACGCAAAGAAGGTTGACATTTGAACGCATTGATTGCGCATTTGAATAGTTTCTTCATAAATGTTGTCATCATATAAAAAAGTCAGTTGTTACTTAGTTATTAGTGTGACATTTCTAAACATTTATAATGTCAGCGCCAATGAACCCCCTTCCGAATAAGTAGGAAACAACGCTTCAATGGTTCACCATGGTAAAACAGGGCACTCCTTGATTTTTAAAAGTAACAATAAGCCATCTCCCCCCCTTCCCTTCTGGAAATTCTCAACGCCGGAGTTGTCAACCACTGAAAATAGAATCAGCCCACACTGTTGAGAATTAAATCTTGCGAAAGGACAGGGGCAGACAACTATAAAATTACTCCCGCTTTCTCTACAATTTCCGGAACACAACCAGGCCCCCCCCACTGTCATAAGTCGGGGTGCCCCACCGGCTAGATGAAAATATTATTCACTGGCGAGCAACCCTAAATAGTCAGAAACTGACTAGGGACAAAATCTATATGGCTGAACTACAGATTAAGCCCATGAATATCCAACGAACAGCTCCAAGTGGCTCGTTACAAAATTGAAATGAACTGTGCTGAATATTCGCCAAGGAATAGGAAAGAGAAGGTTAGCTAAGATAGATGTTTAAGTCTAAATATATTAGTATAGACGACTATCTCAGTACAGGTTTTTCTCCCTGACTGCTCCCTTCCTTGGTGTCTAAGTGAACCCCCACCAATGTACACAACAACACGTATGCACAATTGGAATTAAAATATAACGAGAGAACTATGAGTTACAATATTACAACATTTATTTACTAATTATAGACATCTGATGGTTTTTAATATGAAGATGATGAAATCATATAACATATTGTGATGAGAAACATTACGTAACTTTACTTGTTACTTTATCTATCTGGAACTGTGGTCCAGATCCTCACTCTCCAGTAGACTCAACAAAAGAAACAGCTTGCCGGTATTCTGACGATCCTGTCAGTCCTGACACTCCTAGTCTTCACTCGTCCTTGAGATCTACAACATAGGTGCTCCTTGTGAGAGCTTGAAAGAAGTCAAGAATGTGTTATATCAGTTCTACATCAGCGCAATCCTAATTAAAACATATCATAACACAAACATATACAATGACCAGTCTGGCCAAGTTTATCTTCCAGCTCTACTGCGTTCACCATCCTCCTTCTCCCTACTGTCTTAGTCGGGGACGGGCTTTTCAATTGTCTCACACGCCTGTAATGATTACATTTCTGCCGCCCCATGTCCATGTCGCTAATACAGAAATTCTGTGTCGTACAGCCGCTCCGTCCAAAGTTAGTTTAGCAGCTCACAGGATCGGTAATGGTATTTTAATAATGCCGGGTCATCCGGGCTTACAAGCCGTGACCAGTAGCTGTGCCAGACTTCCGTGAATTACCCTCCACCATATGATGAAAAAGGTTTAGCACCATATACCCCATAACACTTGTGGGTAATGTCTGTACCATTACACCTCTGCTACAAATGCAATCGATGGTTAGTGTGCCAATGCGCACACCATAATATAACACTTCATATTGGTAGGCTTGCATATGACAAATCAATATACCAAACATGAAATACCCATAAAACATTAATTAAACTAGACATATTATGATACTTTAACATAATAGCATAATGCACTAGTTAGTTTGTAGGTATACGAAATGAGACGTATATACACAAAAAAAATATGTACGAAACATATTCCTAGCATCGTATATTCATATGAAATTACACATACATACATCCAACATATCTGTAAACATTATATTACTTCAAGATGGACATATAATGATACTCAACATAATAGCATCAGGCATTGTTAATGAGTACTAATATTGTATAGCTACAAAATGAGATATACAACAAGTCTAATTGAAGTGACCACACAGACCAGCTATATTTGCTGAGCTGCCCGGTTTAATCACCACTTAGTTACTGCTGTTGTAAGAATTAAATAAATAGTCAGTTGACTATATTCTGTACAACAAATGCACACACCAAAAAGCAACTAGGATAGTGTACAAAGAAATGACAAGCATCTACCAAGACACCTAAAAGTATACCCAGACAAGATCTGTCTCACATAAGGCAGCACTCAAAGCAATCCGATATTGAACACAGAACTCAGAAAGAACACTCAAGTAACCTATGACAATGATAGTTCTTGCAATAACCTAGATCAGATATAGACTGAAAATCAGTAACTAAGAAATAACTTATGACTTCAAACATTGAGCTGGCTGCCTACCTGTTCTGAAATCAGACTTAATCTAAAGTGAAAAAGTCTAGCAGGGGTTTTTATACCTAGCCTAGCAGTAGACACTTATCTCCCAGGAATTCCATTCCTAAATTCTTCTTATCTCCTCCTGACATTAATTGCAATTAACTCTGCAACCTGTCCAGTCATAAAAATTCTTTCTGCATGCACACTAGCCTTCACACCTGTGGGTCTGACCATTATTAGCCCCCTGTGGCTTATCAGTGATTTCACACCTTGGACCTCTAGTATTCCTGCTTCAGTTTCAATAGCCAACATTTACTTTGTGTGGCCAGTCTTGACACTTCACAGCTGACCGGTTTTACAAGGTCTGTTTTCACACTCTACTGAGTCTGCCGATCTGAGTTGACTTGGCTTGTTTACCGCCCTATGGCTATTATCTCCATCTGGCGTTAATTGCCTTTATTCAACCAATGGCCCAGTTCATTGTTGATTCAGCCAGGGTCTACCTGGACGAGAAGGTGCCAATGTGTCTGTGTGGTGTCATAGCCCGTCTGGGTCAGCAGTTTTCCAAGGTGTAGACTAATTTAAATTATCTAGTTGTGTCCATCTCAAGTATCCCATTTTACTTGCCATCTGCAAGCTTACGTCATGGCTAGAGGCTTTTTGTGAATAATCTTACCTCACGACTAGATAGCCTTGGAGTAGCGTGATTAATTCATTCTTTCTCAATTTGGCCTCTCAAATTTGGAGACCGAGAAAAATATTCTGGGATGTTAAGGCGGCATTCCACGACACCCACCACAATGACGTCACTTTTAGCGCTAAAAGTGAGCCTTTCGATTAATGCGGCCAAGGTAATTCATGTTAACATAAGTTATGTTAATGAATGAACTCAGGAGATGTCGGCGGAGAACTGCACTGTTGGGGCGCAGTTGCCAAAATGATTCGTCAAGAACGGACATGTTGTACAGTCCGGGAGATGTGGTGTGGTTTTTAATGGTGTAGTTTTTTTAATTCTTGACGACATTGGTAAGTTATTGTATTATTTTCTTGTATTGTGGTTGTGTAATAATATGCTATGTCTCACGAGGACTTCTGGTCGCCAACATGGCAGTTAGGCGTTGAACCGTTAAGGCCTATGGCGTGTTTATGCCTGCAGCTACGGTTTGCATTCGCATTTTCTTCATGTTGGACTGGTAGTACATGGTTACGCCGCCCTGCTACTTAGTGAGTGCGCGGGCGACACTGTGTGCTGTGAAATTCGCGGGGAATGCTTTTACATCTGTCCTGTACAGTGACCTGCATGTTCGGAACAATGCCTAACGGCTGTTGCTGAATAGACTGATTTGCCTTTTGGATTCACAAATGCATTTTTCAGGAGACTCCCGGGAGTTGGCGCTGAAGCTGAGGAGTTCGTGCTTTATGCGACACTTTCGGCGGGTCGCCCTACGGTAAAAGACTGAGCCATTTGAGAAATCCCGGGTCAATGAGGTCTTTTTGGTGACTGCCAAGTCCATCGACGATGAACTGTGGTTTTCGTGGATTAATTTTGTGTTGGCATTCTTGCAGCGGCATTGTGCACAGTATACATGCGCGGGCTGTTGGATTGCCGAGACTCCTGCCTAAACCACTTTTCACATTGGACAGTGGGGAGCATTTTGTGTGATATTCACTGGCACAGGAACGAAGCATAATGGGGACCATACGTTGCCGTGAAGTTGGAACCTCGACTAATTAACTAACCAACCAACCCACCCATCCACCCACCCACTCACTCACTCACTCACTCACTCACTCACTCACTCACTCCCTCACTCACTCACTCACTCACTCACTCACTCACTCACACACTCACTCACTCACTCACCCCTTCTTTCCCCCATGTTATCTCAGTATAATATTACAATTTATACTCAGGAGTTGGTAGTTACTTGTTATGTTGTTTTAAGTTTTTATGTGTGTTCTCATTTAGATTACTAATCAAACGACAACATCACGTTTGAGCCGAAAGTGGCGGGATAACCACACGGACCTTCAGTATACGAAGAGTGAGAGTTCTCTCTGAGTTTCGGTAGCTTTCTTGTGTTCCACTGGCCTTCTTTTAGAAAACTGTAACTTAAAATCAGTCTCTATCCCTAGGGAGTCTTATCGAGCCATTTCAAGTTTTCCCATAACAGTTGGCTATTATGATTTGAGGATTCCTTTCCCATTTCTTTTTTTTAACACGCCACAATTAGTTTATTAATTAATTAGTTCGTTATTAGTTAGTGATTGTACATAGCACTGGACAACCCGCAACCTAAAGGCTGCTATTGTTGGATTGTTACCAATATTTCATAAAATAAAAAGACATAATGAAACCGTTTACTTATTGGATTCCCGGTTGGTTGAGTGACTCCATTGGTTTCCTCTTCTTGAATTGTTCGAATGATTTCTGAAATGTTATCACATTGCACTCCAGTCAATAGTATACGTTTCCTCACAAGAACTTCAAAATCTTCCATTCCACGGTCTGACACGTTGCTCGTCAACAAATTTAACACTTCCAGCAAACACTTTACGTATTCCTTAACTGACCAGCATTGAGGGACTCCAGCACTATACATGTGGGAGAAGTGGCCGTAGCATGTTCTCTTTACTTCGATTCCCTCTTCAGGTGTGGCTGAAATTGAAAAATAACAGCACAGTGTGAGTAGAAAAAATGCACGTTACACTTTTCGCCGTTGAAGCCACTCTTTCTTTCTTTCTTTCTTTCTTTCTTTCTTTCTTTCTTTCTTTCTTTCTTTCTTTCTTTCTTTCTTTCTTTCTTTCTTTCTTTCTTTCTTTCTTTCTTTCTTTCTTTCCTCCTCTTCTTTCTGGCCCTTGTATCCACAAAGCTGCCTGTACAGCAGATAATCATGAAGAACATTTTCACCAGTTTGCTCGCAGACAGCTGTGGTCCAATGAGTTAAGTGGACTAAGGCCACACACAGAGAGGCTAGATGGGAAGTTCTTCATGAGAGAAAACTAACAAAGGCATTTGTAATAAGAACAGAGTTGCATAATAAGGTCTGGACATAGATAGGGATGCCTGAGATACCACACACAACACAGAGTGAGTTGGTTGAGAGAATATGTCCCAATAGGGAATAGAGGGAATAAGGGGAGGAAGTAGAATGCCCCGCCCTGAAGCAAAGAATGCCGATCTGTTCCGGTCGGTCATGGGTTTCGGTATCGTCTTTGATTTAATTATCCACCTCTTTTGATAGACTTTCAACTTGATAGCTCTATGTTAGTGTGACGAAACGGCAATTCATTTGTGCCTCGTCGGGCGAAATTACACTTTATTCGGCGTCATCAGGGACTTTCCCGGTTATAATTAGATCGGGGATAGCCCAGCAGGAATTTTCCATCTGGAAGGTTCGAGAAACACATGGATTCAGATGACCAGGGTGGTTTAGCGCAGCACCAATTTCACGGGCGGCTAGAACCTAGAATTCCAGTGTGGAAAATAGAGTTTCTCGTGGAGTTGAAACACTTCGTGAAGCACTTATTTCTCGGGCGCATTTGTACGCACGAAGGAGAAATGCGACTGTCACAGCTCATTCGCTCTCTATATCTCGTGTGAGAAGGTACTGCGTTTGTGTGGCAGTTGAAACTATTCCTTCACACTCAACCAAGTTGCAGCTGACTGTCGAAATCTCACGGCCTGCTGGCTCAGACAGTAATTGAAGCTGACTGGACACAGTTCATAGATTCAGGTACTAACTTTATTAATTAATTTAACGTTGTAAATTGAGCATAAAACGCGATCGTTCAGAACTAATTAAATATGCGGGTGACTTTGCATTGCTAATGAAGTGACCGATCGATAAGCCAGTTGAGAACGAGGGCAGCGCACAGCTGTGTGTAATTGTGTTTGCAAGCCGTCGTGAACCGCTGATGTTTGTCAACTGCTTAGAAATAAGTCCGTTAAATCGGCAAATTGTGTTCAAATGTTATGGAATGATTATAGTTAGTAGTTGCATATACTATGTTTACTGGACTGTAGTAGGGAACAGTAAACTGTTGTATAGAAGGAACCTAATTTATGTCAGTCAGTAATTACCGCCAGCTGAGCGCTGAAATTAGACAGGTAAGTTGGCAGATGAAGAGTGAGTTAGCGAATCACCGATGTGATAGGGAAATAGAGCACTTAGTGGTTAGCACTAAGAAGTGATGTAACTATTTTGTGTGTGAACTAAATAGTGAATTCATTCGAGGAACTGGGAATTCATACGAAGGTAAGTTCCTCAGTGGTGCTAGAGAGATATACGATGTGGTTATCACGTATAATCTAGGTCATGTTGAGTACTACTTCTATGAATAATGTACCGACCGCCGAAGGAGTTCGACGCGAGATAACACGGCGTTACCGTCGCGATGTACACATGCGTTCTTCATGCTATTCTTTTCTGTCCTGTTCCTATTCATACTTGCGTGGGTACGTCAGTGCTGATGTGAGGAAAGTATGGAGGAACAAATGAAGGACGAATGAGATTCGGGGACGAATGGGATATGGGGACTGCGTGTGAGTTATTCTTGTATGAGACTGGTATAACCAGGCCAGCCATTAAGTTCGGCCACGGCCAAGGCTAATCCTCTTGGAAAGGCAGAACTGAAGAGAACCTGGAACATGCGGGGAGCGTGTTTTTCATAGAAAGACTTCTTGACTCTAAGGAAGAGTCTAACAAGAAGAGCTTCGCTATAGAGTGGGCAGAAGGTCCCACTAGCGAAATGGAGTGTGTATATATGTTATAGGATCATGTATTGTTACTATATCCCAAGTGATGGTGCATTGATCGTTGTGTGTTTATGATTAGATGTATCATGTAAAGGGGGGGGGGGTCCAGGGACACATTACCTTGATATTTAGTTCTAGATAACGCTTGAACAACTACAGATGGACTTTAGCGACAACCTTTATGTGAATAGGGATAGGTGAAACGTTAGATCAGACTCGCCATTCTTGATTCTTAATCTGTTTGACGGGCTGTTCTTTGAAGGGCCAGCTGACATTGGACTGAGGTGTATGCATCAATACTATCAACATAGAGATGTTGCTCTACTTAGTTGAATAACTGGGTAGCAAGACTGAAGGTTGATTAGTCATGGATTTAAAGCACATGAGCCAATGTTTGGGCCGAATACTTTCACCGATCGCTCTTACTTTCAGGTGTTGCCTGTTAGAACCAGCCTATGACAAAGTTGTTTGTCGGAAACCACTACGTGATCTATGGCGAAGTTTCACTATACCTACCTACCACACCTGGCTGTGCTACAATCTGCCAGAGGGAGAATCACCAAGAATGACTAAACTCACCAAGTAATTCTAGAGCCCTGCAGCAGCACTAGTGGAACTAGAGGGTTTGTTTTCTAATGTCGAACTGTGCTTAAGACTATTTCAGCAAAGTGTTCGTCTACCTGATTAATCTTGCCGGGGTATACAGAAGGTTGATGTACTAAGGAATTATGATGGCAGGCTCACTCCAGAGAGACTTACCAAGTTGGGGTAGGCAGAGCTCTGGGAGCTCATCAATTCCAAGTCAATGTGTTTCCGCCTAAACGTCGGAGAGTCCAGACATAGATTGGCCCATACCAAACCAAGGGGCTGTAACTACGTCGGAACTAGTGTACGGTCATGATTAGACCCACACCAGCTTGCGTATTTCCTTACTAGAACTCATGATGGTAGACAGGTCAACTCATCCTTGTCCTTATGAACATTGAGTGCTGAATATGAATTAGTTCTTACCAAATAATTCGAACAACCAAGTCATATAGAAATATAGACACTATGGTCTGTTACCAAGCTCAACCATGTTTCAAGATTTATGTGCTTGACTCCGAGGGAGTCTGAACATGAGTGACTTTGTAGTGTATTGAAATCATCTATATGAACATTGGTGTATTTCTGGTGACTGTGTTGAACTTGTTGCAGTAATGATTCATTGCCCAATCAGGGGTAAACGCTTCTATACGGGGACCATTAGATTGGTCATTTGTTACTTCTAGGAACATCAAGAGATCAACTGGGGTCACCTCAAGGAGGAGGGTCTCCTAACCAGGCTGTACGTCGAGAACTGTGAAAGGTGGTCACAGCGACTCATTGGGACAGTGCAGACGAGAAGTTCATCCAACAGTCTGTGGTCCGAAGAGGTAGTTCCTCTGACATCTGATCTTAGCTCTGGGGACGGAGTGGTCTCCAAAGGTTCCAGTCATCAGTCTGGAAGGGAGCCGGGTGAGTGTCGGACCGACTGGACGGAACATCTGCCTCAAACCTGCACGTCAGCCTACTGATGATACAAGTAGCATCTCTGTCTCTGATTCTGTCGCTACCCTATCCTCTGCTATTGTAAACAGTTTATACTATCAGGGTGTTCATTTCCTACCTATTGTCTTTAGGGTAGAATAAACTTGGTTGATGTTGACTGATTCTTTGAACAGTGATTGAGTGTGGTCTCGCACGATGCCTCAGTGTTCATTGGCCCAAGGGAGAAGGTAGATAGTGGGGGTCTAGAATCTGGAGGGGTTTGTAGACATATTTAAACCATTTGCGGTCAACCACAGAGAAAACAGTGTAACTACCTATCCAACCCTTGGGGTTAGAATACACGGGAGTGCTAAGGACCCCTTGGGCTTGGTTAACTCTCAATACCCAAGGCGAACCTGTCACACTCCACACTGCGTTGATATCAATCAACTGCAGGTCAGCATGGTCGAATGGGCAAGAACGCGTGTTCTTAAACATTCGCTGTGCTGATGCCAAGGAAAGCGGTTCAACTCGTACACCGGACAGCTGGACTATAATGTTGGCCTGTCGTCCTTGACTTTGGGACGTAAATTACAAGTACATCCGAAGTCGGAGTGGGTCGCCTGACGGCGAGAGACTCTGCAAATAGGAAAGCTAATCCACACGCAAAATTCAGTCCATCACTACCATAGTGTGTGTAGCATTGAGTTCAAAGCAAGTGAGGGGGAAAAAAATCAGTAAACCAGGTACGTCTCCATAATGGATATTGGTTGCAATGGATCTCCAACACTGTCTCTCGCCTTGATTGTATATTCTGTCAGACTGCTGTTCGTCCATCTATTGATGTTATCTTCCCGCTTGTGTCGTTGTCTACCTCTTGCTCGCTTGCCTTCAACCTTACCCACCAGTATGATTTTTTAAATAAAAGTGTTGTCTTATCACGTGGCCGAAATATTTCACTTGAATCTTTTTTATTTCTTTTTCAACTCTCTTTTCATTCCCAGTTTTTGTAGACACTTTAACGAAATATTGTTCTGTCTTTCCGCATCACCAGGGGATTCGATTTTCTAATTGCTTGTTCATTATCCAGGCTTCTAGTAGTGTTGAATATACATAACAGTTGATAATCCACATGTTTAATGCGTTGTTAATCTCTCTGGGGTAGTCAGGTCTTAGTCAGATATGACTGAGCTACCGTATAACAGTAGACGGTACTACCTGGTTTCTGTTAGCGCTGAACGTTGGGCGGCGCTTACCAAACCCGACACCCCACATTGTGCCAACGGCTTCGGGCGGAAGAGCGCAATTGGGAGGGTACAAGCCTTACCCTGGTGCGAGGAAATGCAAGCTAAAGACAAAATGTCATGGCAGGGCAGACCAGGCCCTAAGCCTTGGTTGGCGACTGGTCTAGGATCGAAGCTCCGACAGGCGGACAGTTAGAGCATTGCTTTGCTGATCCGGCAGCTTCTGCAGCTTGTCTTGTTCCAGATGTAGGGGTGTTACCTTTCCTCTGGAGTAAACTAGGCAGGCCGAGAGAGGTATCATGCTGCATGGGCAACACATGATCTCTATATTTTAGCCCAGGCTTTGTGCTATGGAGAGGCAATAACTCCATCCCTGGTCTTAACTGGTCTCGGAATCAAAGCGAGAGGCAACTGTTACGGGTTATAAGTCCTTGTCAGTTGGCGTAGACATGGGGCGCCACGCGTTGCCTCTGACGGTGGGAGACACCTATAGGTGTCACTGATCAGCTACCGCCCGCCTCAAGCTGGGCAGCCCCCAGCCAATTGGGTGCTGATCCGCCACAGCCTGCCTGCTTCAATGGGTGCTTGGGGCTAGGACAAAATCTGAATCGCAGGCTGTAAAACCAATGCACCAGGTACAAACAAAAATATAAATAGAAACCTCAAGCTACGGCTTGCAACCTGGAACGTGAGAACCATGTGTCCAGGATTTTCCACTGACTTGACCAATATTGACGATGTGAGAAAAACGGCTGTGATTGATGCCGAACTCAATCGTCTAAACATTGATATTGCTGGCCTGCAGGAGACTCGCCTCGCTGAGGAAGGGTCACTCAGGGAAAACAACTACACCTTTTTCTGGAAGGGTAGAGGGCAGGCAGATAAAAGGCAACACGGTGTGGGCTTTGCAGTGAAGAATTCGCTACTGGGAATGATTGAAATTCCAGCAGGAGGAAATGAAAGACTATTATCCCTGCGCTTGGCAACCTCTTGTGGGTTTGCCACCATTATTACTGCATATGCACCGACACTCGATTCCTCTGATGATGTGAAGGATTCGTTCTATGAGGAGTTAGACTCCGTGATCAAGGCAGTTCCAAAATCTGACTACATTTATATGCTCGGTGATTTCAATGGTATAACAGTAGACGGTACTACCTGGTTTCTGTTAGCGCCGAGCGTTGGGCGGCGCTTACCAAACCCGACACCCCACATTGTGCCAACGGCTTCGGGCGGAAGAGCGCAATTGGGAGGGTACACGCCTTACCCTGGTGCGAGGAAATGCAAGCTAAAGACAAAATTGTCATGGCAGGGCAGACCAGGCCCTAAGCCTTGGTTGGCGACTGGTCTAGGATCGAAGCTCCGACAGGCGGACAGTTAGAGCATTGCTTTGCTGATCTGGCAGCTTCTGCAGCTTGTCTTGTTCCAGATGTAGGGGTGTTACCTTTCCTCTGGAGTGAACTAGGCAGGCCGAGAGAGGGATCATGCTGCATGGGCAACACATGATCTCTATATTTTAGCCCAGGCTTTGTGCTATGGAGAGGCAATAACTCCATCCCTGGTCTTAACTGGTCTCGGAATCAAAGCGAGAGGCAACTGTTACGGGTTATAAGTCCTTGTCAGTTGGCGTAGACATGGGGCGCCACGCGTTGCCTCTGACGGTGGGAGACACCTATAGGTGTCACTGATCAGCTACCGCCCGCCTCAAGCTGGGCAGCCCCCAGCCAATTGGGTGCTGATCCGCCACAGCCTGCCTGCTTCAATGGGTGCTTGGGGCTAGGACAAAATCTGAATCGCAGGCTGTAAAACCAATGCACCAGGTACAAACAAAAATATAAATAGAAACCTCAAGCTACGGCTTGCAACCTGGAACGTGAGAACCATGTGTCCAGGATTTTCCACTGACTTGACCAATATTGACGATGTGAGAAAAACGGCTGTGATTGATGCCGAACTCAATCGTCTAAACATTGATATTGCTGGCCTGCAGGAGACTCGCCTCGCTGAGGAAGGGTCACTCAGGGAAAACAACTACACCTTTTTCTGGAAGGGTAGAGGGCAGGCAGATAAAAGGCAACACGGTGTGGGCTTTGCAGTGAAGAATTCGCTACTGGGAATGATTGAAATTCCAGCAGGAGGAAATGAAAGACTATTATCCCTGCGCTTGGCAACCTCTTGTGGGTTTGCCACCATTATTACTGCATATGCACCGACACTCGATTCCTCTGATGATGTGAAGGATTCGTTCTATGAGGAGTTAGACTCCGTGATCAAGGCAGTTCCAAAATCTGACTACATTTATATGCTCGGTGATTTCAATGGTATAACAGTAGACGGTACTACCTGGTTTCTGTTAGCGCCGAGCGTTGGGCGGCGCTTACCAAACCCGACACCCCACATTGTGCCAACGGCTTCGGGCGGAAGAGCGCAATTGGGAGGGTACACGCCTTACCCTGGTGCGAGGAAATGCAAGCTAAAGACAAAATTGTCATGGCAGGGCAGACCAGGCCCTAAGCCTTGGTTGGCGACTGGTCTAGGATCGAAGCTCCGACAGGCGGACAGTTAGAGCATTGCTTTGCTGATCTGGCAGCTTCTGCAGCTTGTCTTGTTCCAGATGTAGGGGTGTTACCTTTCCTCTGGAGTGAACTAGGCAGGCCGAGAGAGGGATCATGCTGCATGGGCAACACATGATCTCTATATTTTAGCCCAGGCTTTGTGCTATGGAGAGGCAATAACTCCATCCCTGGTCTTAACTGGTCTCGGAATCAAAGCGAGAGGCAACTGTTACGGGTTATAAGTCCTTGTCAGTTGGCGTAGACATGGGGCGCCACGCGTTGCCTCTGACGGTGGGAGACACCTATAGGTGTCACTGATCAGCTACCGCCCGCCTCAAGCTGGGCAGCCCCCAGCCAATTGGGTGCTGATCCGCCACAGCCTGCCTGCTTCAATGGGTGCTTGGGGCTAGGACAAAATCTGAATCGCAGGCTGTAAAACCAATGCACCAGGTACAAACAAAAATATAAATAGAAACCTCAAGCTACGGCTTGCAACCTGGAACGTGAGAACCATGTGTCCAGGATTTTCCACTGACTTGACCAATATTGACGATGTGAGAAAAACGGCTGTGATTGATGCCGAACTCAATCGTCTTAACATTGATATTGCTGGCCTGCAGGAGACTCGCCTCGCTGAGGAAGGGTCACTCAGGGAAAACAACTACACCTTTTTCTGGAAGGGTAAAGGGCAGGCAGAAAAAAGGCAACACGGTGTGGGCTTTGCAGTGAAGAATTCGCTACTGGGAATGATTGAAATTCCAGCAGGAGGAAATGAAAGACTATTATCCCTGCGCTTGGCAACCTCTTGTGGGTTTGATACCATTATTACTGCATATGCACCAACACTCGATTCCTCTGATGATGTGAAGGATTTGTTCTATGAGGAGTTAGACTCTGTGATTAAGGCAGTTCCAAAATCCGACTACATTTATATGCTCGGTGATTTCAATGCTCGTATGGGCAAGGACTCGAGTTCATGGCCAGTGTGCCTTGGAAAATACAACATCGGTCGCATGAATGAAAATGGGCAAAGGCTGCTGGAGCATTGCACCAGTAATGACCTATGTATTACAAACTCTTTTTTTAAAACAAAAGAGATGCATAAGGTCACATGGAAACATCCAAGATCCGGCCATTGGCACCAGCTGGACTTCATCATCACACGGAGACAACATCTGAACCATATATCATTGACTCGTAGTTACCACAGTGCTGACTGTGATACGGATCATTCTTTGGTTGTTGCAAGGGTTAGACTGAGACCAAAGAGAATCTACACAGCTAAACACAAATCTAGCCCCAGGATTAATATTATTAACACTCATGATCCTGAAAAGTGCTTTCAGTTTCAACAGCAACTTGAAGACGCTTTCACTGATACACCAGAAAATTGTACAGTAAATGAAAAGTGGGGTCAAATTAAGGAAACTCTTTGTAAAACTGCCGTAAGGGTTTACGGCACTGTGGATCATAAGAGGCAGGACTGGTTTGCGGCCAACAGCGAGACTCTGCAGCCCTTGATTGATAAGAAGAAGAAAGCTCTCTTAAGAAACAAGGAAAGACCAACGCGTAACACTCTGAGTGAGCTAAGGCAAGCTAGGAAGGATGTGCAAAAGGCTGCCAGGCAGTGTGCAAATGATTATTGGATCAAGTTATGTGAGTCCATTCAAATCGCAAGTGATAAGGGAGACATAAGAAGCATGTATGAAGGAATAAAGAAAGCCTGTGGTCCAGTGATCAAAAGAAGTGCACCATTGAAAACCTTGACTGGAGAAGTCATCACTGATAAGAAACAGCAGATGGACAGATGGGTAGAGCACTATTTGGAGCTTTACTCAAGTGAGACCAAACTAGCGGATAATGCCCTCAACGCCATAGAGGCTCTACCAACTCTTGACCACCTGGACACACTTCCCACCATAACAGAAGTTAAGTGTGCTATAAATGAGCTTGCATCTGGCAAGGCTCCAGGTAAGGATGGGATTCCAATAGAGGTTATCAGGAGTGGGCAAGACACACTCACTATACAGATCCACCAGCTAATAGAGCTATGCTGGCGTGAAGGACAAGTCCCACAGGATTTCAAAGATTCAAGCATCATAACACTGTACAAGAACAAGGGCGATCGGAGCGACTGCAACAACTATAGGGGTATCTCACTTCTGTGTATTGTTGGAAAAGTATTTGCCAGAATTGTTCTGCGCAGACTTCAAGTCCTAGGAGATCAAGTCTACCCCGAATCACAGTGTGGCTTTCGACAGAACCGGTCTACCACTGATATGATATTCTCATTGCGACAAATGCAAGAAAAATGCCGTGAACAGAATCAACCACTGTTTATTGCCTTCATCGACCTCACAAAGGCATTTGATTTGGTCAGTCGTGAGGGTCTGTTCAAGGCACTAAAGAAGATTGGCTGCCCACCAACTCTTCTGTCCATTGTGGAATCGTTCCACACAGGCATGAAGGGTATAATCAAGTTTGATGGTGCAACTTCTGAAGAATTTGAAATCAAGAGTGGAGTTAAGCAAGGTTGTGTACTAGCTCCCACCCTCTTTGGAATATACTTTTCACTTCTACTGAAATATGCATTTCGTGATCAGGATGGTGGTATATACATTCACTCACGCTCAGATGGCGGCCTCTACAATGCTCAGAGATTGAAGGCTAAGACCAAAATTAGGAGGGTACTGATCAGAGAGTTGCTTTTTGCAGATGATGCTGCAGTTACGACCCACTCTGAGGAAGAATTGCAATGTCTACTATCTGCATTCTCCAATGCTTGTTCTGAATTTGGTTTAACAATTAGCAAAAAGAAGACACAGATTATGTCACAAGGTGCACATGGGATACCATCAATCTTTATTGACGACGCCGAACTAGAGATAGTAGACCATTTTACATATCTAGGATCAGTGGTAAATAGCAAATTATCCCTAGATCAGGAAATCAACATCCGGATTGGTAAGGCAGCAACAACAATGAACAGGTTAAGAAAAAGAGTCTGGGAGAACAGGAAGCTTACTGCCAAAACAAAAGTCCTTGTCTATCAAGCCTGTGTCCTTAGTACTCTTCTCTATGGCAGTGAAACCTGGACAACTTACTCACACCAAGAGAACAATTTAAACAGCTTTCATATGCGGTGTCTGCGAAGAATTCTTGGTATTAAGTGGCAAGACAAAATCACAAATACTGAAGTATTGGAAAGATCAGGTTGTGTGACAGTTTATTCCATGCTCAGTCTTCGTAGACTTAGATGGATAGGACATCTTAGGAGGATGGATGATGGTAGAATACCAAAGGATATCTTTTTTGGTGAATTGCAGATGGGTAAAAGATCTCAGGGTCGGCCTCTACTACGATACAAAGATGTGTGTAAGCGGGACATGATTGATACAGGCATTGATAATGCACATTGGGAGCAAGTCGCTGCTGAACGTGTTGCATGGAGGGCAAATATCAGAAATGGAATAAAGTCAAAGGAGAAAATTATTGCAGAAAAGTCACACACCAAGCGTTTGAGACGTAAGATGGTGCATGATGGTGGAAATGACCACGTGTTCACATGCACCCACTGTGAACGGACATTTACAGCGCAAATTGGCCTTATCAGTCACACTCGCTACCGCCATAGTTAAAAGTTATTATGCCTTTTTAAAGCACAAACTATCGTCTGTCAAGACGGCAAGGTGCCAATGATGATGATGATGATTTCAATGCTCGTGTGGGCAAGGACTCGAGTTCATGGCCAGTGTGCCTTGGAAAATACAACATCGGTCGCATGAATGAAAATGGGCAAAGGCTGCTGGAGCATTGCACCAGTAATGACCTATGTATTACAAACTCTTTTTTTAAAACAAAAGAGATGCATAAGGTCACATGGAAACATCCAAGATCCGGCCATTGGCACCAGCTGGACTTCATCATCACACGGAGACAACATCTGAACCATATATCATTGACTCGTAGTTACCACAGTGCTGACTGTGATACGGATCATTCTTTGGTTGTTGCAAGGGTTAGACTGAGACCAAAGAGAATCTACACAGCTAAACACAAATCTAGCCTCAGGATTAATATTATTAACACTCATGATCCTGAAAAGTGCTTTCAGTTTCAACAGCAACTTGAAGACGCTTTCACTGATACACCAGAAAATTGTACAGTAAATGAAAAGTGGGGTCAAATTAAGGAAACTCTTTATAAAACTGCCGTAGGGGTTTACGGCACTGTGGATCATAAGAAGCAGGACTGGTTTGCGGCCAACAGCGAGACTCTGCAGCCCTTGATTGATAAGAAGAAAAACGCTCTCTTAAGAAACAAGGAAAGACCAACGCGTAGCACTCTGAGTGAGCTTAGGCAAGCTAGGAAGGATGTGCAAAAGGCTGCCAGGCAGTGTGCAAATGATTATTGGATCAAGTTATGTGAGTCCATTCAAATCGCAAGTGATAAGGGAGACATAAGAAGCATGTATGAAGGAATAAAGAAAGCCTGTGGTCCAGTGATCAAAAGAAGTGCACCATTGAAAACCTTGACTGGAGAAATCATCACTGATAAGAAACAGCAGATGGACAGATGGGTAGAGCACTATTTGGAGCTTTACTCAAGTGAGACCAAACTAGCGGATGATGCCCTCAACGCCATAGAGGCTCTACCAACTCTTGACCACCTGGACACACTTCCCACCTTAACAGAAGTTAAGTGTGCTATAAATGAACTTGCATCTGGCAAGGCTCCAGGTAAGGATGGGATTCCAATAGAGGTTATCAGGAGTGGGCAAGACACACTCACTATACAGATCCACCAGCTAATAGAGCTATGCTGGCGTGAAGGACAAGTCCCACAGGATTTCAAAGATTCAAGCATCATAACACTGTACAAGAACAAGGGCGATCGGAGCGACTGCAACAACTATAGGGGTATCTCACTTCTGTGTATTGTTGGAAAAGTATTTGCCAGAATTGTTCTGCGCAGACTTCAAGTCCTAGGAGATCAAGTCTACCCCGAATCACAGTGTGGCTTTCGACAGAACCGGTCTACCACTGATATGATATTCTCATTGCGACAAATGCAAGAAAAATGCCGTGAACAGAATCAACCACTCTTTATTGCCTTCATCGACCTCACAAAGGCATTTGATTTGGTCAGTCGTGAGGGTCTGTTCAAGGCACTAAAGAAGATTGGCTGCCCACCAACTCTTCTGTCCATTGTGGAATCGTTCCACACAGGCATGAAGGGTATAATCAAGTTTGATGGTGCAATTTCTGAAGAATTTGAAATCAAGAGTGGAGTTAAGCAAGGTTGTGTACTAGCTCCCACCCTCTTTGGAATATACTTTTCACTTCTACTGAAATATGCATTTCGTGATCAGGATGGTGGTATATACATTCACTCACGCTCAGATGGCGGCCTCTACAATGCTCAGAGATTGAAGGCTAAGACCAAAATTAGGAGGGTACTGATCAGAGAGTTGCTCTTTGCAGATGATGCTGCAGTTACGACCCACTCTGAGGAAGAATTGCAATGTCTACTATCTGCATTCTCCAATGCTTGTTCTGAATTTGGTTTAACAATTAGCAAAAAGAAGACACAGATTATGTCACAAGGTGCACATGGGGTACCATCAATCTTTATTGACGACGCCGAACTAGAGATAGTAGACCATTTTACATATCTAGGATCAGTGGTAAATAGCAAATTATCCCTAGATCAGGAAATCAACATCCGGATTGGTAAGGCAGCAACAACAATGAACAGGTTAAGAAAAAGAGTCTGGGAGAACAGGAAGCTTACTGCCAAAACAAAAGTCCTTGTCTATCAAGCCTGTGTCCTTAGTACTCTTCTCTATGGCAGTGAAACCTGGACAACTTACTCACACCAAGAGAACAACTTAAACAGCTTTCATATGCGGTGTCTGCGAAGAATTCTTGGTATTAAGTGGCAAGACAAAATCACAAATACTGAAGTATTGGAAAGATCAGGTTGTGTGACAGTTTATTCCATGCTCAGTCTTCGTAGACTTAGATGGATAGGACATCTTAGGAGGATGGATGATGGTAGAATACCAAAGGATATCTTTTTTGGTGAATTACAGATGGGTAAGAGATCTCAGGGTCGGCCTCTACTACGATACAAAGATGTGTGTAAGCGGGACATGATTGATACAGGCATTGATAATGCACATTGGGAGCAAGTCGCCGCTGAGCGTGTTGCATGGAGGGCAAATATCAGAAATGGAATAAAGTCAAAGGAGAAAATTATTGCAGAAAAGTCACACACCAAGCGTTTGAGACGTAAGATGGTGCATGATGGTGGAAATGACCACGTGTTCACATGCACCCACTGTGAACGGACATTTACAGCGCAAATTGGCCTTATCAGTCACACTCGCTACCGCCATAGTTAAAAGTTATGCCTTTTTAAAGCACACACTATCGTCTGTCAAGACGGCAAGGTGCCAATGTATAATCTCTCTGGACGTTAATACCAATTTCATGTCGTCCGAAAATATTTTGGGCTATTTCTATTTTTTATTTGATTTACTCTTATATACACATATCTAAGAGAAATTGCTATCTATTGTTATAGCTGGTTGAAATGTTATATCAAATCTGTTCTCTGCGAATCATGGAAAGTAAAGCACAAACGAGGAAGAGCTTCAAGGCATCGAAGAATTGGCTTCAGAAAGATTTTGCGACTACCATGGACTGCCAGAGTAACGAAAACGATTTCCAGGCAGAAGCCAATGAAACTAGAACATTATACACATTTATAAGAAAGACAAAGTGAGGTAGTCAGATATGACTGAGCTACCGTAAGACAATAGTTAGCACTATCTGTTTTCTGTTAGCGTCGAAAGCTGCGCTCACCAAACCCGTCACCCCACATTGTGCCAACTGCTTCGCGCGGAGGAGCGCAATTATCCTGGTGGAAATGAAACCTACAGACTAAATGTCATGGAAGGGCAGACTAGGAACCTACGTCTTGGTTGGCAACTGGTCTAGGATGGAAACTTCGACAGGCGGACAATTAAAGCATTGCTTTGCTGATCGGACAGTTTCTGCAGCTTGTCGTGTTCCAGATGTATTGGTGTTACCTTTCATGCGGAGTAAACCAGGCAGAGCATGGGAGGGATCATGGGCAACACACGTCTGTAAATTAAGCCTGGGCTTTGTGCTACAGAGAGGTATAATGGCTAGTTTGAAGCACAATGAAACAAACTATCGCCTGTCAAGACGGCAAGGTGCCAGTCATAAGAAAAGGAAACAGTGTTTGGTCTTATAATGGGAATAGAGGCATTGGAGAACATCCTGACCACTGGCAAGATCAATGATAGAAGAGACAGAGGCAGACAGACAGAAGTCTGTGAATGGACATGAGCGCATACAATATATATAAGCTGGGAGTCTCCGTGGCGAAGTGGTCAAGCCGTTTGACTCGGGCTCCGATGGTTGTGGTTTCGATTCCGGGCCGTGTCCTTCGGTTCACGAGTGAATTTTTTCAGGAGAAACCTGTGAGTCATCGCTGAAGCTACAGAGTTCGTGCTTTGTGCAACGCTTTCCGCGCTGCGGAAAGAGATCGAGCCTTATGGGATAAATACCCGGTGCAATGAAGTCGACCCTGTCGACTTTTAAGCGAGTTTTTTAAAAATATATAAGTAGTAGTCACATGATGATGATGTTGATTATAATTGACAACACTTACTTGTAAATAGTGTCGTAGACTCCATCTTAGACATGGCCGATGGTGTGGTAGATACGGTTTGTGGTGTTTCAGGAATGGTTATTGCTGCGGTAGATATAGTTGTTGCTGTTGTGCATATGGATTTCAACATGGCAGATATGGTTTTTGATGTGGTAAAAATGGTGTTTGATGTGATTGATACCGCCGATGGTGTAGGTGCAGAGGTAGCTATGTCCCTCGCTACTTCCTCGGATAGTACGCTGATATCAACAGTGCAGTAGAGTCCCAGTTTGTTTAACTGAGCCTGTGTGTCTGAAAGCAGCGAGGACTCATCCATCCGTGTTGGGATGTCCTTGTAGTAGCCTGTGACTCTAATGATGCATTTAACGAATGGGGACACCAATGCGCAGTCAACGGTGTCAGCTGCTGTATTTGAGATGATGAGAGCATTGATACATTCTCCCTTTGTATTGGCGTCGATAAACCCTGAAAGGTGAGTTGAGGGGCACAGTGTCAGTTATATCTATACCTTAACACATTCAGAAAATATTCTGTTATGTTGTTTCAAACACAGCGCGAAAAGATGTGTTTATTTGTTTGGCGAGATACTTCTCAGTGTTAAACTTTAAGATGCAGTTCAGAATATGCTAGGATGGGTGGAATGTGTGCAAGAAAAAGAGGAAGAAGCAGGAGCAGGAGGAATGGGAAGAGGTGAAGGACGAAGAAAGAAGAAGAAGATGAAAATAATGAAGAAGAAGAAGAAGAAGAAGAAGAAGATTAATAAGAAGAAGTAGAAAAAGAAGAGGAAGAGGCAGAAGGAAGCTGAAGAGGAGAAGGGGAATGAGAAGACGAAGAAAAAGAGAAGAAGAAGAAGAAGAAGAAGAAGAAGAAGAAGAAACATAGAAGATGAAGAAGGGAAATTAGAAGAAGAAGCAGCAGCAGAAGAAGAAGAAGAAGAGGAAGGAGCAGGAGGAAGCGAAGAGGAGACGGAAGATGAGACTATGAAGGAACAGAGATGATGAAGAAGAAGAAGAGAAAATCAAGAAGCAGAAAAAAAGAAGAAGAAGAAACATAAGAAGAATAAGAATAAAAAGGAAGGAGAAGGAGGAGAAGAAAGTAATGATAAGTTGAATAATAATAATAATAATAAGAAGAAGAAGAAGGTAATGACAACAAAGTAGTGTGACGAGGTGATGCTTAGATCGCCGATGATGTTGCGGAACCTTTTTTGACATTATCAACAAGTGGCACATTGTATCGCCAATCTATAAATTGAATCATCCTTTTAGATGAAAGCCTAGCAAATAGGAACTTTGTCTACTGTTTCAGGTTGCCTCTAGGAATAACACACAAACAGACATATAAAACCAGCCCTCAGCCACTTGACCATGAACAAGATACCGAGTGGAATGTGACTGTTTTTTCTTCTTCATTTAAGCAGAGTAGGTCCTGATTTTGTTTCAAAGCACGATTATCTTGGGAAAATACAGCGGTGGTTTCCCCTAGAATTCCACAGGTTTGTGTATGGTTGACTCCATAACCCTTTGTCTAAAGAGTTAGACCATGCAATGCAGCGGGGGGGGGGGGGGGGGGGGGGGTTTACATATGGCGCCTCTTACCCGCCGATGGCCACGTCATAGAATTTTGAGGTGTTTTATAGAGATAGCTGCCCCACCAACTAAATCGCCTCCTCCCAGTGACCACCACCTGTGTTGGTCCACGGTTGCTTATTCAACATATTCACAGCTAACACGTAGACATAATATCTAGAGGCCACTCCACCAACCGCCACCCGGTGGACGCACCTAGTAGTAAGACAGGCTTCTACCCATCAGAAAACAGCAGTCATTGATTTTTAGCCACATTATGAGAAAACAAAAGCTGGAACATGTTGTGACAACTGGAAATATTTTCAGAAAGCGAAATAGAGGAAGACAGCGTGAAAAGATTCTTGACAGTCTTGTGTCATGGCATGGAATGGAGTCAACACAAACATTGATCCAAGACGTCGGAGATCGCAATTTGTGAAGATTCATGATCGCCCATGCCAGCCGGCAAGGCACTGGATGATAATGCGTTCCTGATATTGGATGAGGAAGCAGGTCGAACCTGTGACAGGTTACAGAGTAGTGGATTCACCATCTGGTGGGTGAACGAACGTTGAATCATGAGGAACATCGGGTACCTGTTTGTATTTCCACGCACATACTGAAACAGTTGAACTCAGTTCAGCACTGATAACAGACGGGATGACAACACCCCAGGTGATCCTATTGTCACAGTGTGCACAACGTGTGTCCACTGTCTCTGTCTCTGTCTCTGTCTGTCTGTCTGTCTGTCTGTCTGTCTGTCTGTCTGTCTGTCTGTCTGTCTGTCTGTCTCTCTCTCTCTGTCTCTCTCTCTCTCTCTCTCTCTCTCTCTCTCTCTCTCCCTCTCTCTGTGAATGTGTACTTGTGCGTGCGCGCGCGCGCGTATGTGTATGTCAGGGTTAAGCACAGGCTAATTCTTGTTTCATTCTTCACCCATTTTATTTTTGGCAGAGTTTATATCAACTGATAAATTCTTTTGCATTCTAGTTCTTTGTTTGACCTAAGAACTTTTTGAAAATCTTCTTTTTCCCCCCATTACAAGAAAATTAATTTGTTTTGTTACGACACTCACGTATTTCACTCTTGATTCTTTTAACGCAAGATGGGCGAGCGAGTGCGTGAAACTTTTGACTTAATTAACTGAGGGATATTATTTCTGATAAAAGCACCTGGCCAGAAAATGTAGAGATTCGTGTTAGGTCTTCCTACATACACGAGTGCTCTTCACCCTCTGCCTTGTGTCTCACAAGTGAATCACAGTATCTTCTATCGGGACAATCCCTTTATGCATCCTTATAATGAGCCACAATTTATAGAGACTGTCGGCTACTCTTGGGTAATGTTTTCTGCATATTGTGTTTAGAAATATCCTAACGGCCAGTGAGAAGCAGAAGCAGAAGAAGAAGAAGAAGAAGAAGAAGAAGGAGAACAAGAAGAAGCAGGAGGAGTAGGAAGATGAGGAAGAGGAGGCGGAAGAAGAAGTGGCACAGGGGAAGGAGGCAGACAGACTCCTGCAGAAAATGTATTACTGTAATGCTGTCATATTAATATTTGGGGGTGTTTGTGGGAGCCTGAAGACGAAAAGGGGAAATCTGCCGAAACGTTGCTAAATTTCTTTACAAAATTAAATAATACTGAGTTAAACTGGGTTAAGCTGTGGAAATGTAAACAAATAAGAAGTATATGACAGCTTTATGCATATAAATAATACTGAGTTAAATCTCGTTAAGCTAGGCAAATGTAAACAATGGGAAAACACTAAGGATAAACAACTTTACAAAATTAAGTACAAAAACAGTGTCTTCATTAACAAATAAAAACATAAAGGTACAACAATAAACAAACAATGCAAATGACACTGTCGTGATTACATTAACACATCGTATTATGGAATCACGTGAAATAAACACAAGCAGCGGTTTCGAGGCCTGTTATCGTCGCCTGCTAAAGTGAGGAAAACACTAGCCACCTAGTCCTCCGTGCATTCAGACCCAAAAAAATGTGATGACTGTGTTACATCACAAAACCATAACAGGAAACTGCCTCGAGTAACGTGTATGTTTAGAATGGAACAAACATATGTGGTGCTTACGTAGCTCAGAAGCTCCAATGATGTTTGCTGCATTGTGACTGTAAAGGCCATACTTGTACATTGCACACTGATGCCATAGAAGCACTGCCATAACTTTGATGCAGATATCCAGGCAATACAATTATTAGCAAACCAGAATTTATTGACCAATTATAGTACCAAGGTTGTGGTGTTATTTCGTCTTTCTTTTGTCCTTCACTGCTTTATGCCGTTAGGGTCGCAGGCCTGCTAAATGATTGGGTTACGAACTCGCTTGGTCGCTTGTTGTGAGTTTTTAAGATGTTGATGACTCCGTCGATCGATCTTTTTCGTGGTCTTCCCTTGCCTCTTGATGTTTCCATTTTCATGTTGTATGCTCTTGCTGCTGGCGATATTGGGTTCATACTCACTAGGTGGCCGAACCAGTTGTCTATCAATGAATTTAACAACTGGTGTTGCTTCAATTATTTTATAGATCTACTCATTTGTAATATAGTCCTTTCATGATTTGTTCTCTGCTTTTCCCAGGCTTCCCACTTCACAAGTAGTGACTTTTCTTTCTTTAGTTACGGAGGTACAGATGCAAAATCAGTACTTGAGGCACTCCAGTCTGAGAAATTTCCAGTATTACGGACACTATCATCTGACCTTGCCAGACATCTTAAGGTCAGAATACAGTGGGTGCCATCCCAGTATAGAGTACCGGAAAGGGGAAAGCTGATAAATTAGCTAAGGAAAGAGCAAGAGAAGAGCAGTCTGATGCACCTACCACATACCACCAAAAGAAAAGAATCATCAGATCAATCCTAACACCGCCAACGCCAACACAACCTATGACCATTATATGAAGAGACCAGAACAACGCATTATACTGCGCATCGGAACAGGACATAATCGATTATGCAACCCCACGTGTACAAAATTCAAGACTGGCGAATCAGCCACGTGCACACGTGGATTGACGCCGCAGACGGCAGAGCACATTCTCCAAGCCTGCTGAAAATATACCCATGCAAATTTACTGGCCTAGAGTGAAGGATAAACACTATGTGAACTAAAAAATATAGTGAAGTTCATACAAGAGACAAAACTGCATATATAGACACATTTCAAGCAAACGAGGAAAACAAGACGAAGAACACACACACACACACACACACACACACACACACACGCACGCACGCACGCACGCACACACATATGCTTTACCAACTGTCTGAATAACAAAGATACATAAACATCAAATAGACGATAGCATTCACCTGTCGGTTGCCTTGTAGCGTACGTGACCCCATTCTCCTCTTCAACTCGAATCTGCCGAAGGATTGCTCGGAAATCAACCCTGCACCGCAGTCCCAGTCTAGCTAAATTGTCCTTGACAACATTCTCAAAATTCGTGATCTCGCTTTGGGAAGCTCTAGTTTTAAACAGGTTTAGTTCCTGGATCAAACACTTGATAAACTCATTGACTGCCGAGCATTGGTCGGTTTCCGTGGTTCTCACGTTGATGAGAATGTCCAGACATCTGCCGAGGTTCCCGCCTTCAGCGATTAGCGTCCCTGAAACGAGGACCACGACAGTGTCTTAATATTACATGAGACGTAATTTGTCATGTATTTATTGGCACTGTTAGAATGACAGCAAAAAGTATATGAGTTGGTAAAGTAAATAGTGAGGAGGAAAAGTAAAGTAAGTGGTGAGTAGGTAAAGTAACGTAAGTAATGAGTAATTAAAGTAAAGTAAGTTGTGAGTAAGCAAAGTAAAGCCTTGAGGCATATGATGCTAGGGCCATATTTGGATAGACCAATCGGCAATGGAAGCGAGATGTGGTCAGTATCACGCCGGACGTCTTCACTTCCCGGTACATTTGACGGTACACATTTTGGGCTAGGTGGATCTGGGAGTCCGATCAATAACAAGAAAAATCCACTTCGGTGGAGATTTCGAACCCATGGACACTGAGCTGGTGGGCAAGGGTGCTTGTCACCGCGCCACTGCTGCGACACACTTCAATAATTTATGTCTAGTGCTTTTTCAGTTGCCGTAAGAGTTCTCCAGCATACGACATTTCGATGAACTTGTTTTGAACAGAGATTTAGTGCTTTTTCAGTTGCCATCGCGAAGATAACCTTTTGAAAGATGAAAAACATACTGACCAATAAAAAGATGTCAGTTGCAACGAGAAAAAGAGTGTTGAAGTTCTACATAGAGTCTGTACTTTTGTATGGATGTGAAGCGTGGACAATAAGCAGACAAGCTGAAAAACATCTAATGGCTGTGGAAATATGGTGTCTGAAGAAAATGCATACAATACCATGGACAGACAGAAAGACCAATGACCAAGCCCTACAAGAAACAATTGCCAATCGTAAACTGATTAGAGATATTAGACGAAGACAGTCAAAATGTTTTGGTCACGTTATGAGAAGAAATAAATTGGAGAACTTGATGACAACTGGCAAGATCAAGGGGAAGAGAATAAAGAAAGGCAGGTAAGTAAATACCTGAATGGCTTGGTCACATGGTATTGTCTAGACAAGAACAGTGAGCTTATCCACGACTCTGGTGATCGTGTGAGATGATGAATCATGACTGCCAACGCTTATCGGCATGGCTCATGATGATTGAATTAAGAGTTCTGCAGCACTCGACATTTCGATAGACTTGTCTTGAACGAGGATCATGTTAGAGAGCAGAAGCAAGACATTATATTTCCTTCCCTGATCATCACAAGACTTCGATGAATTGTCAATACAATTGGGTATTGAATGAATGGACTTTGCCGCCTTGATAGACGATAGTTTGTAAAATGGAGTTATATCTCTTCGTAGCATAAAGCTTGGGTTGAATTTAGAGACCATGTGTTGTTCATGTAGCATGGGCCCTTTCTCGGCCTGCCTAGTTTACTCCACAGGAAAGGTTACACCAATAGGCCTGGAACAAGACAAGCCGCAGAAGCTGCCGGATCAACAAAGAAATACTGTAACTGTCCGCCTATCGGAGCTTCCATTCTAGACCAGTTGCTGATCAAGGCTTTGGGTCTGGTCTGCCCTGCCATGACATTTAGTCTTTAGGTTGCAATTTCTCGCAATAGGGTAAGGCTTGTACTTTCCCAATTTCGCTACTCCGCCCTAATCCTTTGGCATAATGCGGGATGTCGGGCTTGGTGAGCGCCTCCCATCATTCCACACTCACAGAAAACAGGTAATACTGTCTACTGTCATCCGGTAGCTCAATCATACCTGACTAAGTCCTGGCGTTTTGATTGAATTATCAGTTATACAAAAGGGGAACAGTCGCGGGTAACCCATGAAGCCGTGTGTGTTACATGAACGCTGGTAACCCACGAAGCCGTGTGTGGTGTATGAAGCAGATCCCCTGGGATTTATCATTATAAAACTAAACAAGAACAGGATCCTTTCTGAACGCCTCCAGACGTAGTGGGTTAGTTAGGTGCATATCCTGTCCCGGACGACGCAGTCAACCCCAGTAATATTTGGTTGTTTATGATTTCTTGGCACGTTTTATTTCAGTAGTTTGATATTAGGCGACTCTGTGACGAAGAGGTTACGAATGCAATTCATAATCCCACACACCGCGTTCGAAAAAACAGAAAGAAATAGACTGAACAATAGAGAGAGGAGGGAAATAAATATAGAGAAAAGAATGGGGAGATCGAGACAGTAAGAAAGAGACAGACAGATAGATAGATAGATAGAGAGAGAGAGAGAGAGAGAGAGAGAGAGAGAGAGAGAGAGAGAGAGAGAGAGAGAGAGAGAGAGAAGTAGAAAAAGAGACTGAGAGACAGAGAGAGTTAGAGTTAGGGACAGAGAATGAGAGAAGAGCGAGTAAAAGGAAAGAGTTAAAGAGAGAGAGAGATGGAGAAAGAGAGTACGGGAGTGATAGAGTTATCAAGAAAGAGGAAGATGGAGACAGCGAGAAGGAACAGGATGACGATAAAGAAAGAAAGAAGAGAGTTGAGTTGAGTTGTGTTGAGTTGTGTTGAGTTAAGAACCGACACCACTGCGCTTAGGACATTCCCATACGTGCTCAGTCCCCTCGTTCAACAGCCAGCAAAGAGTCATACTACTAATCGTTCCCACCGCTATCTGATTAAAAGTTCTCCTGGTAGAAAGAAGAGAGAGAGAGAGAGAGAGAGAGAGAGAGAGAGAGAGAGAGAGAGAGAGAGAGATTGAGAGAGAAAGAGAGTATGAAAGAGAGAGGGAATAAAGTTAGAGAGAGATCTAGATCATATACCACTACTACTACTACTACTACTACTACTACTGCTACTACTACTACTACTACTGCTGCTACTACTACTACTACTACTACTACTACTACTACTACTACTACTACTACTACTACTACTACTACTACTACTACTACTACTACTCACCTTGTAAAAGAACTATAACAATAACCAGATAGATCCCTGCCATCCTTGCTTACTCTTGGTATTGTCTAACAGGCAAGTTAAACCTTTGATGTTGTTCCCAATACTGAATTGAAACGTTGATACGTGTCTGTGTGATAAAACTACTGCGGATGTAGAAATTAAACAATTGTAGAAGACAACAATAGAACACAATTTTGCGCCTTCAACTGATACGCTTTGTCATAGACAACAGTTCTGAGAGCTCTTGGGGATTCCTAAAAGAACAAATACAAGCACAGTCAGGACAAATACATTAACATGCTGTACGCTTTAAAATGTGATCTTTCCCACAGATTGCTTGTTTTGATCCAATTAATGTTTTTCTGCGTTCTTCTTCGTCTCTCAGAACCAGACGCTGTTTTCTTGTTCTTTGTTCTCTTGTTGTGGTGTTTATTCTTCTGCTTCTTTATCATCATTATCTGCTTCTTCTTCACATTAATGTTATTCCCTTTGTTCTGTCTCTCTCCCTGCCTGCTTGTCTTCCTTCCTCACCCACTTCCCCTCTCCCTTCCCCAACTGCCTGCCTGCCTTCCTTCCTCGCCCACGTCCTCTCTTCCTTCATCGTCCGCCCGCCCGCCCGCCTGCCTGCCTTCCTTCCTTCCTTCCTTCCTTCCTTCCTTCCTTCCTTCCTTCCTTCCTTCGTAACTCCCTTTCTCTCTTCTCTTCCTGTCTTCTCCTCACTCACTCCCTTCTTTGCCACCGCCCCTCCCACCCTCCCTTCCTGTCCCCCCGCCCTTTGTTTCATCACTTCATCCCTCCCTCTCTCCCTCTCCATTCTTTCTCTGCTTCCTCCTTTCCTTCCATTCACCCCCCTCCCCCGCGTCCCTTCCTTCGTCCTTCCGTCCATTACTTCCTCCTGTCCTCCCTTCCTAGTCTTCTTCTTCTACTTCAGGTGAGTGAAAATATCGGTCATGATGACTCTCCACTCCTCTGTACCATCCGGTATTTAATAAAGTTGGTGTTGCTCATAGTGGAGCAGCTGGCCGAGAGGCTAGAATACCGGGTTCTCCTTCTGGAAACTCAGGTTCGAATCCTCGGTAATGGGTGAATGTTTGTTCTGTCGGGAGCATAAAGAAAACCCTAACCTGTACAGTTCGTGGTGACTGCACTAGCCAGGCCGCCTTAATTCCTCAGGCTCAAGACACATCACAAGGGTACTATAGGCAGTAATGTAAGTTTACAGTTGCTCATATAATTACTCACTGTCTTCCTATGAATATTTTGCAGTACAAGATTCTACATACTACAAGAATCTTTTGCATGCCATCTCGTGATATGCTTCCTAAATTTGTCTTGTCCTGATGACTTTCAGGAGTGAACTTGTAACTCCTGTAGCTTTCTATAAGGTTTGATTTTTAGTCTGTCGAAGATATTTTTCCCAAACGCCATATTCCCGCTGCCTGCCTCCAGTGTTTTTCACCATTTAATTATTATTCATTACCCTTCGCATTCATACTCAAGAACAGGCTACACACTAATTACAGAGGTACCTCGGGTTACGAACGCCTCGGGTTACGAACGCCTCAGGTCACGAATAATCCAGGTTACGAACAATAATTTCGAAAATGTTATGTCTCGGGTAACGAACAGTGCCTCGGGTTACGAACGAAGGCGAGCGAGAGAGAGAGAGAGAGAGAGAGAGAGAGAGAGAGAGAGAGAGAGAGAGAGAGAGAGAGAGAGCAAGGTGTAACGTTGGAGACAAACAATCGCGTACAGTACAAACAGTACTACAGCTGAGCTTGTGGATCTTCAGAATGAACAGTTAAAGACATTAAAGGAGGAGCAGTCGTCCGATGATGAGGAGTCAGTGACCGTTTCAACTGCCAGGATTAAAGACATTTGCAGCAAGTCGGCAGACGTCGAATACTTCATTGTGAACCATCATCCAAACAAACTTGTTGCTAACAAGCCCTATGCCCCTATATGTGATGAATGATAACACGAGGCCTACTTCAGAAAGATTCTCCAGCAAATGAAGCGACAAATTTCCCTTGATAGTTTCTTAGTGCAGAAAGATTTCCAGTCGGCTGCCAAGAAACAGCGACAACATACTCCTGAAACTAATGATTCAGAATAACAAAGAAAGTGACAAATTTCCCATGATCGTTTTCTTGGTAATAAAGATAGACTAAATCTCTTTCTATTTTACATTTAATTCATTTGGTTGTTTTCTTTCTCTTTATTTAATACGTGAAGTACACGTATTCTTTGCGTTTTGTCAGGTAAACGACCGGATGTTAATAAAAAAGAAGGATACTATCATCTTGAAACGGATTGTCTTTATTTCATTGATTTCAATGTTTCGGGTTACGAACGTTTTGGGTTACGAACCGATTTCTGGAACGAATTAAGTTTGTAACCCGAGGTACCACTGTAGTTGAAAAGTTAATCACATATCCCTTAATAGGCGTCGCAATCAACTTCAGCATTTTTAGGGTGTGTGTGATTTCGTGGCAGGTTTACGTTCAGTAGTTTGCCATTGCTTTCTAAGTGGCCGGGACACATATCTTTGTAATGGAAACCACCGCAAGGCGGTCTGCTTCCAAATCTCCCGCAGCTGTGTTTCGAACGCGGTATGCGGGTTTGCTAATTGCATTTGTAACCCTTCAACACAGACTTCACAGCTTAGGCTAGTAAGCAAGTCTTCTAAAATGTCTATGTTTTATGTTGATGCTTATTGTAGTTAACGAATCTTTGTATACAGCCATGCTCTTGTTCTGAAATGTCTATGTTTTATGTTGATGCTTATTCTAGTTAGCGAATCTTTGTGTACAGCGATGCTTTTGTTAATCTTTGTGTTACATGTTTGAATGGGAAGTTGTATTGAAAGTCTCCTTTTCATTTTCGTGTGGATCAATGGACCATCTGCCCACTGGACTAATCCTGCGACAATGGAAAACATGTTAACGATTACTGACTCCAGAGAAACGCAATGAAAGAGTAAGTAATATAACACAATAACATATTAACATCCACTCGACACTATTGTACGGAGCAGAAACTCGGACAATGAGTAAAGAATGTAAGAGTAAGATTGAAACTTTCGAAATGTGGTTATATAGACTAGTACAAAGAATGTCATGAAAGGTGAAGAAAGTGGACAAATAAGTGTTTCAAAGCCTGGACTTGTAGAAAGAAATGCTTAATGAGATCAAAGTCAGACATTTAAGTTATTTCGGCCATATCAAAGGATACAAATTCTTTGTAAAGAATGTGTTGGAGGAAAAGGTGTAGGGGAAGAGTGTAAGAAGAAGACACGTGGGTGAAAAACATCAAGAGGGAGACTGGAAGAGATCTGCATAAGAGCCCTGTGCAGACTCAGCACAAAGGCTTTTGGAGGCTCTTTACAATGGCTCTTCAATGTAAGATATGCCTTCTGAAGCTGCTGACGATGGTACATTTTGGACGGTCTTCCTTCAGATAATCATATCAATTTAGGTAAAATCAATTACAGACTTTAGTTGGTAGCTCATAAATGCTTTTGAATATACATGTTATAGACGGGTTCTATGATTATTTTGGGTAAAGAAAAAAAACAAATGCATCCATACTTAAACAGCTGAATATTGAAGCGGGCTGGCTATTAAAGACGATAAAACAAAGAAAATTGATATAGTTTGGTCACTTGAAACGTCATGAAAGTTTGAAGAGAACAATAATGGAGGGTATATGCAAGAGGAAGGCCAAAGAGAAGATAGGTGCAGGATGTAGCGGATGATCTCCGGATGGATGTATCGGACGCGGGACATCTTGCTTGTGATCGAGAAGTTTTCCGGAAGGTTGTTATGGGAGCGAGGTTCTGCAAAGGACTTGCTACTGAATGAATGAACGAATGAATGGATCAAAGACTTTAGTTGTTGGAAATACAAATAGTTAGGTACAGTTAGCTCCTGGGAAAAGATGAGAGATACTAAACACAGACACAGTGTAATATCTTACAACGGACTCTATTCTCCCCCCCCCCTCTCCGCCCATTCCTTCCTCCCCTCCCTCTTTCGCCATTTCATTATTCATTGTTCAACATTCCCATTCACACCGAAGAACAGGCTACACACAAATTAGTTAAAAAGTTAGTTGCATATGCTTTACGAGACGTCGCAGTCAACCCCAACATTTTTTGCTGTGTGTGATGCCTTGGCAAGGATACGTTCAGTAGGTGTCCATGCCTTTCTGTGTCAGTATTTTAGTATGTCTCATCTTTTCGCAGGGGCTACACATACTTGTAAAAAAAAAAAACAGCTGTCATTTACTGGCTGCATAGTACCTTGCGGTATATAGCAGGAGGGGGGGGGGGGTGATCTTGAGCCTGAGAAGTTAAGGCGGCCTGGCTAGTGTAGTCGTCGCGAAATGTTCAGGTTAGAGTTTCTTTTCGCTCCCGACATAAAATAATCCACACCTTACCGAGGATTCGAACCCGGGTCTCCCAAATGAGAATCCGGCAATCTAGCCACTTGGGCATCCGCTCCTCCACACATACCTAACTGTGTGTAGTTCCTATAGATATCGCCTGCTGCAGCCGCTGCTTGTCTCATTTAGCCGTTGGAGGTGACACGTTTGAATCCTGGCATACTATAATCTTTACTTCTTTACCCCACGTCTATGAGTGTAGATCAATGCCTGGAATGTATTCCTTGTGCTAATTCAGTCGCCCTATGGTTGCCCATCACCAGTCAACAGCTGCTTTCACTTCTTCCTTTGAAAAACAGATAATAAATTATGCACTATGTTTATGATATGTAGAGAGCCAAGGGATTATAAAGAGACCCGTGTTGCCGTACTAAGGCGTATTTTGTATATGGTGCTAAACTTGCTTTTCCTTTGCAGGATGTTGCAATCACCCCAGCTCCTATTGGCTGTTTGTGATTTACAGGACAATTTTACATTCTGTAGTTTGCCATAGCTTTCTGAACGAGAAGTCAACGTTTAAGCCCAAATGATCAGTCTAATGAATGAACCCACTGCCCCGCCATCTGCACATAATGTTTAAGCGTGAACGAGCAGCCCCATACTATTTTACATACATAGACACTCGATGCACTATGTGGTCATATCATACCGACCACTTGTATAGGGTGTATTTTTAATGACTGTGCAGTGTTTGAAAATATTGCCGGTCCAAGTTTTGTATTCACCCTCTGTAAAGTTCATGAAACATAATCCGTCCATCATGTGCCATGCCGGTAAGCGTGGGCGGTCATGATGCGCCATTTCACTCGATCACCAGAGTCGTGGATAAGCTCAGTGTTCTTGTATCGACCATGCCACGTGGTCAAGCCATCCAGGTATTTACTTCTCTGTCTTCCCCTTGTTCTCTTCCCCTCGATCTTGCCAGTTGTCACCAAGTTCTTCAATTTCATAACATGTCCAAAAAATGTTGACTGTCCACGTCTAATTTCTCTAATCAGTTTACGATTTTCATTTGTTTCTTGTAGTACTTGGTCATTGGTATTTCTGTCTGTCCATGATATTCTTTGCATTCTCCTCAGAAACGACATTTCCACAGTCATATGATGTTTTTCAGCTTGACAGCTCATTGTCCAAGCTTCACATCCATACAAAAGTACAGGCTCTATGCAGCACCTCAACACTCTTTTTCTCTTTTCAACTGGCATCTTTTAATTGGTCAGTATGTTTTTCATCTTGCAAAAGGCTACTTTCGCCATGGCGATTCTTGTTGTAATCTCTTCAACATAATATGTAAATACAAAACTTGGAACTGGAATATTTTCAAACACTGTACATTCATTAAAAATACACCATGTACTTCCCAGGTAATTTCCTTGTATCCATTTTATACTGAATCGAAAGGATTACGGTCCAGAAATATTTTCTTTCACAAGCCCACTGAGCGGCACAGCTTGAAAAATAAATAAATACAGCTTTGAGACCGGGAAAGTTAACCCGGTCAACAAATGCCCGCAGAAGTCGGATGTGTCGGCCTAACAGCGCAAGAACGCAGCTCTGCTGTAAACAGGCACAACGCAATCACGTCCGAAAAAGAAAAACTCTGGATGAACGCAGAAGAAGATACAGCTTTGAGAAATATACGTAGGACATTTTCCGTTGTGCGCCGGCTCCGTGGCGAAAGGTTGCAGACGCTATTCGTAATTCCGCATACCGCGTTCAAAACACATTTGCGGGCGACGATCGCTTTTTAAAAATAAAAATAGTATCAGTGCAGGTCGTTCAGAAAACAATGACAAACTACTGAACGTAAACTTGCCAAGAATGTACAAACAGCCAAAAATATTGGGGTTGACTGCGACGTCCTTGTAAAGGATATGCAACTAATTTTAAGTATTGCGTACCGGTTGTAAAGCCCCATTGTGTGTGTTTGTACAGCAGTGCGCGGTGTGCGGTGGTACTTTTAAGTGCTGTTGTAATTGTTGTATTGCGTATTTCTTTAACGCAACGAGATAATTCAAATTGTCTTGTTCAGTGTGATGATACTTGAGTTGTGGTGATGTTTATTCTACTTCTTCCTACACATTCAAATGTTTGCATGAATATACGAGGGGGATTTAAATGAAAACCATACAAGTGAGATAGAAATTCCAATAACCATGCCATTATCTTGTAACCTGTCAATATTATTGTTAATGATGTCAAGAGGGTTAGGCACGTGACATCACGGTGCAGACGAACACGATGACGTCAGAGGACAGTTTACAGATGGCAGTGGCATTTTGACATGCACCAACCAAAATTTGTAAAAATTAGTGAAGGGTGAAACCTATAGAAATGCATCGGCGAATGAAGGTCCAGTATGGTGATGCATGCCTGTCTGTCCAGCAAGAGTATGAGTGGAGTAGGAAGTTTCAAAACGGCGTGACTTCTGTGACAGACTTTTCGGTCCGATGAAGAGGTACAGCAGATGATGCATGAGCGTTACATACACGACCAAGACACTCTTTTTCTACAAGAATCCAACACTTTATCGGCGCTGGAGGAATTGTATTGAACGCAGTGGTGACTACATTGAAAAATGATACATTTGTTCTTTACATTTTCAGAATATATTCACCAAAAAAAAAAAAAATCATTTAAGGTTTTCATTTTAATCCTCTTCGTATAAATATATCCAAAGACGCTAGCACTGCAGTCAACTTCAGCTTTGTAACATCTTCACGGTAAAATAAAACGAAAAGGACACTGTTACAAGCCTTCAAGTGCTAAACGTATATTTTTATAGACGATTGGGCATTTGGAGTGTGATATAGTCAGTATCCCACCAATCGCCTTTACTCCCCAATAGATTTCAGGTACCCTTGTTAGGCTGTGAGCCTAGGTCGATTAAACAATAAATCAATCCCGATGAAGATTTGAACCCTGACGACCGGGTCGGTACACAAACGTCTAGTCACTACGTTACCGTGACTCCACAGAGTGTTTTCAAACGGAGCAAGTATATCACGCCTTTTGTATTCTTATTTTAATGTCTCTCTCCGTTGCCCCTAATTTGTGAACGTTTCTACGTTTGATTCCGCCTTTTGAAGTCAGGTTTCGCCAAGGGAGATTGAGATGTCATTAGTTTGGGTTTTTCTCTCTTTCGCCTTTTTTTTTTAAAGCGACTTTCTCTCTTTGAAGACATGTTCTATTTCCTGAGATACATATCTGTTCTGATCTTCGTTTAATCTGTACTGGTTTTCCTCCGTCCTTCTTTCCGTCGTGGTCGCTCTATTCGAAGATAAACGAATCTCAAACACAGAGATTAGCGTGTCCTACTTCGACACGCGCTTGTTTATGATTTTAAATTTCTAGACAGCTGACATAGAGAAATATCATCAGCAGAGTTGATTCAGAACTCTAAAGACCGAGATTCGTGGAGAGACATGAATGCCTACGCCAGCTGGCAGGGCACATAATGATGATGAGACATGTTCCACCCCATGTTAGTAAAGGATCCTGTTTAAAGGCCTTGAGATGTCTTAGCATCTGTTGCTGACCCCTATATCTTTAAAGACCAATTGTCAGGCTTGTCCATGGGACATATTTTTCTGTCTCATCCCATCCCATGACATTCCCATGGCCAAGCTTGCCAATTGTTACTCGAACGGTGATGTGTCAATATGACACATACCGCATTTACTTCCCAGACAATACTAGGTACCCATGTACCGGGAAGGTTAACCCGGTCAAAAAATGCCCACAGAGGTGGGATGTATCGGCCTAACGGCACAAGAACGCAGCTCTGATGTAAACAGGCACAATGCAATCGCGTCCGAAAAAACTCTCCGGATGAACGCAGAAGAAGAAGAGGAAGAAGAAGAAGAAGGAGAAGAAGAAGAAGAAGAAGAAGAAGGTAACCATGTTAAGCTGGGCCAACCCAATAGCCCCGGACAAATGTGAAAACCCGCCTCGATGTGAATTTGAAGTGTATGCTTGTAATTATGTTAATTAAAAATAAAACCTAAAAAATCCCCCTACTCCTTGGGTATTATTGTAACACTGAAAAGAACACAAATAAAAACAATAATAAGCAATTGACACGTTGCATTTACTACAGTGTATTTTTTTTTAAATGACTGCAGTTTCTGACAATATTGCCATTCCAAGGTTTGTATTTACATATTATGTTGCATTATGTAGAGGAGCGGCTGGCCGAGTGGATAGAATGCCGGATTCTCCTTCGGGAGACCCGGGTTCGAATCCTCGGCAAGGTGTGGAGTTTTTTATTCTGTCGGGGGGCAAAAAGAAAATTCTAACCTGCACTATTCGCGGCGACTGCACTAGCCAGGCGGCCTTAATTCCTCAGGCTCAAAGACCCCTCTGCTATACACCACAAGGTACTATATTGGCAGTAAATGATAGTTTTTGACAGTTGCATCGTGTTGCATGAACTCCACAGTAGGTAAATACAAAACTTGGAACGGCACTATTTAAAAAAAAACTGCGCAGTCATTTAAATACACCCTATATTACGACGTAAGATCCAAGTCTTTTGTTTGACATTTATCATCTCATCTCATCTTGTTCCTCTTGTGGTGTATAAAAAAGTTAGTTGCATTATCTATACAGTGTTGTGACCTCTTGGCAAGTTTATGTTCAGTAGTTTGCCTTTGCTTTCTGAACGACCGGTACACATACCATTTCGTAAAAAAACCAACGCAAGGCGGTCTGCTGCCAAATCGCCCGCACCTATGTTTCTAACTCGGGTATGCGGTATTACGATTTGCGTCCGTAACTCTTTGCCACAGAGCCCGCTTGATGTGTACAGGTCAAGCATAAATAGCGGGAGTGTCCGGTTATGGCCTTCATACATCGAGATTCTCATGGCCGCTCTTATTCCCTCTGTCCGTAATTTTCTTCTGGTTCCATTTGATCTGTAGTACACTGTCAGCTGATAGCCTAGTTATGCAGCCGTGCCTTTTCATTTGCTGTTTTCTAATGAAATCTGGCGCTACTATTACCCTCACTTGAATTCTGATTTCATCACTTCTGATTTTTTTCTCTTCTTGATACGTTGAGTATTCTTCTCAAGAATCTCATTTCCGTTGTTGTAATTTTTCTGTTCTCTTTTTCTGTCATTGTCCAGATTTGGCATTGGTAGCATAGAGTTAGTAGGAACATTGTGGTGTAGAGTGCTTTTTGTAGTATCAAATGATAAGTGTTTGTTCTTTAGACCGATGCCATAAAATATTAATTGTTGGTAATTTGAAAGTACCAAATCAAATCAGCGTCTGTGGCTTAGGGGCAGCGAATGCACTTTCACAATCTCGGCATGCCGGGTTCGAAGTCAGCCGCAGGAGATCTGGCAGCAGATCCTTTTGCGTTGATTTTCAATATGGTATGAGCTACGGTCGTTCAGAAAGAGATGGCAAATTACTGAATGTAAAATTCACCCGAAAAATCTCAAACAGCCAATACATGCTGGAATTGGTTACGACGTCTTGTAAAAGGACAAGCAACTAATGTGTAAACTTCTATATCGATCATACCTGGGTTTTAGTCAGTCTTTATTTTGTATCAGTGTCTGGTATAACATGACGACTGAAGCACATCATCTAAGCCAGGTTTGTTTATTTTTGATGCAGTTGTATCAGTGTCTCTGTGTTGCTTTGTGTGCTTACGAAGGTTTTAGCCGAAACGTATATGGCGCTACTTATGACTATATTCATGTAAAGCAGAATAATTTCACTTTCCCTTTTGAATCAATCTTCACATAATATATCTCAAATTTTCTTGAATTTATCGATGCTCGATTTATTAGGCGTTATTTGTTAATTGTATGCATTCTATACACGAAAGAACTACGAGAACACCTAGGACAGATGGCATGAATAATGAAGAGATCTTGAAAGAAACTAATTCAAGATCAGAACTGATTATTCATATCAGAATTAGACAATACATGAACCCATGTTCGTCTTCTTCTGCTCTCTATTCCCCTTTGGAGCAGAAGTTCTCACCCTAACTCAAGCCAAGCCCTTAGATCTTTCGCTTTCTCCTAAATCTCTTTCCATGTCTTTCCCCGTATTTATTTTTGTGGTTGGGTGGCTTGTGCAGGTAGGCGTTTAGACAGGATGGGATCGCCAGGCCAACGCCGGTAGTCGCCTCTTATGACATTGAAAACAATGTTACAGTGTTGTTGTGTGACTCCCGAAGGGGCGCCGATACCAGAGGGCCAGGACACTTAATGAGAGTGATTGAAATTGAAAATGTCATGTCAACGGAAAGTTTAAGATCAGAGAATACAGTGGAAAACAAAGATAGGAGACGCTGGATGTCTTACCATTGTAGCATGGAGAAACATTGGTGTCGACAATGCATGTCAATACTTGTGACAGAAGGATGTGGTCAAACATAGCGACCAGCGCAACATAGCATAGGCTATAGGAAGAAGTAGCAGGTGCTTTGGTGTAACGGTTAGGACGTGTGTGTGGTCGTAAAGGGGTTAGATTTAAGCTCTCGTCGTTTGCTACGGGAGGTAAGACTTGTCACATATTCCTTCGTGTATTCAGGCCTACAAAATGTAATGATCTTAACACTTCACATGTCCCAGGTGGGTTACTGCTACTGACATTTGTATTTTTAAAAAAAATAAGAGAATGCTGGCATCTTGCCGTCTTGGCAGACGATAATTTGTTCCATTGTGCTTAAACAAGGCATAATAACTACAACCCATGACGGTAGCGAATGTTTCTGATCAGACCAATTCGCGTGGTAAATTGCGTGGCTCCCGACATAAAATAATCCACACCTTACCGAGGATTCGAACCCGGGTCTCCCAAATGAGAATCCGGCAATCTAGCCACTTGGGCATCCGCTCCTCCACACATACCTAACTGTGTGTAGTTCCTATAGATATCGCCTGCTGCAGCCGCTGCTTGTCTCATTTAGCCGTTGGAGGTGACACGTTTGAATCCTGGCATACTATAATCTTTACTTCTTTACCCCACGTCTATGAGTGTAGATCAATGCCTGGAATGTATTCCTTGTGCTAATTCAGTCGCCCCATGGTTGCCCATCACCAGTCAACAGCTGCTTTCACTTCTTCCTTTGAAAAACAGATAATAAATTATACACTATGTTTATGATATGTAGAGAGCCAAGGGATTATAAAGAGACCCGTGTTGCCGTACTAAGGCGTATTTTGTATATGGTGCTAAACTTGCTTTTCCTTTGCAGGATGTTGCAATCACCCCAGCTCCTATTGGCTGTTTGTGATTTACAGGACAATTTTACATTCTGTAGTTTGCCATAGCTTTCTGAACGAGAAGTCAACGTTTAAGCCCAAATGATCAGTCTAATGAATGAACCCACTGCCCCGCCATCTGCACATAATGTTTAAGCGTGAACGAGCAGCCCTATACTATTTTACATACATAGACACTCGATGCACTATGTGGTCATATCATACCGACCACTTGTATAGGGTGTATTTTTAATGACTGTGCAGTGTTTGAAAATATTGCCGGTCCAAGTTTTGTATTCACCCTCTGTAAAGTTCATGAAACATAATCCGTCCATCATGTGCCATGCCGGTAAGCGTGGGCGGTCATGATGCGCCATTTCACTCGATCACCAGAGTCGTGGATAAGCTCAGTGTTTTTGTATCGACCATGCCACGTGGTCAAGCCATCCAGGTATTTACTTCTCTGTCTTCCCCTTGTTCTCTTCCCCTCGATCTTGCCAGTTGTCACCAAGTTCTTCAATTTCATAACATGTCCAAAAAATGTTGACTGTCCACGTCTAATTTCTCTAATCAGTTTACGATTTTCATTTGTTTCTTGTAGTACTTGGTCATTGGTATTTCTGTCTGTCCATGATATTCTTTGCATTCTCCTCAGAAACGACATTTCCACAGCCATATGATGTTTTTCAGCTTGACAGCTCATTGTCCAAGCTTCACATCCATACAAAAGTACAGGCTCTATGCAGCACCTCAACACTCTTTTTCTCTTTTCAACTGGCATCTTTTAATTGGTCAGTATGTTTTTCATCTTGCAAAAGGCTACTTTCGCCATGGCGATTCTTGTTGTAATCTCTTCAACATAATATGTAAATACAAAACTTGGAACTGGAATATTTTCAAACACTGTACATTCATTAAAAATACACCATGTACTTCCCAGGTAATTTCCTTGTATCCATTTTATACTGAATCGAAAGGATTACGGTCCAGAAATATTTTCTTTCACAAGCCCACTGAGCGGCACAGCTTGAAAAATAAATAAATACAGCTTTGAGACCGGGAAAGTTAACCCGGTCAACAAATGCCCGCAGAAGTCGGATGTGTCGGCCTAACAGCGCAAGAACGCAGCTCTGCTGTAAACAGGCACAACGCAATCACGTCCGAAAAAGAAAAACTCTGGATGAACGCAGAAGAAGATACAGCTTTGAGAAATATACGTAGGACATTTTCCGTTGTGCGCCGGCTCCGTGGCGAAAGGTTGCAGACGCTATTCGTAATTCCGCATACCGCGTTCAAAACACATTTGCGGGCGACGATCGCTTTTTAAAAATAAAAATAGTATCAGTGCAGGTCGTTCAGAAAACAATGACAAACTACTGAACGTAAACTTGCCAAGAATGTACAAACAGCCAAAAATATTGGGGTTGACTGCGACGTCCTTGTAAAGGATATGCAACTAATTTTAAGTATTGCGTACCGGTTGTAAAGCCCCATTGTGTGTGTTTGTACAGCAGTGCGCGGTGTGCGGTGGTACTTTTAAGTGCTGTTGTAATTGTTGTATTGCGTATTTCTTTAACGCAACGAGATAATTGTCTTGTTCAGTGTGATGATACTTGAGTTGTGGTGATGTTTATTCTACTTCTTCCTACACATTCAAATGTTTGCATGAATATACGAGGGGGATTTAAATGAAAACCATACAAGTGAGATAGAAATTCAAATAACCATGCCATTATCTTGTAACCTGTCAATATTATTGTTAATGATGTCAAGAGTGTTTGGCACGCGACATCACGGTGCAGACGAACACGATGACGTCAGAGGACAGTTTACAGATGGCAGTGGCATTTTGACATGCACCAACCAATATTTGTAAAAATTAGTGAAGGGTGAAACCTATAGAAATGCATCGGCGAATGAAGGTCCAGTATGGTGATGCATGCCTGTCTGTCCAGCAAGAGTATGAGTGGAGTAGGAAGTTTCAAAACGGCGTGACTTCTGTGACAGACTTTTCGGTCCGATGAAGAGGTACAGCAGATGATGCATGAGCGTTACATACACGACCAAGACACTCTTTTTCTACAAGAATCCAACACTTTATCGGCGCTGGAGGAATTGTATTGAACGCAGTGGTGACTACATTGAAAAATGATACATTTGTTCTTTACATTTTCAGAATATATTCACCAAAAAAAAAAAAAAATCATTTAAGGTTTTCATTTTAATCCTCTTCGTATAAATATATCCAAAGACGCTAGAAGTCAACTTCAGCTTTGTAACATCTTCACGGTAAAATAAAACGAAAAGGACACTGTTACAAGCCTTCAAGTGCTAAACGTATATTTTTTATAGACGATTGGGCATTTGGAGTGTGATATAGTCAGTATCCCACCAATCGCCTTTACTCCCCAATAGATTTCAGGTACCCTTGTTAGGCTGTGAGCCTAGGTCGATTAAACAATAAATCAATCCCGATGAAGATTTGAACCCTGACGACCGGGTCGGTACACAAACGTCTAGTCACTACGTTACCGTGACTCCACAGAGTGTTTTCAAACGGAGCAAGTATATCACGCCTTTTGTATTCTTATTTTAATGTCTCTCTCCGTTGCCCCTAATTTGTGAACGTTTCTACGTTTGATTCCGCCTTTTGAAGTCAGGTTTCGCCAAGGGAGATTGAGATGTCATTAGTTTGGGTTTTTCTCTCTTTCGCCTTTTTTTTTTTTTAAAGCGACTTTTTTTTTCTCTATTTGAAGACATGTTCTACTTCCTGAGATGCATATCTGTTCTGATCTTCGTTTAATCTGTACTGGTTTTCCTCCGTCCCTCTTTCCGTCGGGGTTGCTCTATTCGAAGATAAACGAATCTCAAACACAGAGATCAGCGTGTCCTACTTCGACACGCTCTTGATTATGATTTTAAATTTCTAGACAGGTGACATGGAGAAATATCATCAGCAGAGTTGATTCAGAACTCTAAAGACCGAGATCTGTGGAGAGACATAACGCTTACGCCAGCTGGTAGGGCACATGATGATGATGAGACAGGTTCCACCTCATGTTAGTAAAGGATCCTTTTTTTACAGGCCTTGAGATGTCTTTGGGCATATTTTGCTAACCGCTATATCTTTAAAGACCAATTGTTACTCGAATGGTGGTGTATTTACTTCCTGTCGTGGAATGCCGCCTTAACATCCCAGAATATCTTTCTCGGTCTCCAAATTTGAGAGGCCAAATTGAGAAAGAATGAATTAATCACGCTACTCCAAGGTTATCTAGTCGCGAGGTAAGATTATTCACAAAAAGCCTCTAGCCATGATGTAAGCTTGCAGATGGCCAGTAAAATGGACAGTGTAATTAAAACCGACCAGGCATGACACCTGATAAGCACAGGTAGGAAATCGCCCAGGTGTGAACAACATTGACAGAGGGGAAGATAATAGCCCCAGGGCTGTAAACAAGCCCCGTCCACTCCGACTGGCAGACTCAGGAATGTGTGAAAACAGATCTGATAAGACAATTAACACTGGGCCTGTAGACTGTGTACCAGACAGAGGAGCAAGGTGTGATGGCCAGGTTGCGGGGATAATTGCAATTACCGTCAGCGGGAGATAAGAAGAATTTATGACAGGAATGCCAAAGAGATAACAGTGTCTCAGACACTGTCTGCGGGACTAAGCTTAAATAAGGGTCCCTAGCCTGTTTTATGTTAGATTAAGTCTGACTTCAGAACAGGTGAGACAACCAGTTCGTTTTGTATGATTCTTAGGTTGCTAGATTTAACTAGGAGAATTAATTCTTAGTAACTAGTCGAGTTTTAGATGGATGTAATGACTCTCAGTCTATATCTGACCTAGGTTACTTCCAGAATTATCATTGCTTCAGGTTACTTGAGTATTCTTTCTAAGTTATGTGTTCAATATCATATTGCTTTAAAGTGTTACTCTTCTGAGAAGTAGAACCTTATGTAAGACAGATCTTGTCTAAGTATACTTTTAGGTGTCTTGGTAGATGCTTGTCATTTCTTTGTACACTATCCGAGTTGCCTTTTGGTGTGTGCATTTGTTGTACAGAATATAGTCAACTGACTATTTATTTAATTCTTACAACAGCAGGTGATTAAACCGGGCAGCTCAGCAAATATAGCTGGTCTGTGTGGTAACTTCAATTAGACTTGTTGTATATCTCATTTTGTAGCTATACAATATTAGTACTCATTAATAATGCCGGATGCTATTATGTTGAGTATCATTAGATGTCCATCTTGAAGTAATATAATGTTTACGGATATGTTGGATGTATGTATGTGTAATTTCATAAACTAACTAGTGCATTATGCTATGATGTTAAAGTATCATAATATGTCTAGTTTAATCAATATGTTTATGTGTATTGGATGTTTGATATATTGATTTGTCATATGCAAACCTACCAATATGAAGTGTTATGCTATTGTCTGTACATTGGCACATTGGCCAATGATGGTGTTGGAAGCAGAGGTGTAATGGTACAGACATTACCCACAATTGGTATATGGTGCTAAACTTTCTCAGTGTATTGTGGGCGTGCGTCCACGGTAATGCATGGAAACCTGGCACAGCTACTGGTCACGGCTTGCAAGCCCGGATGATCAGGCATTGTTATAATACCCTTACCGACCCTGTGAGCTGCTAAACTAACATGGGACGGAGCGGCTGTACGACACAGAATTTCTGTATTAGCGACATGGACATGGGGCGGCAGAAATGTAATCATTACAGGCGTGTGAGACAATTGAAAAGCCCGTCCCAGACTAAAGACAGTAGGGAGAAGGAGGATGGTGAACGCAGTAGAGCTGAAAGATAAAACTGGGCCAGACTGGTCATTGTATATGTTTGTGTTATGATATGTTTTAATTAGGATTGCGCTGATGTAGAACTGATATAACACATTCTTGACTTTCTTTCAAGCTCTCACAAGGAGCACCTATGTTATAGATCTCAAGAACAAGTTATGACTAGGTAGAGCCAGGACTGGCCGACGTCAGAATAACGGCAAGCTGTTCTTTTTTTGAGTCTACTGGAGAGTGGGGATCTGGACCACAGATCCAGATAGAGAAAGTAACAAGTAAAGTTACGTAATATTTGTCATCAATATCAATATGTATATGATTTCATCATCCTCATATTGAACCATCAGATGTCTATGATTATGATTAATAAATAAATGTTGTAGTATTGTAACTCATAGTTCGGTCGTTTTAATTCCAATTGTGCATACGTGTTGTGTGTGTACATTGGTGGGGGTTCACTTACACACCAAGGAAAGGAGCAGTCAGGGAGAAAAACCTGTACTAGGATAGTTGTCTTTAAACTTTAATTCAGACTTAAAAATCTACCCTAGCTAACCTTCTCTTTCCTAGTCCTTGGCGAATATTCAGCTCAGTTCATTTCAATTTTGTAACGAGCCACTTAGAGCTGTACGTTGGATATTCAGGGCTTAATCTGTAGTTCAGCCATATAGATTTTGTCCCTAGTCAGTTTCTGACTATCTGGGGTTGCTCGCCAGTGAATAAGATTTTCATCTAGCCGGTGGGGCACCCCGACATATGACACTTCCCAAGACAATCCTAGGTAGCCATGTTATTCTGGGCCAACCTATCAGCCCAGGACAAATGTGACAACCCGCCTCGATGTGAATTCGAAGTGTATGCTTGTAATTATGTTAAATTAAACAGAAAAAAAAGAGTCCCGTACCCCTGGGTATTATTGTAGCATTGAAAACAACAAAAATAAAAACAATAATAAGCAAATGATACGTTGCATTTACTACAGGGTGTAATTTTTTAATGACTGAGCTGTTTTTGACAATATTGCCGTTCCAAGTTTTGTATTTACATATTGTGTTGCATTGTGTAGAGGAACGGCTGGCCGAGTGGCTATAATGTCAGTGTCTCCTTCGGGAGACCCGGGTTCGAATAGCGGGTAAGGTGTGGAGTTGTTTTCTGTCGGGGGCAAAATGAAAACTCTAACCTGCACAGTTCGCGGCGACTGCACTAGCCAGGTGGCCTTAATTCCCAAGGCTCAAGACTCCATCTGCCATACATCGCAAGGTACTATATTGGCATTAAATGACAGTTTTTGACAGTTGCATTGTATTGCATGAACTCCACAGTAGGTAAATACAACACTTGGAACGGCAGAATTGTCAAAAACTGCAGTTATTAAAAATACACCCTTTATTAAGATCCAAGTTTGTGTGTTTCGCCATAAGACATTCATCATATTATCTCATCTTGTTCCTCTCGTACCTTGCGGTGTATAAAACAAAAGTTAGTTGCATATCCTTTACAGGTCGTCGCAGTCAACACCAGCATGTTTTTCTGTTGTGTTCTCTTAGGAAGTTTATGTTCACTAGTTTGCCATTGCCTTCTGAACAAACGGCACCCATACCATTTCGTAAAAATTCAACGCAAGGCGGTCTGCTGCCAAATCGCCGGCAGCTATGTTTCTAATTCGGGTATGCGGTATTACGAATTGCGTCCGTAACCCCTTCGCCACAGAGCGCGCTTGATATGTATAGGTCAATCATGTTGAGTTGAGTTGAGTTGAGTTGAGTTGGGTTGAGTTGAGCTGAGCTGATTTGAGTTGAGCTGAGTTGAGTTGAGTTGAGTTGAGTTGAGTCAAGAACCGACATCACTGCACTTAGGACATTCCCATACGTGCTCCGTTCCCTCGTTCAACAGCTAGCGAAGAGTCAAACTACTAATCATTCCCACCGCTATCTGATTAAAATTTCTCCTGGTCTTCCCTCTCAGTTTTGAGATTCTTCCAGAACCCCTGCCGATCCCCCGCAATCTCATTCTTTCCACATATGGGTTCTCAATCTGTTCCTCCGCCTTCTCCACATGGTCCCACAAGCGCATGACCACCTCCCCCTTGTCCTTAGGCAAAATTCCACCAAGAAGTGCATTCCCTGCTAGCCTATCAGCTGTGAAGTTGGAACCGTGACTAACTAACTAACTAACTAACTAACTAACTAACTAACTAACTAACTAACTAACTAACTAACTAATTAACTAACTAACTAACTAACTAACTAACTAACTAACTAACTAACTAACTAACTAACTAACTAACTAACTAACTAACTAACTAACTAACTATCAGCCTGTTCGTTCCCCCGTACACCCGCATGGCCAGGGCAAAATATCCATACAATTCTCACGATCTGTGACCTCTGAAGCAACGAGAGCCATTCCATACGAAACATTAGGTCAATCATAAATAGCGGGAGTGTCCGTTTATGGCCTTCATACATCGAGATTCTCATGGCCGCTGTTACTCCCTCTGTCCGTCATCTCCTTCTGGTTCCATATGATCTGTACATCATTGCTGGGTCTAGTTATGTGGCCGGACCGTTTCATTTGCTGTTTTCTAATAAAATCTAGCGCTGGCGTTACCCCCCACTTTAGTCCTGATTTCACAATTTCTGATTGTCTCTCTTCTAGATACATTGAGTATTCTTCTCAGGAATCTCATTACCGTTGTTGTAATTTTTCTTTTCTCTTTTTCTGTCATTATCCATGTTTGGCAGTGGTAGTATAGAGTTGGTAGGAACCAATCTTTATTTTGTATCAGTGTCTGGTATAACATGACGACTGAAGCACATCATCTAAGCCACGTTTGTGTTTTTTTGATGCAGTTGTATCAGTGTCTCTGTGTTGCTTTGTGTGCTTACGAACGCTTTAGCCGAAACGTCAATGACGCTAGTTATGAGTATATTCATGTAAAGTTTTCACTTTTCCGTTTGAATCAATCTTCACATAATATATCTCAAATTTTCTTGAATTTATCGATGTTCGATTTATTAGGCGTTATTTGTTAATTGTATGCATTCTTCTTCTTCTTCTTCTTCGTTCATCCGGAGTTTTTTTTTTCGGATGTGATTACGTTGTGCCTGTTTACAGCAGAGCTGCGTTCTTGCGCCGTTAGGCCGACACATCCGACTTCTGCGGGCATTTGTTGACCGGGTTAACCTTCCCGGGGGTTTCTTAGGACGTTCGACTCTCACTGTTGTGGTGTTATCCCCCATCCTAGCTGGCCCATATAGAACAGCCAAAGATCCTGGTCAGCCCTCAAGGGAAGGCAGGGGCAGACCATGGGCATTCCCCGCCATCCAAGGAGGCTTCCATACTTGCAGAGCCGATACATAGCGCTCTGATACTGGGCTCACCCAAGGAATCGTCACGTCCTGCACATGGCTGCTTAGCCTCACTTCCGTATATTGGGCCTTCCGTTCACCATAGGCTGTTCTTCCGGAAACCAGAAGTATGCAATCTGCAGATGACATCCACACAGTGAGCTTTCGATTCGGACTTTCCATGTAATGGATTTGCTATCCAAGCAATATTCCATTTCGTGCCACTAGGACACTTTTCCACCTTTTTATGAAGCTCACACAGTGGGCTTTTGATTCGAACTTTCCACGTAATGGATTTGCTATCCAAGCAATATTCCATTTCATGCCACTAGGACACTTTTCCACCTTTTATGAAGCCCACACAATGGGCTTTTGATTCGGACTTTCCACGTAATGGATTTGCTATCCAAGCAATATTCCATTTGGTGCCACTAGGACACTTTTCCACCTTTTATGAAGCCCACACAGCGAGCTTTTTATTTGGACTTTCCACATAATGGATTTGCTATCCAAGCAATATTCCATTTCATGCCTCTGGATCTTCATGCACCTTTAAATGTCAACCTGTATGTAGTTTAAGTAAGCTGCGGTCAACTTTAGCTTGTTGATATCTCCATAGAGCTTGTCCTCAAATGAAGCAGGTGTGGGCCAAAATATCTTTCTCTGTTCTGCATACGTTGGGCAATCCTGCAGCAAATGTTTTGCTGTCATTTTTCCAGTTCTACAATTACATTCATCGGTATCTCCTATCTTTAGTTTATTGAACAAGTGGTATTTCAGCCTGTTATGTCCTGTGCGGAGTCTGAAGATTGCTACTTGTTCTCTTCGGTCGAGTTTGTAATATGCATCATCCTTCTGATGGCCTGGATGCTCTGATTCCCATTTGGTTCTATAAGTGCTTTTTATCAACCTCTTTGCCTCATTATAGGTTATGTCTATGTCAGGCTGTGGTAGTCTTCCGCCCTCTTTTGCCAGTCTGTCAGCCTCTTCGTTTCCAGGTATACTGCAATGTGATGGGATCCACTGTATTACAACTTTTTTGGATTTCTGGCATAGACCATGGAGTGCTGCTCTTAGGTCAGTTAGTTCTGTGCTGTTATTGCTCTTCAGTATTGAGACAGCTGACTTTGCATCTGTGAAGATAGCTATTTGCTTCTCTTTATTTTCCTCCATCAGGAGCATTTCTGCTGCAGTTTTCAGAGCCTCTACCTCCGCTTTGAAGTTACTTGAAAATTTTCCAGTTGCCATTGAATGTGTTTTTTCACTCCATTTTTTAAATTTAGGAGAATTCCTCCTCCTCCATTCTCTATTGAATTTTTGGCTGATCCATCTGTATATGCATGGGTCCAATTCCTGCTTGGGTAATGTTCTTTTATGTAGTTTAGGGTTATTTCTCTTCTTTCGGTTTCATGCTGAGTGTTCTTTTTCTCAATACCAGGAATGTTTTCTATCATCTCAGGCAGTTGCTGCTGTCTCCAAGCTGGGAACTTGTGTGCATTGTGTATGGGCTTGACTGTTGATATGTTAAGTATAGGATCTGCCCTAATCCTTCGTTTTGCAGTTTCTACAAAGTTGCTACGCTTCAGTCTTCCCTTTCCAAAACCATTAAATCTGTTGTACATAGGGTGGTCTGTCAATCTTCTAAATTTTTCTGCTTGTTGCTGGGCTCTGCTATCTCTTCTATCCTGCATTGGTTGTAAACAAGTGATCTTTTCTAGTTCATTAATAGGCGTTGTCTTCAGGCTTCCAGTTATGATTCGCATTCCTTGGTTTTGGACTCTACTTATTTTGTTAAAGTTTGACTTAGCTGCTGTTGCCCAAGCTGCAATGCCATATTCCAGTACTGGCCTCACCCGTCCAGTATATAACTTCTTGAGAACTTTCTCATCTGCTCCCCACGTTGTACCAGCAAGCTTTTTCATGATTGCCATTCTCTGCCTTGCTCTTGTTCGATTTTTCTCAACCTGTGTTTTCCATGTCAGGCGACGATCAAAGGTGACTCCTAGATAGTTTGGATTTTCTTCATGGCGCAATATTTTTCCATTCAATACCAGCTTAGGTTGCTGAGTTTTATTTGAGAGGGAGAACACTGTGCATGTTGTTTTCTCCTCACTTATCTTCACTAGCCATGATTTTGACCAGTCCTCTAGCGCTAATAAGGCTTGCTGTATTCTGCTGTTAGCTGTACTAATATATTCTTCAGATGTCCATATGGCTAGGTCATCTGCAAAGGAGGATGTGTGTACTCTGGCTGGAAACTTTTCTGTGATGTCATTTATATATGCTAGGAATAATGTTGGTGAAAGAACTCCTCCTTGGGGGACACCTTGCTCCAGCAGCATCATTTTGCTTGTTTGTCCTTGTACTTTTGTCCTGGCAGTTCTGTTCTCAAGGTAGTGGCTGATCCATTTATACATTTTTCCACAAACATGCATGTTTTGCAGTTTTACTTTCAGTCCTTCCTTCCATACTTTATCAAATGCTTTTTCTAAATCTATCCAGACTGCTAGTGTGTGCTTTTTCTCTTGGAAGGCATCCTCTATTTCCTGAGCTATATAGGTTATTTGATCTTCAGTGGATCTGTACTTTCTGAATCCTGCTTGGTGTGGTGTTAAGAGTTTGTTTTCTTCCAGATGCCATGTTAGCCTGCCATTGATAATGCGTTCCATTAATTTTCCTACACAGCTAAGTAGACTGATAGGTCGATAGCCATTTGGTTCTTCCAGGTCTTTTCCTTTCTTTGGGACTGGTATTAGTATAGCTTCCTTCCATGCCTGTGGGACTATTCCTCTCTTCCAGCTGTTATTTAGGACTGCTAGTAGTTTCTTCTTTGCCTTGGTGCCTAGTCCTATTAGCATTTCATTTGTGATTCCATCCTTTCCTGGTGATTTCTTCTTTTTTAGGGTATTCATTGCCTGTTCCATTTCTTCCATTGTTAGATTTGCCATCATATATTCTGCTGCTGTCTCTGTATTTCTATGATGTATCTGTTTGTCTTTGTGGGATGTGGATTTTAATTCCTAAGAATAAGTCGTTAAAATGTCTAGGGGGTATTATTGATTCTCTGGTCACTGGTCAGAATGCAGGGTGATCAGGGATATTTACCACAAATCTCAGGAGAAAAGAGTTCAATCCTTGAAACAATGGCATCTGTGTGTAGGTTTCCCTTCCCACTTCATCACCCTTTAAATTACTATAGATGCTAGAAGGATATTGATTGCTCACAACATATAAACAACCACTTGTTGGACACGACATTTACTTGATGTACACAACACTTTTGGACAAACAGTTCAGGTATTAACTCAAGATCTGTAGTTACATATATATATATAGGTGTAATAAACACTATGCATTTTCAGACAGGCATGGGAATGATATGCAGTATTACAACATAGTACCCAGTGACCCCAGAAAAAAACAAGGTTATTACAAACAACACAACAACCACAAATTGGTTCTGCTAACTTGACTCATTGTACCTAGATAAAATCACATTGGTCTAGGTGCAGAAACCCAACATACATACATTTATTTCTGACACCATGTACAATTCTCATATTTAAAAATAATGAGTGGGTGTCAAAATATTATACATATATGTCATAACATAACCCTTTAGGTGTACACCATTACCATGTAAAACAATCTTTACCCTTTTCCTGTCATTGAAGAAAACCACACTCATGAAAACAGTTGATACTAATAATTAAATTAATTAATTATAGTGTTCATTTAGGCGTTGCGGATGGGCATTCTTCTCCAGTGCAAAGCAGTTAATGTCCATAATTATCCGTGCAGAATTATACTCACAGTCATTTTCTACTCACAGTATGTCCACCGAAGTTGGCTGGCGAATGTTTCTAATCCATAATCCAAGAATAGAATTATACATAAGCACATATTCTCTCCATGAGACTGAATTTAAGAATACTCGGTTGCCATTTGGGTTGTGTTCCAATTGAAATTGATGCCTAGGTCTGTCATACTTTCAGGAGATGCAACTTAAGCTCTGCAGAAGGTTCTTCCCTATATCATCTTATCGATGAAAAGATGACGACTGTCCAACAGCTCGGTTTATGTTAACCGTTTCCCAATTTAGTTCAAAAGGCTTTGTCACACACCCGGTTCATGTTGATAGGCCATCCCACACTTGATGATGGGCAGTTAGGCTGACATGGGACCAGCATAGAGTTCTCATTCATTCCATTTCTGTGTAGAACATACAGTGGTGAATCATTCATTTGGTTTCATCTGAAGATTCTGCTGCAGGCATGTAACTGAAGAATATTACTCCACCACATATCCAGGTTTGCAAGCCATCAGGTGATTCCTTTGGTTGCAGGCGTAAAGGCATTTACTCATCTAGCTGCTTTCATATGGTTCTTTTGATGGTGTTCAGGTTTTGGACCTTGAGGTAATCTGGTGTAGTTATGGTTCAGATGTTCTGAAGTTGGTACATTTGTTTGTATTGGCTATAATGTTGTTTCAGTGTCTCTTCCCATTTGTTTGAGTTGGTGTTCATAGCTAGAACTTGGTGTTGCATGGCTGGAACCTTATGTTTGACTTTTGCAGCTGTGAGATGTTCTTTCGAAGACTTATCCATTGTGGATATTAACTTGGTAATCCAACCAACAGTTGAAGGTTACTCACTGTTGTTAGTTTTAGTAACTTGAAGAAGGACTGTCCCAGTTTCACTGACTTGGTTGAATGATGAGGCCATTGGTGATACTTCTCAGAAGTAACGCAAACGATACACTGTTGTCAGTACTCTGATGATCTTCATCTTTGTAGATTATTAGATCTTGAAGTCCATCCTGGATATTCCTACTAAAATAGGACTTAATCACTCACCCAGTCAGTTGTCTTCTAATTTATCTGTTGCTCGCTATGGAGCTATTGAGTGCCGCAGTAAACATTGAGGTATTGCTAGATCCAGACTATGGTTTGGACATTCACTTTATGGCTGTTTACCCAGGATCCAGTGTTAGTGATATAGTCCCACCAAATTCAACCACCACCTGCTTCTCTTCTATAGAAAAGGGCTGACAAAGAATACAACACTAGCATTAACCTACTGTGTTATGATAAAAGGTTTACAACACAATTACAAACACAAATACAAAACAACAAGGGGAGAAGGGGAAAGGAGTGGGTGTCCATGTTCCACTGTCCCTCATTGCTGAGTTGAGCCATTCTGACTCTTCATAGTGAGTAAGATATTTTCTCACTTATATTTTGTTCTGTTGTTACTGGGACTATTAGATGGGTGAAGTCATTCTGTCCATCCAACATGTTGATATTGTCTCTCTCATTACTTGAAGAGAATAGCCTATACAGAATCCCTGTGGTTTCTAATGCCGCGTCTTCATTTCGGCACTATAATCATCACTAGGTCAAGACTATTCACCATTGGCTTCTTAAGTACTGACATACATATGTATTCTTACATCAACATCCTCTAATCCCAAGGTGCAACATTAAAATGTATATTCCCACAGTAAAAAGTAACAATCAGAACAAAGAAAATTCTAATACCAAAAAAAAACATACATGTACATTTCTCTGATATTAATTACATGATAATCATACATAATAATCATAATGATGATGCAGGGAGCCTAGGTTTTTGAATTATCTTCATGAACTAAAACATCCATTGTTTTCCCCCACTGCGTACAGCACATGAGGATAGTAATCGCTGTGATATGTTTTGCCAATGACTGCTATTATTCGGAGGGTATTTATAAGAATAACTTATGCCGCATGGTCCAGTCTTCTGAATATTGCAAGCAATTTATTCACATCAATCTTCGCTTCTGTTTCTACTACGGTGAGGCGATGCGGGGTGAATCCTATCCGAACATGCATTTACATCACGCGTTTAATTGTTCATGAATTTATATTCAAACATGGCCTGTCCCTAACACTATTTTATGAAATGATTATATGTTCACCCTCATATGGAGTGGTTACTAATCTGTTAACAAAAGAATGGTACTAAAATTTAGCACTATATTTCCAAGTTACAGATTATAATGTGGCAAAATATTTTATCCCCTGACTAAGTAAGAGTCAGGAATATGCGTAATCCTTTGTATGTCCCCGCATGGATAAAACACCTTTCTATAGTACATAGATTATTTGCAGATTTCTAAGCATAAATAGTGAGATATTGTTCACCGTGCCTAGAAGTTTTAACATAGGAATATGAAATTGACAGACACTAGTTCTTTACTATGAAGCATGAATCAGGGTCTGCTCCTACATTGAGAAAATCTCTAGAATGTGTTTCAGACATGAGAGTTGATACTTTACAGTACACATAATATTCATAGATTATAGCACTACTAGTGAGATATAAGTTCATAATGCCTATACAAGATATTAACATATAGATTTGAAATTGTAAGACATAGGAAAAATTACAGCGTGGCGCCCACATGTGTTTCCTTAGTAAACATCATCCAGCCTGGTTTAAGAGAATTGTAACTAATTCTTAATTAAACATACTGGTTTATGTAATACATAAATATATCTTAATAATGTAGATAACATACCAATAGCTTGAATAGAATCATGTTTTTAAGGCAAACTACCTTCTCCCCGAAGGGAAAGGTCGACTTTCTTGCGTGGTGTCTTGACTAGAAATGGCCGCTTCAGTCTTTGTTTTCCCCCTCGCCAGGATTGGCCAGATAAGGGAGAGAAAACAAGCCAAAATAAATTTAGCTGTGCCACGGTCAGTCTATCGCTGTTTTATTTTCTCCTACATTAAGTAAGTTACTTAATCAGTAATTGTAAGGGTTTGTTTATTTTTAAGGGAGTCCATAAATAGGAAAGGGTAGAGACGTTTTTATTATATTACAGTCTTTGATTGCTTTCTTCTGTTCGGTTGTAATATCAATGTGATTTGCATTTGCATAGTGTTCCATTAGTGCATTTGCAGCCTTTTTTCCTGTAAGCAAGGCATTTCCTTGTTTAATTGTTATTTGTTTGTTTCTAGGTCCTTCATTGTTCATGGCTTTCACTAGTTTCCATAGTTTGTTTCCATCCCTGTCAAAATTCAGGTTTTCTGTTTTTTCCCTCCAACAATCTCTTGTTGTTTGATTTACTGTTCTTTTATATTTTGCTGAGATGGCTTTGAGAGAGATATTCGCTTCAATTGACTGTTCTCTCTCTGCTGTCTTCCTGGCATCTTCAACTTCGTCCTCCAAACTTTGTAGTTCTTCAGTCCAGTATGGTTTGTAATTTTTCCTCGCTCCTCTAGGAATGGACTCAGTGGCTGCCTGTATTATCGCTCTGTTTAGACTTTCCACCATTTGCTTTATGTTGCCATATCGTGTATTTGTGTTTTCACAATATTTGTCTGTTAGTATGGCAAATCTGTCCCAATCTGCTCGTTTGTAATTCCATCGGGGCAAGGGCTTTTGCTCCTGTGGAACATACTCCATATTCATTACAAGCTTGATTGGTCTGTGGTCACTACCTGCTAATTGGTCCAGCACATGGCGATCGATTTTGTGGAGGATGTCTCCTGTGCAGAAAGCTAGGTCTGGAGTAGAAGTGGTAAGCCATCTTCTGGAGTAGAAGCTCGGTGTGTCATCCGCTTTGTTGAGTAGATGGAGATTTGAGTCTATTTCCCAGTCCTCCAATTCATCTCCTCTTTTGTCAGTATCTGGGTATCCCCATCTTTCTGAACGGCTATTAAAGTCTCCGACAATAATGCAGTTTGTGTCAGTTATTTTCATGTTTGAGAGTGTAAGGTCCTTATCTGCTGGGCTATACAGATTGTAGATTCTTATTTTCACGTCCTTTATCATTATATCAACACCTATAATTTCCGTTTGGTTGTCAGAGATCACAGATACTTCGCTGCAAGGTATTGTATTTCGTGTAAGTATTAGAACTCCTCCTTTGTGTCCTACGCGGTCGAAACGTGTAGCCTGATATCCTCTGACTGAGAATTTGTGATTGGCGTTGAGGTGTGTCTCTTGAATGCATGCCACATCTATTCTATCTTTATGTAGACGCTGTGTTAGGGAGTCTTTCTTCTTGTAAACTCCTTCGGCATTCCACTGTAGTATGTTGAGTGTCCGGAGTATTTGGTCAATAGCTCTTAACCTACTCCTCTGTGCCTTGACTCCACAGCACAGGGGAAGGTGACCACCAGTAGTCATGGGTGGACCCCCTCGAGGCAGGGGGCCCGGCACTATCGCCGCCTGATGGGACTTCACGGGATTAGCACCATATCGATTAATTTTGATTTGTGACATCATGAATTAAGTTACGTTGCACTGCTTTGTCAAGCCTGTGGCTCAGTGCATCCGATTTCGACAAGCATTTATTTGGGATGCTTTCCCTAGCCTTTGACTGTCCCCAGTCTACCTACAAGGCAGCAGGTTTTACGTTGCACTGCTTTGTCAAGCCTGTGGCTCAGTACATCCGATTTTGACAAGCATGTATTCGGGGTGCTTTCCCTAGCCTTTGACTGTCCCCAGTCTACCTACAAGGCAGCAGGTTTGTGTGTCTCTTCGTCTGGTCCCTCTCCCTTGACCTGTCCGACATGGGTGGCCCTACCAGTAGCTGTGCTACCGTCGGCATAGCTCTTGGGGTCATTGGGACGCACAAGCCCCTCTACCTCGTCACGGTGGACACACAGCAGAGGGGTATGCATTCTATACACGAAAGAACTACCAGAACACCTAGGACAGATGGCATGAATAATGAAGAGATCTTGAAAGAAACTAATTCAAGATCAGAACTGATTATTCATATCAGAATTAGACAATACATGAACCCGTGTTCGTCTTCTTCTGCTCTTTATTCCCCTTTGGAGCACAAGTTCTCACCCTAACTCAAGCCAAGCCCTTAGATCGCCTCTTATGACATTGAAAACAGGTTACAGTATTGTTAAGTGACTCCCGAAGGGGCGCCGATATCACAGGGGCAGGACACTTAATGAGAGTGATTGAAATTGAAAATGTCATGTCAACGGAAAGTTTAAAATCAGAGAATACAGTGGAAAACAAAGATAGGAGACGCTGGAAATCTTAACATCGTAGCATGGAGAAACTTGTCAATACTTGTGACAGAAGGATATGGTCAAACATAGCGACCAACGCAATATAGCATAGGCTATAGGAAGAAGTAGCAGGTGCTTTGGAGGTAACGGTTAGGACGTGTGTGTGGTCGTAAAGGGGTTAGATTTAAGCTCTCGCCGTATGGTACGGGAGGTAAGACTTGTCACATATTCCATCGTGTATTCAGGCCTACAAAATGTAATGATCTTAACACTTCACATGTCCCAGGTGGGTTACAGCTACTGACATTTGTGTTTTTTTAAAATAAGAGAATGCTGGCATCTTGCCGACTTGGCAGACGATAGTTTGTTTCATTGTGCTTAAACAAGGCATAATAACTACAACCCACGACGGTAGCGAATGTTTCTGATCAGACCAATTCACGTGGTAAATGTTCGTCGATAATGGATGCATGTGAACACATAGTCATTTTCATCATCACGCACAATCTGACGCCTCGCACGCTCAGTGTGTGATCTATCTGTAATAATTTATCCTTTGTCTTTATTCAATTTCTGATAAGAAGAAGAAGAAGAAGTAATTACTGTACGTAAGCAAGCTATATAAATGTATATGCATGACAAATAACACGGAACAAAGAGTATTCTTAAAGTTTTCTTTTACTTCTCTCAGAATGTTTCGTTTAAAGTTATACAATCACGTGTGTTATTTCTTATAACTTATGGTTAAGTGTTATTTCCCAGCCCTTGATCGTGGAGGTTTTTGCCCTCCCTGAGTGATCCACACGACTGTACTCTCCAACACTGGTTCAGTGTAGCCTTTGAGTGCTTCGTGCAACTTCAGCACACAGTTCTCGAATATGAAATTCACAACGCAGGCCCAGATGGTGGAGTTTTGATTTGGTTTTGCTTTCAATGGACAAGTATTCCTGGTCCGTGAGTTGAAGCTTGCAGACACCCGTGACTCTAAAGGCACATGTTAAATAGGGAATGACCAGCCTGCACCGCATGGCACCGGTCTGGATAGTGAGTCTTGTGAGGGTATTTGCGCAGTCTCCTATTGATCGTGCGCCATCATATCCTAAAAGTTGAATAGAAAAACACATCGTTAGCAATTTCATTAGTAATTTCGTTAGTGTTGTTTGTCCGTCAAGAATGATGATTACCATTCATCTCATTCAGTGGTGTTGAAAGTATGGAGCCGTGAGTTCTAAGATGGCTGATAAGGCCTAGTTTGGCTCGAAATGTTCTTTGACAATGTGGGCAAAGAATGTTTGACGTTCCAGGAGGAGGATCTCCTGCAGTGGTAATTCTGTCCAGCCTTTTCTTCATAGCTCTTGCAGTCCTGGTTGCTTCACAAGTGGCTGCACCCTTGTGTAATGATCTACGCCATGAGTTTCGGTCTTTGGCAGCAGTCTCCCAGGTGTCATGATGAATTCCTAAAGCTTTCAGTGAGATTTTCAGTGTCTTTAATGCGTGTCCTCTGGCCGCCTTGGGAGCGTTTACCACAACGCTGCTCGCCGTAAAAAATTCGTTTAGGGAGCCTGTCATCTGGCATACGAGTTAAGTGACCAGCCCAGCGAATCGGATTCTTCATTAGTAGTGTGTGGATACTGGGCATGGACGCTCTTTCTAGGACTTCAGTGTCTGGGATCTTGTCTTGCCATTTAATCTTTAAAAGCTTCCTAAAATTTCGTTAGTAGTTTAGTTAATAATATCCTTAGTAATTTATTTATTAATGTTATTTGTGAGACAAACTTCTGGACACTTTTATAAGTATTTTGTCCTGGATATTGTGGCGATGGAGGGGAAAATCGTTAATTTCTAGTGCGCCTATTTAGGCAATGTTTTTCGTCGTCTGCAGAAGTTGGGACTCCTTTTGGAGTACAGGCCCAGAACTACGCATGCCAAGCCATTTGTAGGTCAGTCACAATTGGTTGAGTCGTGGCTAATTTATTTCGCGATGTGTGATAGTCAGTTCCAGGCCAACCGTCTTTAGTCGCCTTTTACGGCATGGTCAGGAGATCTACAGTGTGACTATTCTTTGCTTGCCCTTTGGGGGGGGGGGGGCACCTTTATCTCCGGCGCTGTGGTGAAGGAGTTAAGAACCCAATTGGCAATGCTGTATACGGTGTCCGAAACACAGCTGCGGGCGATTTGGAAGCAGGCCGCTTTGTGCTGGTTTTAATACAATGGTTTGAGTGCCGTTCTTTTCAGAAAGTATTGGCAAATTACTGAACGTAAACTTGCCATGAAATCCCAAGCAGAGAAAAAATGCTGGTGTTGACTGTGATGTCTTGAAAATGATATGCAACTAGCTTTTGAGGCCACAGTAAGACACAGACGTGTTCACGGGTCAAATCTTTAATATTATATTTAGACCAGTAATATCGTTGTGGTAATAGACGGAAGAACAGACAGATGTTATAAAAATTAGAATTCAAAAGACAAGAGTAGTTTTCATAGCACTGGTATATTTGTGGAATTCAAAAGACAAGAGTAGTTTTCATAGCACTGGGATATCTGTGGAATTCAAAAGACAAGAGTAGTTTTCATAGCACTGGGATATCTGTGGAATTCAAAAGACAAGAGTAGTTTTCATAGCACTGGGATATCTGTGGAATTCAAAAGACAAGAGGAGCTTTTATAGCGTTAGAAAATTGTAGAATTTAAAAGAAATGAAAACTAGTATCAAAAGTAGAATATTTTACTCTAACGTTGACTCAGTACTATTGCCCTGAAGCCTGGACAATGAACACCCAATTAGAAAGTCGTATAGAAGCCGTGGAGATGTGTATTTTCAGAAGAAAAAAACAACCAAATACAGAGGTTCAAGAAAAACTGGGAATGAAAAGAGAGTTGAAAGAAACAAAAAAGAGGCAAGTCACATATTTCGGTCAATTAAAAGAGATAGTATTCTTATAAAAACCATACAGGAGGGTACGGTTGAAGGCAAGCGAGCAAGAGGTAGACAACGACACAAGTGGGAATATAACATCAAGAGATGGACGAACATCAGTCTGACAGAAAGTACAATCAAATCGAGAGATAGACAGTGTTGGGGATCCATTGGAGTCAATTTTCATTGTGGAGACGGCACCTGATTGATTGATTGGCTGTGTGTATCAGAAATATTGAGAATGACTAAAACAGTTACTACAAACATCTATTAACTCATTCAGTGCCGAAGGATAATATTTCGCCACAAGTGATCTCCCCTTTGGACAGAAACTATCGCCAACCAGGGTAATCTTGTTATTTATTTTATTCCGTGATATTTTCCACAAATTGAGTGCCAAGTGAACGGAGATTTACCTGATCATACTTGCTCATTTGATTGTGTATCATGTTTGGTTCAAACCTACTTTTTGTTTGGCAACGAATCAATTAACCGGTGCTTGCGGAGGACAGAAGGACTAAAATGGCATGCCAGTCACTGATGTGGACCTTAGGGACAGAACTAGACCCGATGCCAGCGAATCAAGGGGTGAGTTACAGTCGTTGGTACTAGATGAGGCATACAGTTGAGAATTGCTGATTAAAGTAAAATATCAACACAATCTTCCCATCAACTCTATGCTACTAATGCCAAACCTGGACAATGACATAAAAAGAAAACATAAAAATTACAACAACGGAAATTAGATTCCTGAGAAGAATACTCAGTGTATCAAGAAGAGAGAAAATCAGAAATGAAGAAATCTAGATTAAATTGGGGTTATAGCAACGCTAGATTTCATTAGAAAATAGCAAGTGAAATGGTTCGGTTATGTAACTAAGCCACTAAGTAATAGTATACCACAACAAGCAATGATGTCCAGACCAAATGGAACCAGAAGAAGAGTCCGAGCATGTAAACGATGGACAGAGGGACTCAGGGCAAATGATATAAAAAGAGACAAAAGACCACACAAACAAGTGAATCAAAGATGTAACGACTATGGAGATAACTACTATGGCAAGAGCATGGAGGGAATGCAGGGGATAGCAAAACATACGATGGCTTGGAGTGAGTTGGGAGACGGTCTAATCTTCAAAAGAGGATAAGAGGGAAAAAAAAACGAAGAGAGTTCACCACCAGTCCTTTTGCGGACAATAACAGTCCTTATAAGGACTAAATGAGGTCAATGAGAACTATACCAGTCCTCATGAGGACTAAATGAGGTCAACGCTAGTCCTTGTAAGGACTATACCAGTCCTTATGAGGACTAAATGAGTTCAAGACCAGTCCTTCTGAGGACCAGTCCTTTTAGAATAAGCAACTGGGAGGCTACTGAATCTAGCAGGTACTCCCAAGGACCGGTCCTCATCAGGACCAATTCAACGCAATAATGAAAATGCCAGTCAGAGTGAGCCCCATTAGACTCAACCCAACACGAAGAGCCGTGGAGAGAAAATATAACCAGTCCTGTTTAGGACTAACTTGAAAGAGAACAAACAAAGGAAATAATATTTAAAAAAAATCACACGAAAACGGTCATCAATTATAACCGACGCTGCAAAAGGCGGTTGAACGAGGTCGAATCTTTTATTTTTTTCTCCTCGTAAATATTGGATTGGAAGAATATTCTGTTGAACTCGTTTGGGCTATACTTGGGGTAGATAGTGTCTATTTTTGTCACTTAGTGGATTTATATGTAGCAGCATTCTTGTAAAAATTCATAATGTGAAGATTATATTGTCATGTGTCAGACGATTGAGAGATTCGTATTGTGCTGTCTGTCGTCGTCTCCACTACCGCTGTTAGCTATTTACAGATTTAAAAAAAGAAGTGACTTAAAGTATTAGTAGTGTGCTTCGCGGCATTAATCCCCTATATAGGAATTTGTTTTCTTAAGACAGAATGCAAGCGATTAGGGACAGACCTCTGTGTAATGCAATACAGCGCACAACAACGCGGTAATGTGTAGACTTAAATAAGTGTAAGATAAGACATGAACTAGTGCTACACATTGATTGCTGGGACGTATTAGATGTGTACCCTACCACAGTGCCGATGGAGTGTTTATCATCTATCATCATCCAGTGCCTTGCCAGCTGGCGTGGGCGATCATGCCTCTCCACAAGTTACGATCTCAGACGTCATGGATTAGTTCCTGTGTTGACTCCCTTCCGTGCCATGACACAAGACTGTGAAGAATCTTCTCATTCTGTCTTCCTCTATCTCTGTTTCTTCAAATATTTATGGTTGTCACAACAAGTTCCAGTTTGCGTCTTCCCATAACGTGGCAAAAAAAAAAAAAAAAAAAAAATGACTGCCTAATTCTAAAGTTTGTGATAATTTGCTTTGCGGCTCAACCTTCCTTAAAACGTCCTAATTGCTAATTTTGGCTATCCAATTAATTGTCAGCAATCATTTAGTTATCATCTATACACTTCCATATCTGTTGAGCGAGACAGAGCACTTATAGGTGTGTCCGGAGGGCAGTGACGTCCCTGCTGCTGAACAATAAACATCTTCCGAAGCAGAAATTGCCATGGGTCTGTCATGTGACACGGCCATCACATTTTGTAGGAATAGATGGCCGCTCTTTCCGAAGTTGGCAGATAACGAATGCTGGCGTCGACCTCTCGTCCGACCCTACTCATGGCATTATCAGCGTAGTTCACTGATCAATAACTAACCAGTACATTATTCCGGGTGTTTGTAAAGTCTCACTACACTTTGTTTGTAGAACAAATGTGAAAAATGAAGTACATGATGTCATTAAAAATGTGCTAAAAATTCAGTAAATTAGTTTTGCAGTAGTAACTGCTATGTTCTAGCGCTCTTTTGGAGAAGCTGGAAAGTACCAATGAACAGGTGCTGGAAATGTTCGCCACTGTCTTCAAGATATGACTGTACACATCTCTTCATATTGCTATAAATCTTTAAACAATCAACCGAGTGTATCGACTGCCATTTAGAAACACTTGTTCAACCAAAAAAATTCTTTCTTCCGCTGATAACACCATGCTGTTTGGAGTGCATAGAATTACTTCAGCAGACGACAGACATTCGTTGCATATTGCCTAAGTTGACATCAAGTTCTTCATTTTTCAAATTTGTTCTACATACAAAGTGTAGTAAGGCTTTACAAACAACCGACGACTGCATCAGTCTGTCACTATCATTTACTGCCAATATAATACCTTGTGCGGTTGGTGGCGAGGTCTCGGAGGTTTGACGCTGTGCCGCCAGCGTCTGCAGCCTACCTTGTGCCAGACGTATTGGTTATCCATTCCTCTGGAATACACAAGACTAGGCCGAGAGAGGGGTCATGTCGTTTGGGCGCCACATGATTCTCTGAAGCTCTGCCCAGGCATTGTGATGGAATATTGGCCACATTCCAACTCACATACTTTAGTCTGTCAAGACTGCAAGGTGCCACTCAATACCTTGCGGTGTATGGCGTATAGGGGGAGGGGGGACGGTGGGTCTTTGAGCCTGCCTTTATGCCCTGCCATGACATTTAATCTTAAGGTTGCATTTTCTCGTACTAGAAAAGGTTTATACCCTTCAATTGCGCTCCTTCGCCCGAAGCCGTTGGCACAATATCAGGTGTCGGGTCTGGTGTGCGCCGCCCAAAATTCGGCGCTAACTGCACTAGCCCTGGCGGCCTTAATTCCCCAAGCTCAAGACCCCCCGCCAAACACCGCAAGGTACTATGTAGGCAGTAAATGCAATACATATGTAGTTTAACAAGTGCAACAAGTAACCTATATGATACAGTAAAATTAACACGGTTAGGAAAAGGTAACAGGTACTAATGAGACTGTGTTCCGTGAATAAACTGGAACAGTCTCGAACATGTCAAACCTGTACTTTTTCATGCTAGTACACTTGTCTGTCGGCTTGGGGGGTGATGGGTTCGAATTCGTCTGGAGGCGGTTTAGTAAAATTGAGCTTTCAAATCTACTAGTAATATATCTGGTAAACAGGTGTTTACAAAAGGGCGTGTAATGATATCGATGTTAACTACACAGTGTCGAGGGCCAATGCCACTAGTTAAATTAACTCATAGTAGTCATGTCTACTAGCAACAGACATACTTAGCATTAACTCATGTACCACTGACATCTGGCCATCTTGACATACGACAGCTACATTGTGTTTAAAAAAGGCTTAATAACTACAACCCATGGCGGGGACCAGGGATGGAGTTAAACTTCACTATAGCACAAAGTATGGGCTAATTGTGGATACCATGTGTTGCCCATGCAGCTCTCGGACTGCCTAGTGTACTCCAGTGGACAGGTAGCACAAATACACCTGGAACAAGACAAGCTGCAGAAGCTGTCGGATTAGCAAAGCAATGCTCTAACTGTCCACCTGTCGGAGCTTCGATCCTTGACCAGTTGCTGACCAAGGCTAGGGACCTAGTCTGCCCTGCCATGACATTTAATCTTCAGGATGCATTTCCTCACACTAGGAAAAGGCTTGTACCCAAATGCTCCCAATTGTGCTCCTTCGCCCGAAGCCGTTGGCACAGTATGAAGTGTCGGATTTGATGTGCGCCGCTCAACATTCGGCGCTAACAGAAAGCAGGTAGTATCGTCTACTGCCATACAGTAGCGCAGTCATATCTGACTAAGACCTGACTCATATATTATAACAATAATCTGTGACAGTGCTGTTACAATAAATTGTGAGTCTGAGATATATATTTGAGCGGCAAGCTATTATTGATGGTCAGAAAGTATTAGGAACATCAACATTCCACTTTAATCTGTTTCAAATCAACCTCACACAAACGACAGAGAACAACTTTCTGGGAGACTCATTTATCGACAACTCAGCAATAGTTGCTTTCCCTTGTATTCCAAGTTTCAATGAGAAGAATGCAAGAAAGTGAATACATTGATGACCTGGAAAAAAAATACATTTCTCATAATGACGTTCGCTCGCTTTGGACTCAAACGTATTCACAACATTCACCATACAATCATTTACCTGTTGGCGATTTTGTCTTTCTTGTGAAGTTGCCCTTTAAGTAGTCACGGATCTTCTTTACGATAGCTGGAATATCAACAGTACATTGTATTCCGGCCACTGCCAGATGCTCATTAACAACATTTTGAAGCAGCACAGCGTCGTGTTCGGGAACATTTGCCTTGAAGTGATTCAGTTCCTGCAGCAGACACTCAATGTAGACAGTTATAGCGGCGCAGGCATCTTGTCCAGCTGCGGTACTGTTTATCTTTGTGTCTAAGCAATGTCCTAGGTTCTGTGACTGCACTCCAAGAATGGCTGAAATCAAGGAGTACCAAGAATGGCTGAAATCAAGGAGTACCAAGAATGACTGAAATCGAGTACAAAGAATGGCTGTAATCAAGGGGTATCAAAAATGGCTGAAATCATGGAAAGTACCAAGAATGGCTGAAATCAAGAAGTACCAAGAATGACTGAAATCAAGGAGTACAAAGAATGGCTGAAATCAAGGAGTACCAAAAATGGCTGAAATCATGGAAAGTACCAAGAATGGCTGAAATCATGGAAAGTATCAAGAATGGCTGAAATCAAGGAAAGTACCAAGAATGGCTGATATAAAAGTACAATTCTTTTGGATATGTTAATTCCTGTTCTTCTTGTTCTCGTTCCTGCTGCTGTTGTTGTTGTTGTTCTTTATCACTGCGCTAACCCAGCGCCCTATTCTTACTACTACTACTACTACTACTACTACTACTACTACTACTACTACTACTACTACTACTACTACTACTACTACTACTACTACTACTACTACTACTACTACTACTACTGCTGCTGCTGCTGCTGCTGCTGCTGCTGCTACTACTACTACTACTACTACTACTACTACTACTACTACTACTACGACGACGACGACGACAACAACAATAACAACAACAACAACAACGACGACAACAACAACAACAACAACAACAACAACTACTACTACTACTACTACTACTACTACTACTACTACTACTACTACTACTACTACTACTACTACTACTACTACTACCACTACTACTACTACTACTACTACTACTACTACTACTACTACTACTACTACTACTACTACTACTACTACTACTACTACAACTACTACTACTACTACTACTACTACTACTGCTACTATTGTAACGTGCGTGTTTTACGCCAATATAAAATGACACAAAGTAGTGCAGCTTTACATAACAGAATTACGACATATACAGGACGTTGCGGCGATTAGCCTTCATCAGGAAACAAACACATTCACAAACACAACATATAGTCAAGGAGTTCTCCTGTGACTACATCAAAAGGTGACGACAGGACGAGAAGAACAACAGGCTAATCGCCGCAACGTCCTGTATGTGTCGTAATTCTGTTATGCAAAGCTGCACTACTTTGTGTCATTTTATATTGTTTACATTTTCACAGCTTTACCGCAGTTCCACACAGTTTTATTCATATTTTTACGCCAGAGTGGGGCGAGCGTACGAGTTAAGAATCTTATAGAACAATCGAGGTTACAAGGGTGAGATAAGAGGTAGTGCGTTTGTAGGGTCAGGAAGGTGGAGTAAGGAATCCCAAGACAATGATAGTGCCCCAAACACAATGGATGGTTATATCACAGAGATGTCAGTCTGAGTCAACAGGGCGCAGAGAAGAACGTGCTAGAGAGAGGATTGAATAAAGGAAACCCAGCATGGTATTTGCCGGGGAGTGGTGATTGGGAGCAGGGGTTAAATGGTGTCTCCTGGGAAGTCCAGGGTGTCAGAGTCTTGCGTAGAGCAAGATAAGTAGCTCGTTTTCTGGCAAGTGTGAAGCAATATCAAACTATCAAATCACACGAAGTGAATATCCGAAAGTATTATTCACACGCTTTATTTACGCGCTGCATTTATTATTGCACAAACATCGCACTATGACAATCCATAGCAATCATTACGGCATGAACAATATCACTACAATACATAATAATACATGCAAGCAATAATCATCTCACTTACAAGTCAAACTATTCAAGCGTTCGAACCAGTCTCCCACTGTCGTACAGGCTAGCTCTCAATGCAGATTCAAACACTCCTCGCATACCCATGCGACCTGTCCATTCAAACACCTAAACCCGTCTGCCAGTTCTGGCGTTCTACACGCTACACGCCAGTCGGCGCTCACGTCAGCTAGTGTGACCCCTACACGGTTCACGGGGTGTACTGCTGACCAGCGGTCGTTTAAGCTTCGCTCAATTGCTGTGCTTGGCTGTTTATCCGGGCGTCGTCGAAGACGCCGCGTTCTCTCTGCAGTGTTTAACATCACTCAGGGTTGCGTGTTGTTATGTTGTCTGGCGTTGGTACAGACAACGCGTCGCAACCTCGGATGTGAGACCTTGACACTCTCCACACCCCTTTTTCATGAAAGGATTTCCTTTCATGTACAGTATATATCTAGGTGTTATTAAACATGTCAAAGTCGAACATTATACCTTAACAATTATAATAAATATATACAGGTGAATAGTAAACAATATGTATACACCAATTATGTTGCACTATGAAGTACAACAGTCAAGTACAATCTATTTCATGGGCATTACCTTGCTGTGACACAGCTAGTCCGGTAGGTATCTGCTAAACTGGCCCCTACCTCACAACCAAGAACAAAAATACTAAAATAATCAGGTCAAGCCGTGAGCATCTCCCTCTGAGATAGCTCCATCATCAGACCTTTGTTTAGAGTTTCTAATGAAGGTCAACAGTTTTGGCAATATACTGTCCATATCTAAACGACATTACATTGACATGTTATTTATCAAGCACACATGTTAATGGTTACAATACATATTTACATATCACCAACAATTTAGAGTAATGTCCCCTGGTTATTATACAAAAAATTTAGGAACAATAATTTATCGTCGTTTACAAGACATAAATTACCACTGCAAATTTATTTCTTAGTGTCATAATTTGATCCTTATTGACAAATGTGCACAAAAAGTCACGTTTGTAAAGAAGCAATCAAGTTACGATGCTGAGATTACATCTTATAAAAATAGACATATACAATTCCGTATATGGAAATATTTTAACTTAAAATTTAATACAATTGTCATACGTTTATAGACTTTTTAGCGTAGTCTGATAACTTTTAATATTAATATGCAAAAAAATCGGAAGTATACAGCTGTACTATTACATGTGTTGTGGTGTCATTCATACAACGTTGGTCCGTTCTGGATGGATCTTATATAAACGGAGTAGTAGTTGTTACTATCAGCTGTTGGATCGTCTCTTCCGCCTTCTGCTCGGATTGTACTGTCGCAGTCATCTTTCGTACCTTGTTAAAACGTCTTGGACAACTCGGTCTGGATACCTTCAGGATTACCTCACGTTGTAGTGGCTTGGTAAATTCCTGGATCCTGTAGTGTTGTCTAGTGACACTTCTCTGTAGTGTCTGGTTGTTACAATATTTATGTATTTACAATAATAATTACATTCTTTCTCATATCTCACAGTTATACAACACATTGGTTTACATAATACTGATTCCATTCTTTCACATATCTCACAACTATACACACATTCATTCGCATGATAATAATAAGAATCGCAATATGTACATAAGTTATATACATTGGGAGATATAATCTACCCCATCACAATGGTGTACACAGCGTTACTGACACATTGTCACAATTGGCTGTGGTACTGAGCACTATCTACGTTGCAGTTTTATACACCCTCTGCACTGTGCTCTGGTGTTGACTAGGTATTAGGTTCGTCGTATGGACATCTCGACAAGAGATCTGCAAGACAGTTTTGTGAACCCTTTATATGGTTAATCTCATAGCTATAGTCCTGCAGAAGAAGGGACCATCTTGCCACCTTGCTGTTACTTGGCGTTCCTCTGGTAACAATTGTCAGCGGACTATTATCTGTTTCAATAATGAAATGTTTGCCTAACAAAAATCTAGAAAGTTTACGTACCGAAAATACCATGACAAGAGCCTCGAGTTCCGGTGTACTGTAATTTCGTTCGCTGGTGTTCAGTTTTCGAGAGACGTAGTATACTGGGTACAAGATTTGGTCGTGTTCTTGGAGAAGCACACCTCCAATGGCTACGGAGCTCGCATCACATCTTAATCTAAAAGTAATATTCAAATTTGGCAATTTCAGAATAGGTGATTTAGAAAAATATGACAGAATCTTATTAAATGCTGGCCTTAAACATTCACTGTTTACAATCACGTTGGGATGTTTATTTGTTAGTAGATCAGTGAAACATTTGGTCAATTCAGCAAAATGAGGAATAAACTGTCTATAATAGTTTAAAAATATAAATATAAAAATAATGCTTTAGAAGAATATGGAATAGATAAAGTTACCAGTCTGCTTAATACAATATATGATACTGGAAACATACCTCATGAGTTATGTAATTCTGTATTTATTGCAATCCCAAAGAAATCAGGAGCCTTGGAATGTGATCAACATCGAACAATTAGTCTAATGAGTCACATCACGAAGATTTTGCTAAGAATTATCATGCAAAGAGTTAGGAGGAAAATACAACCTGAAATAGGAGAAGAACAATGTGGGTTTGTAGTAGGCAAGGGTACAGTAAATGCTGTGTATATACTGAGAACCGTAATCAAACGTTCTATAGAAGTAAACAAAGATCTACACCTTTGCTTCATTGACTACACAAAGGCTTTTGATAAAGTGAGACATGTCAACATGATAAGGATGCTTGAAGATCTACAAATTGATGGGAAAGACCTTAGACTTGTAAAAAACATATATTGGAAACAACAAGCTGCCATAAGAGTTGATAATGAAGTAAGCCAATATCAGCCTATTAAGAGAGGTGTGAGACAGGGATGTGTAATGTCTCCAGATCTGTTTTCCCTGTACAGTGAAAATATTTTCAGAAATATTGAAAATATGGAAGGAATCAACATTGGGGGACGATGCATCAATAACATTAGATATGCAGATGATACAGTCTTGATTGCAGACAATGAACAGGACCTGCAAAATTTAGTAGATACGGTTGTTACACACAGTGAACAACAAGGGTTAGAATTAAATTGTAAAAAGACACAGATTATGGTCGTCACTAAGAAGAACGAAATACCACAGTGTAATATACAAGTAAATGGGAATATTCTTCAACAAGTGAATAGGTACAATTACCTCGGAACAGTAATAACATCTGATGGGAGATGCCTTGAAGAGATTAGAACAAGAATCGCCATGGCAAAAGTAGCCTTTAGCAAGATGAAAAACATACTGACCAATAAAAAGATGTCAATTGAAACGAGAAAAAGAGTGTTGAGATGCTACATAGAACCTGTACTTTTATATGGATGTGAAGCTTGGACAATGAGCAGCCAGGCTGAAAAACATCTGATGGCTGTAGAAATGTGGTTTCTGAGGAAAATGCAAAGAATACCATGGACAGCAAGAAAGGCCAATGAACAAGTCCTTCAAGAAACAAATGAAGATCGTAAACTGATCAGAGACATTAGACGTAGACAGTCACAATTTTTTGGGCATGTTATGAGAAGAAATGATTTGGAGAATTTGGTGACAACTGGTAAGATCGAGGGGAACAGACCAAGGGGAAGACCTAGAAACAAGTATCTGGATGGCTTGGCCTTGTGGCATGGTCGAGACAGAAACACGGAACTGATCCAAGACTCTGTTGATCGAGTGAGATGGCAGAACATGACCGCCCACGCTTACCGGCATGGCACATGATGGATGGATGGAATAGTTTAAAAGACCTAACACACTTCGCAACTGTTTCTTAGTTGTTGGAAGCGACAATTTCAAAATTCTGGACATGATGTTATCGTCAGTTGATATAAAGCCATTTGAGATCTTATAGCCCACAAATGAAATTTCCTGAAAGGCTATATCAACTTTGGAAGGTTTTACAGTCAGTCCATGATGTCTAATCCTGTCAAATGTCTGCTGTAGTGCTGTTATGTGCTCTGTTATGTCCTTTGTGTGTATGCAAATGTCGTCCATGTACCAAATGATGTTAGCAATGTCTGTCAAAAGAATTCTTGTCATTCTGACGAAGGTAGCTGGTGCATTGACTAATCCGAAAGGTAGTTTACACCATTCGTATAAACCCCACGGTGTGGCAAATGCAGTCAGATGTATACTATCAGGATGTACAGCTATCTGCCAGTAGCCTTTTGTCATGTCAAGTTTAGTAAAATAACGTGAGTCAGATAGTTCAGTCAAGATGTCTTCACAGTTGCTCATTGGTTCTAAATCCAACTGTGTAATGCTGTTGAGTTTACGATAGTCCACACAAAGTCTAATAGTGTTGTCCTTTTTGCGTACTAAAACTATTGGTGAACAGAAATGAGATTGTGAACGTCGAATGATATGATTTGCTTCTAAATCAATGATTTCTTGATGAAGTTTTTCTTTATAGTGTATAGGGATGGAATATGGTCTACACTTAATAGGAACGTCAGATGTTAAGATGATTTGGTGTTGCACTAAATCTGTCTGTCCTGGGCTGTCAGAAAAGATCGTCCTGTATTCTTGTATCAGTTGTCTGCAACTGTCAGTCTGTGTCTGCGTCAGTTTAGGATTTACCTTAATGTCCTGTAAGTTGGTCGTTGTGTCAAGAACTGGTGTCGGTATCTCGTCAGTGTCGTTGTCGTCCGTCTTGTCCACTATGGAGGTGCTTGCTGCAGTCTCTACTTGTTCGTCTTGCCTGTGGTGATATGGTTTGAGCATGTTAATATGGAAAATTTTATGTTTGTCCCTAACTGCAATCTCGTAATCTACCGTCGAAATTTGTCGTAGTACTTTAAACGGTCCTTGCCATGAGTCAGTTAGAAGATGTCTATCACTTGGCAAAAGAAGAAGAACGTCCTGTCCTGGCGTCAGTGTAATAGTTCTATTTCCTCTGTTAGCATATTGTCGGTAAATAGCTCCTGATTTTTGGAGAGCTTCTTTAGCTAACATACATGATTTCATAATTCTATAACGCAATGATGTTACATGTTCATATGGTGAAATGGGTATAGACAAAGTTGTACTTTCAGTCAACATAGATTCATACATAGATAAATGGTCCGCGTGGTTGTGCACCATATAACATTTCGAATGGTGAGAACCCAGTGCTGGAATGGGGCACCTCCCTATATGCAAACAAAATTGCAGGCAGATAAGTATCCCAATCTTCAGGATGTTCTTGGGTTACCTTAGAGAGCATATGTTTCATATCGCCATTAATCTTTTCCACTATACCGGTCGAATGTGGGTGGTATGGACTGTTGAAGCATTGTTTAACACCCAACATTTTGGTAAAGGCTTGTGTAGCCGACGAAATAAACTGGCTACCCCGATCTGAAAGGATGGTATCAGGGAATCCTACCCTCGCAAAAATATGAAAGAACACTTCCATGATGTCTTTGGAAGTTATGTTCTACATTGGAATAGCTTCTGGCCAACGAGTACATAGATCAATGAGTGTTACAGTGTATCTATTACCTTTAGATGTTATATGGTTCAGAGGACCAACTATATCGACCGAGATCTTTTCAAACGGTCTACTAGCCAAATCAGTAACTTGCAATTCAGCTTGTGGGTGTTTACCCTTTTTGACAAGCTTTTGACAGATGTCACATGATCTGCAATACTGTTTGGTATCGCTGCAAAACTTTGGCCAATAAAATTGAGTAAGTAACCTTGCTCTAGTTTTAGCATACGCCATGTGTCCTGCAAAGGGTATGCCATGAGCTAGATTCAATGCTTGCTTGCGGTTTTCTAACGGTAGCACTGTTTGTTCTATAGTGCTGGAACCTTTGGTGTAATACCGTGTTAGGATTCCGTTCTTCAGAGCAAAGTACCATTGAGCATTCTTTGCTACTCTTGGCTTTTGGCCTACAAGTTTAAAATACTTTTGCAGAGATCGATCGGCTTTTTGAGATGTTATAAACGTCTCCCTAGTTGTCTCAGGAGATGTTACAACTGGACTTACTCGTTGTAAAGCCTCTGATCGATTCGATATGGCATCTGTGCAGTAGATCTAGTTACTGCATTTACTACATTATAACGATCATTCTCATCACACATTGATGTTACATTCACACAATTACATGTATGTTCTGGCGTAGCCAGGTTGGTATTTGTACATTCATTTACAGGTGGTAATACATCATGAATGGTGATTGGTGATGAAGGTGAAATGGTAGTATCAATATTACAACTGACAGTTGATGTACTGCTGTCATGTGGTATGTCATTCACTTCAGGAAGGTTTCCAATGATAATATCGCAGCAAGGATTGGTTAATGCTGCGCATTTAACCTTTCCTGTAAGGAATGGTGTAGTTATATATGCCCATGCAAGTGGATATTTCTCTATGTTCCCTGAGAATGTCCTGCATGTGACATATTTACCACTATATTGTGATGGTAAAATATAATCTCTCTTTACACCAATGAGAGTACTCCCGCTATCACGTAAAACTGTGGCAGCTCTACCATTAACATACCCCTGGTGGATGTTTAGTTTACCTTTGGAGTTTACTACAGAATTGGCCTCCTCACTGGTAACAGGTATAGAATGGCCGCATGTTAACACGCCATCCTCATGAAATTGATCACAAATGGTACATTTTTCCTGATGGAACACCTCAATGGAATGTGCTGAGTTTACTGGGTGATCTTGTACACTTTCATCTTCTGAAAAAGAACTGTCAAACATGGCTGCATTAGCCTGTTTGGTCATTGACTTGCCTTTACAATCTTTACGCCAGTGACCATAAGCTTTACAAAGATAACATTTGGTAACTTTTCTGTAGTTCTTCCTTTCTTTATCTTGCTTAGAAATGTAATTCTGCAAGTACGTAGTGTACCCAGGGTGTTGGTCGCACATATCATTCTCATTGTGTTTATAATCGCAATATTTGCACTGATACAATTTCTCTGCAGCTTGTTTATAAGGTATTTGTTTGGTGTTTGACCCTGCCTGATATTTGCCATATGTAGCTGCTGCTACAAAGTCTGTGCTGGTCAGACTACTAGAGAAACAATGCTTATTGGCTGCAAAATAACCAGAGCCACGACTTTCAATCTGGTGAACACTTTCACACTGACATTCCAACAAAAATTTAGAAAAGGGGGGTGGGAGAGATGCGATAATATTATCTCTCAACATAAGATCAACTAATTTGTCATAAATTCCATTTACTTTGGCTGCTGACAGCCATTTAGAAAAAATATTTTGAATTTCTGAGATGTAATCAGAGAACGTGTGTGTTGGCTTAGGAGACAACTTCCTAAACTGTTCTCTATAACCTGATTCATCCAGTAGAAAATGTGACATAATTTTAGATTTAATGTAAAGATAATCTTCTTTCAGGTCATTTGGGATCGACTCTATGACTTTAAGAGGTTCCCCAGAAAGACTTCTTACATATACTATCCCCCATTCAGGTTTTGGAATTTTGTAATGATCCATAACAAATTCAAAGTTTTGGGTAAATGCTGCTATGCAATCACCTGTGTTGTAACTTCTGATCAGACCTTGGTACTTCTTATGAGGTTGATCTTTGTCTGTTTCTTTATTCACTTTATCTTTAGAACATTCAGCTTTTAGCTGTTCAATTTTCAGTTGTGTTTCTTGCTCTTCTCTCTTACTTTGGGCTAAGATCTCAGCTTGCCTCACTGCCGCTTCTGACTGTTTTAGAGCAGCTTCTGATTGTGCTTGTTGAAGCTTTAAAGCAGCTTCTGATTGTGCTTGTTGAAGCTTTAAAGCAGCTTCTGATTCCTTTAGAGCAGCTTCTGATTGTGCTTTTGACGCCCTTTCGGCCGCTCTCTCATTCCGCTCAATAATCTGCTCTTGTTTCACAAGATATTCTGCATATTTATTTTCACTCCATGTTCTCAAACCCTCACCAGACATATTCATTTTTAAACCCATTTCAATGAAATCGTTTAAAGAAGACATGATGAACAATAGGTATGATGGAATAAATATAAACAAAATTACTTATGATGTTAGTGAGTTACAAATATTTATAGCACAGTTAATGTCTAAAGCCAGACTAACGAAAGTATAAAGAGGAATGGAAAAAATTTATACTCAAGTAATCCTTGGGTAATGTGCTGTTCAGTGGTGCTCGAAATCACACTGGAACGTCTTTCGGGTTGACGCACAAAAAATTTTTGAAGTTCACCAGACTCAGGTAAAGTTGACAAAAAAACCTGTACTTTTTAAACTAAACGAAATTAGAACGTTTGTAAATGTATGGTGTGTGTAATGTCACTGAAGTCTGTAAAGGTTTGTATGCTGTCAAGTATTATTGTTAGTCGTTACCACAATCAACAACTTTCACGCTCACACTAACCCTACTCAATGACATTCAAGGGCACGGCCGCCATTTTGGATTTTAGGAACAAAATTTGTTGAATTTAGTGATAAGTCTGAAGACGCCTCGGTTGGCTTCAAATAATATCTTCACACTTATAATTTAATTAAATCAACTCTATTTAGTCGTTACTTTACCTTAATCTATGACTTGCGCACTTCTATCGGCATGTTCACATTCGCTTCAAACTCGGACAAAAAAATTTACAAGTTTGCATTTGGTTCAAAACCCGGACGAAAGCCACCACGTTCGCACTTGTCAGAGTCTTGCGTAGAGCAAGATAAGTAGCTCGTTTTCTGGCAAGTGTGAAGCAATATCAAACTATCAAATCACACGAAGTGAATATCCGAAAGTATTATTCACACGCTTTATTTACGCGCTGCATTTATTATCGCACAAACATCGCGCAATGACAATCCATAGCAATCATTACGGCATGAACAATATCACTACAATACATAATAATACATGCAAGCAATAAACATCTCACTTACAAGTCAAACTATTCAAGCGTTCGAACCAGTCTCCCACTGTCGTACAGGCTAGCTCTCAATGCAGATTCAAACACTCCTAGCATACCCATGCGACCTGTCCATTCAAACACCTAAACCCGTCTGCCAGTTCTGGCGTTCTACACGCTACACGCCAGTCGGCGCTCACGTCAGCTAGTGTGACCCCTGCACGGTTCACGGGGTGTACTGCTGACCAGCGGTCGTTTAAGCTTCGCTCAATTGCTGTGCTTGGCTGTTTATCCGGGCGTCGTCGAAGACGCCGCGTTCTCTCTGCAGTGTTTAACATCACTCAGGGTTGCGTGTTGTTATGTTGTCTGGCGTTGGTACAGACAACGCGTCGCAACCTCGGATGTGAGACCTTGACACAGGGAAGGTGAATAAAGAGAGAAGTCTGGGCAAATTGAGGGACAGTTGAGTCTGGGGCTAAGTGAGGGAAACTTAGCTGAGACAGAGGCATTCAGCGGCATTCAGTCGGGGGCTAAGGGAGGGAGACTTAGCCAGACAGTGGAGTTCTGAGGCTTAGCCAGGAGAGTGGAATGTTTGGGCTACGTTAAGGAAACTAGCCAGTTACTCGGTGTTTGGGCTAAGGAGGGAAACTTAGCCAGGCATTCAGTTGAGTTCGGACACGGGAAAGATTCCGGTGCGACTAGTTGTGTCACAATGCCGATCGAAGACAGTATTGTGTATTTACTTGTTCCAATGTGGTTTCTGGGAATAGTGTATGCTTTCATCATGTTTCTTCATAAGCCAGAAAGTGTTGTTCGAGAAAAAAGGTGTTATCCAATGCCTATAGATATTCAGAAGCATACATGCAGAGTATTCATACAGACATACCTCTGGACATAACCATAGCCAATTCTATCTGTCAATAACATTGTGACAACAACAACAACAACAACAACAACAACAACAACAACAACAACAACAACAACAACAACAACAACAACAACAACAAAAACTACTACTACTACTACTACTACTACTACTACTACTACTACTACTACTACTACTACTACTACTACTACTACTACTACTACTACTACTACTACTACTACTACTACTACTACTACGACTACTACTACTACTACTGTTACAACTACTACAACTACTACTTCTTTATCTACTACTACTACTACTACTATTACTGCTGCTGCTGTTGTTGCTACTACTACTACTACTACTACTACTACTACTACTACTACTACTACTACTACTACTACTACTACTACTACTACTACTGCTGCTGCTGCTGCTGCTACTACTACTACTACTACTACTACTACTACTACTACCACTACTACTACCACTACTACTACTACTACGACTACTACTACTACTACTACTACTACTACTACTACTACTACTACTACTACTACTACTACTACTACTACTACTACTACTGCTGCAACTACTACTACAACTGCTACACTACTACTACTACTACTACTACTACTACTACTACTACTACTACTACTACTACTACTACTACTACTACTACTACTACTACTGCTGCTGCTGCTGCTACTACTACTACTACTACTGCTACTGCTACTGCTACTACTACTACTACTACTACTACTACTACTACTACTACTACTACTACTACTACTGCTGCTGCTACTACTACTACTACTACTACTACTACTACTACTACTACTACTACTACTACTACTACTACGACTACGACTACTATTACTACTATTAATTCTAATACTACTCACCATTTACAAGGATAAGCGGCACAATGATCAGCACTCCGACCATCTTCTCCTTCACGTCCTAAATTCTACCTAGATAATGATACACCTGAGATGCCTTCCAACGTAGGAAAATATGACGATGACTAAACTTACTTTCTTAATACATGACTCAGAAACATGAAACAAAGAGCCACCATAGGAGGTGGGCTTTCCCACTGAATGAAAATATAATACACTCATTATATCTATATACCCGTTCTGTTGTGTTCCCTCCTTGAAATGATAGAAGTGACTGATTTTTGAATGCGTATAAGCTTTCCTTATTACCAGTGTCCTTCGCCATAAGACAAACTGACTCAGACCTCTGAGGTACTTGTAATTTACTGGCGCAAGTCATGGGCAAGAAGTCAACATTTCAGTTTCAGCTGACCGGTGTATGGGTTGAACCCGCTACCTGGGCCTCAGCGAGGGCTCTATCATCCTTTCGGCCATGCTGACCTATTTTTTTATGTTGCATTTCCCTTACAGGACGTTGCAGTAAACGCAAGAATTTTTCAGCTGCTGTTGATGTACTAGGATAGTTTTACTTTCAGTAGTTTGCCATTGTTTTCTGAACGACCGGCTCATATACCCCCGTAAGTTACCAGCGCGGCTCGATCCGCTGCCGAATCTCGCAGCTGATGTTTTCCCCACGTGGATATACGGGATTACGAATAATGTCGTTAACACCTTGGCAAGGGAGACCGGCGCTGACCTATTACAAACGGCTTTATATCAGTTGGCGGTGGGTCTAAACTTCACTATGACATGAAAAGCCCATTCCCTTACATGCAACTCCCCACACATCTGAATAGAAAATCGGTACATTCCACGATGCCTCTATTCCAGCCGTGCCAAATACACACATCTCTCGTCTGTTGGTAGATTCATCTTTCACGTGACAGAATAGTTTAGGTCAGTGTTTCGTCACGCCCATCAAATGCCTGTCTAACTATTGTGGGATATCACCTTTCTCCATCTCAGAGTTAGAGGTTTTCTAGAGATGCAGTGATCAGAAAACTCCTAGTGACAAAGGCTCTGAAATTCACCAGACCACGCCCGAACCAAGGACGAAAAGATGATTCTGCTTATGAACGCTCTGTCACGCAACTGTAAAGCCGTTGCTGCATATTCACTGAACGCGCAACTCTCGAAACAATTATAAATTGAGGAACCCTTTGAGGCCACTAAGACAGTTCATAAATCATCATACAGAAGTATTGTCTGGCGCTCAAAGAATATACAATTATGAGACCTATGGTGCTATTTGTATGGTTAGATGGGAATTCTGTCCATATTCTATAGTTGTGGATTCATATGGATATTAGATCTGGCTAATGAAGACATCTTTGTTTGGGGTGTCTAGTTGGTCATGCGTCGAAGTATATTTACATAATTATGTGCTATGCTCGTTCCCTGTATGTTTGACTGAGAGCTTCTGTGGTTGATGTCTGAGGGTGTAGGGATTTGAACTAGCAAAATCCTTCTTTTCCATAATGTTTATTGTTTGGCGTCTGTGGCTAAGGATAGCGAACGCGATTCACAATCCCTTATATCGCATTGAAAATCAGCTGCAGTCTGTGAAAGCAGACCGCCATGTGTTCATTTTTAACAATGGTACGAATGTCGGTTGTTCAGAAAACATTGTTAGTTAGTTAGTTAGTTAGTTAATCGACAGATCATCCTCATTGCACATCGAACCATTCAGTCCATAAGTGCTCGGATCCCCTCCTCAGAAAATCCCGCAGCGTGTAGCGGCTAACGACACCAGTTATGTGTTGGTTTATCAGTCTTCTTTGGCTTCCTGCGTAGTGTTCTTCTTTGGCCACCCCTCTTTTAATTAGCTGTTCTCGCAGTCTGGCCATGGTTGTAGATTCACAGTCATCACTTGATTCTCGCAAAAGTCTTACTTCTCGTAGAGCATTCAGAATGTCAGCCTGGTCCATGGCGCGTCCGCCCTCCACAGTAGCCTCACCTGCGAGCTTGTCAGCCCGCTCATTTCCTTGTACTCCCGCATGCCCTGGCACGAAGATGAAACTAATCTTTGCCAGTCGAGACCGCTCCAGAGACAGCAACCATTCTCTTCGGATCGACCCCTCCTCTATCCTCTTGATCATGTTCATTGAGTCGCTAAGGAAACAAGCCCTAGTGAATGTCTGTCTCGAGCCATGTTATTGCTTTACTTACTGCCATGACTTCCATTGTCAGGCTACTTGTGGTCTCAGCAAAAGCACCAGAGTCATCCTTCACAATTCTCCATCTGGCCCGAGCCGTAAAGGCCCATGAGCTTCTCACATGTCGGACGACCGACCCGACCCATCTGTGTTGATGACAGCATCACTGTCTAGCGAATTCTCGAAATTCAACGCTTTTACTTCAGCCTCCACACCTGCCGGGTTTTCTTGTCTGCATTTTCTGTCTAGTTGGATGCAAACTGAGAGGATGTGCAGAAATCTGTTGGCACTTGTACCCACTCCTCGCCAGGTTCTAAGTCCTCAAGTGAACACACCTGTTGAAGAATGTCTTCGGCTTGACCCACCCACGACCGTCCTCTTTTTAACCTGCTGCCCTTCACCTTCATAATTGGAAAATCAAGAAGGTAGCGCACCGCCCTGCATGCTGTATCTCTTGTACATCCAAGAATAATGCGCATAGCTTCATTCTGTATCCTTTCCATCCTTTCTATCTGCTTACGGCTGAGAGTCAGGATTGCCATCGCATACTCAAAAACAGACATGACCAGCCCTTCGTATAGAACACATAGATGGCGCTGCTCACAGTTTGCTGCCGCCATCACCCGCATCGCAGCCAACCCCCGCTTGGCCTTTGTTATCATCTGGTCAATGTGCTCATTATAAGCAAGGCTTCGATCAAACCGTATCCCCAGGTAATTCATTGCCTGCGTTCTTTCCACCGTCTCTGAACACAGATTTACAGTTGGTGTTGGAGTGTTGACAATATGATTATTCAACGAGAACCAAGTCACTGTTGCCTTTGTTGGGTTGACCATTGCCCCAGCCTCAACACACCAAGTACTTATGCGATTGAGTTCGGTTTTTAGTTCCACAGCAACCTGTTCTCTATCCTTATCCTGGCGACACACTAAAACATCGTCGGCATATGACAATGTCCTACCGGGTCCAGTGATCTGCTCACTGGTGATTCTCACAGTGTAGGCGTTGAGATAATGGTGATCCCTGTGGTAGGCCAGGATATATTGTTGTTGGTTCCGACGTCCAACTGCCACATCTAAAAACCGCTTTCCTTTGGAACAGGGCTGCAGCAATCCAACTAAGGAGGAATGGACTTATTTTGAGTTCAAGAAGCTGAAGCATTAAAAAATCAAATGGTTTTCTGTTGTACGCGTCCTCAAGATCAATCGCTGCAGCAAAGGTTTCAATGCCTGAGTGGAAACCTTCATAGACATCATGGGTAAAATCTGCTGCATTGGTCCAGGTTTCTTTCTTTTTTTAGGAGTTAACGACATTGTTAAATTGTTATACATTGTTAAGGAGTTAACGACATTATTAAATCACAGAACGCTCCAACATATAAAACTAGATGTGTATTTTGCTCAGCTCCCCAACCTGTGAATCCTCCATGATACTCATTCACTGCTTGGCCTTTTGCTCTAGTTTGGTGTTTGTTTTGTGTTTTCTGTGTCAGGTGGTTAGTACGTGTGCTTGCGAAGACAGTGCTCCGGATTAAATCCCACTTGTGTATATCTGGGGTCAACCCAACATAACAAAAATGGGTACGCGACAATTTTATGATTATTTTGCTAATTGTTTGGTAAGGGTAAGTGACGGGGAATGCACCTGGCTACCCATCTCATAGGCCGTGGCCTAGAAAATATCAAGGCCTTACAGTTCACGACAAACGGCATTATCTGCTATGGGATTATGGATTTTCATTTATCTTATGCGAGACGGTTTGTGATTTCTCGGCGAGTTTATGTCCAGTAGTTTCCCCAGTGGTTGTCGAAATGCTGGGGTTGACTGCGACTTCCTGTAAAAGCTATACATCTAACTATTTTTATACCAGGCGGCGATCTTGTGTGTAACTTACATGTATTTTTTTTGGTTCAAGGATTATTTGTCCACTCAACAGTAAAAATACTCTTTGTGAATTATGTGATAGAGTAACTATAGTGTCCTGTTTTCTATTGGTTTATTTCGGGTGCCAGCACTGCGGGGAAGGAGTTTCAAGCGCAATTCGTAATCTCGCATACGCGCGTTCGAAACACAACTTAGCGCGATTTGGCAGCAGATAGCGATACGTTTTTTTTTTTTTTTACGAAATGGTATAAGCACCGGTCGTTCAGAAAGCAAAGGCAAACATCTGAACGTAAACGTGCCAAGAATCACAACAGCAAAAATGCTGGTGTTGACTGCAACGTCCTGTAAAGGATATCCAACTAACTTTTTCTAATCAGCTGTTAGACAAATTGTCCAAGGCCTGTAAGGACCTTCCATACTACTGCCTGCAGGAGTTATATAACGCACCGTGTCTGAAGTCCACAGCCTCAAGTTGTCTGCGTACAAAAAATTATGCACATATTTGTGAATATTTTATGTGGTATCATTGACACACACACACACATACACATACACAACACACACAGAGACAGACAGACGCACACACAACACATCTACACACACGCAAGACAGACACAGGTACTGGACAAGACATATGTCTCAAAATTTGATAATCGTGGCTTTCCCAGCGAATTCCTGTGTCTTGAATTGATTTCTTAACCGGAGACAACGGATGTTTCCACTGCATCTTTCTGCTCATTCACACACTCTCCCCTGACTCAAACAACTGCCTCCATACTTTCTTCTGTAGATTTCACAAGGACCCACACCCCCTAACCACGCTGCATGTTTATTGTGTGGCAGCCATTTCATAATCGCCATTGCATGTGCGCAAACTGCTCAATTCTCACGATACCTTACTTAAATTGCTAAAGAGCCAGTTTGTGTCCTGAAATAAGATTTTCCGTTGTCTATACTCTTCTGTGGAGTTTATACTAGTAATAAAATTGCTGTTACTTAATGACTTGTGCAGCTTATATGGCTGTAGCTTTTGGGATCTCTACTGTCTCTGCTCTTTGTTCATACTCTAATGAGTAATGTTTCTTTACAGATCTGTGGTACAGGGTGTATTTTTAATGGCTGTGTAGTGTTTGAAAATATTACCGGTCCAAGTTTTGTATTTACCTTTTATGTTGCATGAACTTTACAGAGGGTGAATACAAAACTTGGACCGGAAATTTTTCAAACACTGCACAGTCATTCAAAATACACTATATACTATTCTATGTGCTCAACAACAGTTCAGTGTAGATTTTGCGTTCGCTCGCTTTAAACTCAAGCGTAGTCCACACGCGTGCCACTACGTCTAGTGCACTGGACTGATTTTTACACGTGGATTTTTGTTTTAAAGTTGCGTATCCTTTACTGGACGTTGCAATTAACACCATCTTTCTGAGCGACCGGCTCCCATACTAACACGTTAAAAACAGCGCGATACTGTCTGCTGAGAAATCGGTCACCGCTGTGTTTCGAACGCGGGTAAGCAGCATTACGAATCGCATTCGCAACTCCGTCGCCATGGAGACTGGCGTGTTTATTAGCTTTCCCTATTACAGAAAGATTGACAGTCCATGGGAATCTCATCCGCTGTTTATGAAAGGTACAGGAGGAACAAGATGAGATGAGATGAAACCGGTATAGAGGTTAAACCCCCTACCTTGGCATCAGGAAACCGGAAGTTTAAGAGCGAGCGCTCTTATCGTGTTGCCATGCTCAAATGCATCAACAATTCATAATCTTGAGAAGGATTCCTTTTGTAGAAAGCTGAATGTGGTTTGGGCATGTCTTTTGTTATCCCATGTTTCCTTGGTTTGAGCTCTCGAAATATAAGCCTTGCATTTATTTGGTTTCTTCTGACACCGCCAGTGTGTCTTTGTATAGTGTTTATTCTTGTGTAATTTCTTGTTTCTACACAAAGAAATAGTTATTTGGCTTGTTTGAGGCAACACAAAGGTTGGATATACACATTTGCTGTTTTATTTCTTTTAAGTATTCTTTTATTTAGCTTAATGATTATTTCTTTTTGTGTACAATTTTCATTTCAATGTATTGGAAGTAAGAGTTTAAACTCAACTTTTAGAGGATTCACAAACAGTACTGATAGCAGTAGCAGGAACAACAACAACAACAACAACAACAACAACAACAACAACAACAACAACAACAACAACAACAACAACAACAACAACAACAACAACAACAACAACAACAACAACAACAACAACAACAACAGCAGCAGCAGCAGCAGCATAAGCAACAACAACAACAACCACCACCACCACAACAACAACAGCAATAGCAGCAGCAACAGAAGCAACCACGGCAAAAACAACAGCAGTAGCAGCAACAACAATAAAAGCAGCAGCAGCAGCAACAACAATAACAACAACACAAGTAGTAGCAGCAGCAGAAACAATAACAGCAACAACAATAACAACAACCGAAGTAGCAGCATAAAAAACAACAAAAGTAGTAGCAGCAACAGAAACAATAACAGCAACAACAATAACAAAAACAATAAAAACAACAACAAGAACAACAACAACAAAAACAACAACATACAGCTCTGAATATGTTTATATAATGCAGGGGTCAGTTGAAGCTTGTTGACATTTCAATAAAATGTGTCCTCAAATGGGGAGTGTGTAGGCTAAAATACCCGTCTCTGTTATGCTTATGTTTGACACTTCTAGCATATATTTTAGCAGTAAGTTTTACCAATATGAGAAGCGTCTGGCTGAGTGGCTACAATGCCGGTCTCCCATTTACGGAAATCCGGGTTCGAATCCTCGGTGAGGTGGTGGATTTATTTCGCCCCGATCCATGGATGCAGAGCCAGCAAGTTTATCAGCCCATTCTTTTCCCTAAACTCCCGCATGTTCCGGAATGAAGATGAAGATGAGTCTACGGACAACAGACTTCCGCAGCGATTCAGTCATTGTCTACGCACAGAACCCGCCTCGGCCTATCGGATCAAGCTCATTGAATCACTTAGTACACACACGTCACGTTGGTATAGTTCTGTGATTCCAGCCATATGAAAGCCCGCGTTACAGCCATCGTCATGCTACTCGCGGTCATAATATCATAATTTATGTCCATCTCAGGCTGAGGTAGCCTTGCACCCCCTTTTGTCAATCTATCATCATCATCATCATCATCATCATCATCATCATCATCATCATCATCATCATCATCATCATCATCATCATCATCATGTGCCATGGCGACAAGAGTGGGCGGTCATGTATCGCCATCTCCACAGTCACCAGAGCCGTAGATCAGCTCCGTGTTCTTGTCCCGACCATGCCACGTGGCCAAGTCATCCAGGGAGTTACTTCTCTGCCTTCCCCTTGTTCTGTTCCCCCAATCTTGCCAGTTGTCACCAAGTTATCTAGTTTATTTCATAACATAACGTGTCCAAAAAATGATGACTGTCTACGTCTAATTTCTCTAATCATCCAATCTATCAGCCAGTTCATTACAAAGTCTTGTCGGCAATCATTGTCGTAAAACATTTATGAATGTTACTCATGTTCTTGGTCTTTAGCTTTTGCGCTCTCAAGTTTTTCTTGGTAAACCCGCCTCGGCCCAAGAACTCCCCCAGATTAGGACAGCTAGCTATAGTTGCAAATCAATCTCAGAGTTGAAAAACACAGCACGACGCGTCAACTTCCCAAAATCCCACACAACAGCGTATTGTTTTGTAGACGTCACTCGGTAAAAAAAATTAACGAACCAGTAATCTATGCTTTGATTCTCAAACACAGCTCGTACATAATAGGTCTTTCAGGATATAGACATAACACTCCAAGCCTCCTACGCTATTGTGACAATCCTATACCACTCATAGACGTGTGCATGCGTATTTACGCACTTGTATTTACTCAGTTCTGTAAACACACAGTATCATGTGGTGCTATGGAAGCTGCGGTGGCACAGTAGCTAGAGCTCGGAAGCCAGCTGGTGTTCATGGGTGTAAATCCATATGGAAGCGGAGTTTTAAACTCGACCTGGGTTTCCATGTTGAGCAAGGCTATATTGGGTACCAGGAAGTGTCTTGGAAAATAAAGGCGCTCATCGTGCTACCGACCACATCACCCACAGAGTATCGATTGGGCTATACAAATATGGGTCTAGCACATGTATGTCCAGTATGCATTGTAGCATGTAAAAGTCTCCATAAATGATTACAGTGAGGTTCTGCAGAAATGCATTTACTTCATAAAGGCAACATTTATAGGCATGAAATGTAAAGTTCTTCTAAAAGATGTCTAGTCGTCTCGGACAAGGACACAAAACTCAGAAGACTCATCTCATCTCATCTTGTTCCTCTTGTGCCTTACGGAGTCGGGGTAAATTATAAACAGCGGTAGAGTGCCCGCTTATGGGTTTCATGTATCGATATTTCCATGGACTATGCTATTCCCTGTGTCCATCGTTTACGTGGTCAGCCTTTTCGTCTGCTTCCATTTGGTTTGTATATATATATCCATATGTACATAATTGCTTGTTGTGGTATACTATTAGTTGGTAACCTAGTTACATGACCAAACTATTTGACTTGCTGCCTTCTAATAAAATCTAGCACTGCTATAACCCCAACTTTAGTCCTGATTTCTTAATTTCTGAATTTCTCTCTTCTTGATACATTGCGTATTCTTCTCAGGAATCTCATTTCTGTTGTTGTGATTGTTCTGTTATGTTTTTGTGTCATTGTCCACGAACTGACCCCTCTTTGTCAAATATTTGTCCTAAACCTGCGACTGGTCTATGAAGCCGGCATACTGCTCGTAGAAAAACTAAGAAGTATAATCGGACTCGGAAGACACTTGTGAAAAATTCAACCATGTTTAAAAAATTCCTCGGCAGCTGGAAATCGGAGAGAGCATGCCGAATAGGCATTTGCTAGGGCACAATTTAACAAACCTGTAAACTTACCTACACAAAGAATATTCATAGCATGTATGATTTTTGTATACACACCTTCAAATCATCACCGAGGCTACAGAGTTAGTGCACTGTGATGAGAATCTCCGTGTGTAATCTATGAGACGATACTCAAACATTTATGATGATAACCGTGTACAAAGAAAATACGAAACGAAACCACATCAATTTATGCAAGAAGAAGTTTGGAGATAGTTGTGACAACATGAAAGATCAAAGGTATTAGAGATATAACTGGGCAGAGGGAGAAGATGCTGCATGGATTGACAGATGAGTTGATATATGGGATGACAGATGGGTTAAAGCAGCTCAAAAAGCCATCTCTTAGTTTCCCAAATTGATCCTGTTTAATTTTTCACAGGAACTGACAATAACATTAGTCTTCGTTCTTTTGCATGTCCCCATACTTTGGCAGTTTTACCAGATATCCTCTCCTCCTATCTGCTGGTATTTCCTAATATCTTCTTTAGATGGTTTCTCATAGCTGATAGCCATCTGTACTTCTGTAGGTTGAATATCTGGAATGTCTTTCTGGGACACGTAATTTCAGTTGATCCTCAAAGTATTCAGCTCATTTGTTCACTTGTGGTTTTGTAACCGAGTGTACACAATCCGTTGTCAATGATAATTAATTTTCTAACTTAGTCATTCACCATTCGACCCTTACTCTTAGTTCCAGATGATTTGGTAGCAGACCTCTTTGTGGTGATTTCGATGGTATAAGACGTCGGTCGTTCATAAAGCAATGAAAAACAACTGGACTTAAACAATTTTAATCACAAGTATGCAAAAAATGCTGGGGTTGATTGCGACATCATGTAAAGCTTATGCAAATAACTTTAACAGCATTAAAAATTGTTTCGTTACAGTTGATTAAATTGTGCCCTACCGCTGACGCAACGTTTTTGTTTTTGTTTGTTTTTGGAATTGAACATTGAAGTAGAATTTTTGTACATATACTACATTCCACCAACGATTCGCGGGTTTAATGATGAAGTAATTGTTGTATTGGTTATAATATCACATTCCAACAACAGCGCATAAGTATAATGATGAATGATTTGTTGTATTGTTGTTGTTTGTCCATCAAGAATGATGATGACAATTCATTTCATCCAGTAGGATTGAAAGTGTATATAAATTTGTTGTATTAGTTAACATACGCCAGACCACCAACAACGCCCAGGTATAAGAGGCATAAAAAGTCGCTTAAAAGTCGACAGGGTCGACTTCATTGCACCTGGTATTTATCCCGTACGGCTCAGTCTCTTTCCGTAGCGCGGACAGCGTCGCACAAAGCACGAACTCCGTAGCTCCAGCGACGACCCCTAGGAGTCTCCGAAAAAATGCACTCGTGAACCGAAGGAAGGGGCTCGGAATCGAACCCACAACCTTCGGAGCCAGAGTCAGAAGGCTTGGCCACTTCGCCATGGAGACTCTCATAAGAGGCATAACAGCATTAAAGAAAAACGCAACGTTTTTGTTTTTGTAATATTTTTGTAATTGGACTTAAAAGTACGAAACGTTGATGATATACCACATCCGTATAGTTTATACACCATAGACAACTTGCAACGCCCATGTATAATGATGAATAATGTGTTGCATTAGTTAATATACCGCATTCCGCCAACAACGCCCAGGTATAATGATGAATGATTTGTTGTATTTGTCAATATACAATATTCCACCAACAACGACTAAGAATAATGATGAATAATTTGTTGTATAATTTAATATACCACAGTCCACCAACAACGCCCAGGTGTAATGATGAATGATTTGTTGTTTTAGTTAATATACAATATTCCAATAACAACGCCAGGTGTAATGATGAATAATATGTTGTATTAGTTAATATCTCCCCCGATGGTGTTTCCACCTTGTCGTGGTGGGGGAGCTTGAGTTTCTCAATGACCCTGAGAGCTATGCCGGCGGTAGCGTAGCTACCAGCAGGGCCTCCCAAGCCGGACAGGTCAAAGGGTAGAGAACAGACAAAGAGAAACACCCTGGTCCTCCAGGTTGGGGGTTGAAGCGTTGGGTTAACATCCCCACCTTTGTAAAAACCTTTCTTTGTTACGAAACAAATACATGAGCCTCGATATCGGACTGACTTATCTGGACAACGACCTTGGAACGTTAAAGGACTTTTGAGATTTGGAACATGGAATGTACGGACACTATATCGAGCTGGAGCGGCCGAAGAACTAACCCGGGAGCTGGGTGAATATCAAATGGATATAACAGCAATTCAAGAAATAAGGTGGCCAGGAGAGGGTACTTTAGAGCAAAATGGAATGATTATAATATATGGAGGAAACACCCAAAATAAACATGAATTAGGAACAGGATTTGTCATCAAAAAAGAGTTATGGGGGAACGTTTTAAACTTTAAAGCTTTTAATGACAGGATTAGTAAATTACGAATAAAAGGTAAATGGAAAAATATAACGATGATTAATGTACATGCACCTACTGAAGAGAAAGAAGATGATATTAAAGAAGACTTTTATAATGATCTGGAAGATGTCATAGAAGAAACCCCCAAACAGGACATCCTGATTGTGCTGGGAGACTTCAATGCAAACATAGGTAGAGAGCAAACTAATAAAAAAGTGGCCGGTATGGAAAGCCTACATACAACTTCAAATGATAATGGATGGAGAGTCATCAACCTGGCAGAAGCCAAAGGACTGCAGATTAGCAGTACCAGACTACAAAGAAAGGATATACACAAACAAACTTGGAAATCATGTGACAAGAGAACCTATAATCAAATAGATCACATTTTAATTAACAACAGAAATGCATCAAACATACAGCAAGTCAGAAGTTATAGAGGAGCCGAGTGCCACAGTGATCACTTCCTCGTTGGAGCAAAATTTAAAATAAAACTTAAGAGAGCTTTCTATACTAAATTACAAAGATTACACCCAACATATAACAGAGAAAAACTGCAAGACATTACAGTCAAAGAGAAATTTACAGATGAAATAAAATGTAAACTTGAAACTCTGCAAAACCCTTTGGAGGAAAGCGTTGACCAAACTTGGTTGAACATCAAGAATACAATTCAGTCTACCGCAGAAGAAGGTCTCGGTGTGTTAACCACGCATAGAAAGAACAGATGGTTCAATCAAAAATGTGAAGAAGCAGTCATTAGGAAGAAGAATGCCAGACATGTATGGTTAAATGACATCAATAACATCCAAAAGGAAGAGCATTATAGAAATGAATGTAAAGAGGCTAAAAAAATAGTCAGACAGCAGAAGCGAGAATATATGAGTAATATAATCAAAGATATGGAAACTAATCACCAGAAAAATGAATCCAGAAAATTTTTTAAAGAACTGAAGTCAATGAAACGAGGGCACCAACAAAACACATATGGTTTAAAAGACAAAAATGGGAATATGATAAATAACAATGAGGAAATGTGCAACACATGGAAAGAATATTTTATTGAATTACTAAATTGTGAAGCTCCAAGTCACATTTTCCCACAGGAAGAGGTTCTAACATGCGAACCACAAATTGAAGAACCTACATTTGAAGAAATCCTATATGTAATCACACGACTTAAAAACAATAAGGCAACTGGGACTGATGGAATTGCTGCTGAATTTATAAAGGCAGGTGGCCATGCATTACATCTAAAGCTATACGAACTAATAATAAAAATCTGGAGGACAGAAGAATTACCCCATGACTGGAAAGAGTCATTATTGATACCTATCTTTAAGAAAGGAGACAAGTTCCAATGTGGAAATTATAGAGGAATATCACTACTGTCCACAAGCTATAAGATACTATCCGCAGTATTACTAAATAGACTAAAACCATATTCAGAAGACATATTAGGTGACTACCAGGCGGGTTTTAGACAAAACAGATCAACAATAGATCAGATATTTATCTTACGACAAATAGCCGAGAAACATTGGGAATATAAAAGAGATCTCCATAACATTTTTGTGGATTTTAAAAAGGCTTATGATAGTGTCCATAGGAATAGTCTATGGAATGCTATGCAGGAATTTGGAATACCAAGGAAGTTAATCAACATGACCAGACTATGCATGGAAGATACTTATAATATAGTAACATATAAAGGCAGGAAATCAGACCCCTTCCAAATAACATCTGGCTTGAAACAGGGTGATGCACTATCGCCGCTACTCTTCAATCTGGCTCTAGAGAAAGTTGTAAGGAAGGTAAAGGAGGAATGTGATATTGGAGGAACATCCAAGCTGCTTGGTTATGCAGATGATATAGATATTATAGGGCAAAGTGAACAAAAGACATTGGAGATATTGACTCACTTAAAGGGAAAAGCCCAACAGATGGGGCTGGTTATCAACCAAGATAAGACAGAATATATGGTAATTTCAAGAGACGGAATGGCTAGAAACTCTGGCCACATACAAATAGATAATATGACCATTAAAAGAACGGAAACATACAAATACCTGGGTACAATCTTCAACTGCTCCAACATCATAAGGGAAGAAATACAAACTAGAATCAACTCTGGAAATAAGATATACTATGCACTACAACATCTACTAAAATCAAAGGCGCTATCTCGTAACACCAAAATCACAATATACAAAACACTGATCAGACCAGTTGTGCTGTATGGCTCTGAAACCTGGAGTACAACGAAAGGAGACGAAGCCTTGTTACAAACCTTTGAGAACAAAATTTTAAGACGCATCTTTGGACCCATTATGGATACACAAAGTGGAGAGTGGAAAAGAAGAAGTAACAAAGACATTTATGATCTGTTTAAGTCCCCGCTAATCACTGGTATGATGAAGGCTAATAGACTACAATGGCTGGGGCATATAGAAAGAATGGAAGATAATAGGGAAACAAAACTCGCTTACACTCAGGAAATAAATGACCGTAGACCCCGAGGTAGGCCAAGAAGGCGGTGGAGAGATAATACATGTACAGACCTACAAGCACTTGGAATCAACGACTGGCAAGAGAAGGTCCACCAGAGAGACGAATGGAG